>JAYRBT010000114.1:97890075-97904931 GCA_036023395.1 Myiotriccus ornatus
TCAATATCCTTCCTGAACTGAGGGGCCCAGAACTGGACACAGCACTCCAGGTGTGGCCTCACCAGTGCTGAGTACAGAGGAAGGATCACTTCCCTGCTCCTGCTGGCCACACTGTTCCTGATCAGGCCAGGAACCACCTGGCCTTCTTGGCCACCTGGGCACACTGCTGACTCATGTTCAGCTTCCTGTCAATCCAAACTCCAAGGTCCCTTTCTGCCTGACTGAAATCCCAAGTTGCACACACAGGTGCCAAACCGCTAAAACGAAAATCTTAGAGCGTGCATTTGGATGCAAAATAGACACATCTGCGGTTTTTTTCAGTTTGCTTATTACTTCTGAAAAACAGGGGCACCAATTTATAACTTTTTGGGGCACCAAATGAATTGCCACTTGATTCTGTGAAATGGCAGATAGGTCTGCGGAGGGCTATGAAATCTTATAAGATTAGAATCCTGTGCTAACATAATTAGTATTGCTACAGCTATTGCTATTTAACCTTATTCTGGGTAGTCTGAGAGCTAATTCCAAGAAAACACTATTCCGTTTCCACATTGCAGATATTTTGTATTTGTGAGACACTCAAATCAGTTTTCAAAACTCTGCAGAAACAATGGAAAGAGACCAATATTTTCACAGGAGAATCAGAAGGGAAAAATATGTTATCCTTTAATTTTTAAGAAATGTGTGGTCATTTGAATTTCTTGTCTCTCAAGACAGTTTCTGCTTCAGTACAAACAATCCTGCATTTGAAACTAGACCTTAGAAAAATTATTTATGTCTTTTCCTGCATTTCTTCCTGGTTTACTCATAAATGATTAAATTCATCTTTGCTTTGACAGTGAAGGTCGCCTAAGTCTTGTAAACAAGATTTAGGTGTGAACTAAAAGTGCACACAATTTGGTCAGCCAGTAGTATATTTGATCCTGCTCAAGTAAATCAAGCAGAAATATAAATCAGAAACTCTATTGTCTCCTTGTTCCTTATCTCTTAATGTTTGACTAGGTTCTACTTTTTGACAAATACAACTCCCGAGTTATTTAGGAGAAGTGAAGAGTCCTTAAGCAAATTCAGAAAGAACTGACCTATAATCTGCTCAAATGCAAGTACAAATAGAAAAATGCAGTACAATATTAAGACTGGCAATTAATCACCATTCATATATTGCTAACATCAGTAACACTTTTTTTCCCTCTGAAATATCAAAATATGCAAAGTTGAAAGCTTACAAATTATTAATAATAAAAAGAGCACTATACATGAGTATTAGGAATGCAAAAGTTGTCTCTGAAATGAGCTGCCACTCCACTCAGCCCTAATGAGGCCACATCTGGAGTTCTGCGTCCAGTTCTGGGCTCCTCAGTACAAGAGAGACATGAATTCCTGGAGTGGGTCCAGCAGAGGACTGTGAAGGCGATTAAGGAACTGGAACATCTCTCTGTTCAGCTTTGAGAAGAGACAGAGAGGAGACCGCATCAATGTCTATAAGTATCTGAAGGGAGGATGTCAAGAGGACAGAGCCAGAGACTGGATTTGGCACTTAGTGCCATGGTCTAGTAACTGTGGTGGTAGTGGATCAAAGATTGGACTTGAAGATCTCAGAGGTCCTTTCCAACCCATCTGATTCTATGATTCTTCTTAGTGTCACCAAAGAATAGGACAAGAGGTAACAGGCAGAAACTGATGCACAGGAAGTTCTACCTGAATATGAGGAAGAACTTTACTGCACGAGTGACCAAGCACTGGAACATATGGGCCAGAGAGGTTGTGAAGTCTCCCTCAGTGGAGGTATTCAAGAACCGTCTGGATACAATCCAGTGCAATGTGCTCTAGGATTATCCTGCCTGAGCAGGGAGGTTGGACCAGAGGACCCCCTGTGGTCCCTCCCAATACAACCTAGTCTATGATAATGTTGTTCTATAAAAATCTGCATAATCACTTGCCCAATGTGCAAGCATCAATTTAAAAAAGGATAAGAGATGTATTCATTATGTACATTATGTACAGTTATAATGTGTAGCAGATGTTTTGCATTTTAATACTCATTAAATTACAAGACTGTATCATAAGACTATTTACTGGAATACCAGAATCATCCTTACATGATGATTCTAACTTCTGTCATCACTAGTTAACAATAATTGGTTCACTCTCCTTCATCTTTATACACCTAATTCTTTTGGATCACACTAATTATTCATCTTTTTGCTGTATAACCCAGCAAAAAATTACCTTTATTTTGGTGCAGCTATCATACTGACCTTCTTATTGGTCTGTTATGGGAATTTTGTATAATGAATAATACATTAAAAAAGACAAGTTAAATTAAACAGATCTTACTGAGTAATCTAATACCCAGTCCCTGAAGAATAATGTTATTTTTTCCCTTCAAGAGGTTAGCCTTGGAGTATGTGCTGACTTCCTGCTAAGGCCCTCTACCTCCTAGCTGGATACCAGTTTAGTTCCCTTCCAGAACTCTGAGAAGAAAGGCAATGATGAAAACCAATGAAAGTTTCAGTGTTAGAACTGGGGCATAGTCTGCCCTGCCTCAACAAGTTTCAGCTTTGAGCTGATTCTTCGAATTTCAATTTATCCTAAGTCCTAGGATTTTAATTTTTATATCTCAATGAGAAGAAAAAGCTCAAAGTCTGCCTAGACTCAGATGAATTATTTTTTATTAATACATATAGTTTTTTATTAATACATATAATTTTTTATTAATTTTTTAATGCATGAAGAATCCTGTTTAGCTAAGGGAGCTCACTTATAGAGTTCAATGATGCAAGATGACACTCCTCAAACTAGTGCAAAATGTACATACAAAAGCAAAAAGGTACTTTTATAAAAATATAACAGATTACATAATATTTCCATTCTGTTCTTACTGAAAATCAGATCTACTCTATGAAGAACTAGGACACAACGGAAAAAATACACTGTTGCTGCGTAAAGTCCATTAAAGTTGGTGTAGTTACAGTCCATGCAGATCATGCTTATACTTTCTAAATACTATAAAGGAGATTTTTTTTTCCCTGATTTTTCTTTTCTTTTTGTGCTTTGTTAAAATGGCCTTGTTGAAAAAAAGAGTTCCACGTGTGTTATGGTTGAAATGACACAAAAAATGTCTTTAAATTCCAGCTTCCACTTCAACGTGTACTGATGGACTTTGGTCATATAGATTGGATTGAGAAACGGAGGACAGACTCCCAAATTTTTTTATAAATTATTTTAGCCACAACAGCGTCTTAAACCTGCTGAAATTTTTTCCAAATTTCCAATTTTCCTGTGTATCTGAGTACACCTGCCATGCAGACATAAAATTCTTATATTTATCTTTTCTGAAAACTGAAGCAAGAACAGGAGCTGTTTTTCACAAACAGATTAAAACTGGTGGGTGTTCTGATGGAAAACTGGTGTGTGTTCTGATGGTCAGAGGCCATATTGGGCACAGTGACCTCAAAATGATCAAGTTTTCAATTCTTGGAGAAGAAGGAGATCTTAGACATCTTTTCCAACATAAATGATTCTATGATGTTCTGATAGGTCTTGTTATATTACAAAGTAGGGATGATTCATCCCATCTGGATCTTGTTGCTGCCTTGAACCAGAGTTATAAGATAATGTAAGGGCACTTCATTAGACAGCAGCAGAACTATCTGCTCTGCAAAGGCATATTGGGAACTATAATAGTTTACAAGTTGACTTAAACTCCGAAACAAATATTTTAGTACCCATTCTAAAATGTTCCTTGCAATTAAAATAACAATTCCTTGGATTTCTGATATCTATATACATGTCCTAGTATGTACTGAACATCATTAAATTACACTCCTTAAAGTCTTACTGTGGTAAAGGATTCACATCACAGTTGCAACTATAAGAAAAAGCGGTTTTCATTTATGTTATTATTTTCTTTTCTTCCATCTGCACTGAATGTACCCTATTTAGTGTATTCTGAGACAAGGAGAACATAATCTTCCCTTCTGCCTTCTTCTCATTATTTTACATACCTTTATCATGTCCCCAGTTTTAGAGTTTATTTCCAGTGAGAGTTATGTAAAATTACTGGCCAACTTGGAACATGCTGGGTCAAGTTTACTGCAGGCATAACATTTATGTGCTAGGGATATTAAACACATAGATGGATACTTCAGCATAATAGGTGCTGAAATAATGTCATTTTTTTACAGTATCACATGAGAGATGTAGCTATTATAGTGTGTTTTATTTCTTGAACTACTAGATAATAAAGGAAAGTTAAGGACAAGTCCACGGTAATGAAGGTCTTGACTTTACAGCTGCATCTGCAGTGCAAACTTCTTTGCTCCACTGTGGAATGAGAACTGGGATGAGGTCTGTGAAACCTCACAGAACAGCTCATCCATCTTGTTTCTCAGATCAGCACAGGTCAAAGTCCATACACTGTTTACTTTAAAGGTTTTGTTGGTACCTTGGGAATAAATCACATCACCAGTGGGAAAGCAGGGAATCTGAGATAATATTGAGTACCAGTGTTCTGTATGATTTGAGGGGACAGCTTTCATGCATGTTGCTTGCTGGTTATTGGGTAACTTTGCTGATATAAAATAGGCCAACACCCAGTTAATTCTGCACAGAAATGATAAACAAGTTTGAAAGGAAAGTAGCATTAAAAAACTTTTCCTACTTGTGCAGTATAAAGGGCTTTTTAATAAAAAAGTATTTTTGCAAAATTCTGAAGTATGAAAGCCAGAAAATATTTTCATTGAATCTGTTTTCAGAAATGATTGTAGGGACAGTTTCGCTTTCGAGGCAGAATTGCAAAAATACCAAAGACAAAGTGAAATAACAGTCTGAAATTTTAAATGTTCTTCATGCTTACTATAAATTCTTTCAGAAAATTACACTTTTGGAAAAAATTGGTTTGTGGGGGAAACCGCTGATTTTGGTTTTAATCTGATAAATATTGAAGTCAAATATGTGGTATTCTCACATATTGTTAATCCATATTTGAAGTATTTGTGTTCTTTTTTGTCATGTTTTATTTGTGAAATCTACTGACAGGATGATACAGTGATGTCTCCACTAAATTTCCTCACAGAACAGCATATTAACAAAAAGTAATCAGAACTCTAAACAACTCTAGTTATTGAACAGGAACTTTTAACCTAGTTGTGATTTCTTCTCAGGTTTGCACTCTACCTTTTGAATGAGATGTATAAAGTGGAACTTTCATTAACTTTATGGTACTTTTTGAATTAGCAGGGCATGATTCTTCAGTGTGTTGGATAGAATGTATTTCTCTATATTTCCCTCTCTTCATGTCTCCTCAGTTTCATACTTGATGGGAAAGTTTCTATGAGTTACAGAACACAAGCCAGAAAGGGTCACAGTGCTGTGCTCACTATCAAGTTTGTGAAGTATACTTCAAATCTTCCTTTCAATGAGTTTTTAAGTTTCTGAAATTTCATGCAGGAAATCCACTTGTTCCTATAAAAGCTTACTAGCTTTTAGAAAAATTTATGTGGTTAGATTGATATTGGCACAGATACTATGGAAGTTTCAAAGATTTACGGTAGAGACTGTGAACTGGGAGAGATTTCAGGCAACATCTTTCTCTCTGCTGAGTCCAAGGTGAGCAACAGAAAGCTGGTTTTCCAAGTTTAAAATAAGCTGTGTGTGTATACTGCCCATGGTGCACTGCTAAATCTATGGGTTGCTGTTCACGCACTAGCTAGAACCTCTTTGTGTGTGTGGCTCCATTCTTACATAAGAGCTCCCATAGCTGAGTCTTTACATGATGAATTTGTAGGGGCAAAGCAGCCCAGTCAAAGCATGATAGGACCAGAAATAGTCTCCTGACCAGGAGAAACTCTAAAAGCATCTCTTCACTAGTTGCTATTGGGCTTCATCCAGGTAATTTGTATTTAGAAGATAGCTTATTTCACTTCTAATAATAGCCAACCAGTTCTGGCCATTCATCCTGAGATAAGTGATCAGTCTTTAAGGTCAATGTCTTTACCTCAGAATTCAGAGGGACCAGATCAAATGAGAGCTTCCTCAGTGTAATGTATCTTTTCCAGAGCTCCCAGGGAGGAGACATACAATATGCAGTGAAAACTCGTGTGTAGAACTGAGATGTAACAAACATTCCAGAACACACATTCATTTTCCTAGAAATCACAAAAGCAATAGGAAAAACATGAAAAGTTAGAACAATGCTTGAAAAAGAGAAAATTTGATTTTAGTCTTTCTTTATATTTTCACCCAAAGTGGTTTGAACATGGAATAATTGAGGTTGGAAAAGACCTCCAACATCATCGAGTCAACCTTTAACCCAGCACCACTATCATATCGTCGAGTGTCACATCCACAAACATTTTGAACATTTCCAGGGATGGTGACTCCACCACTTTCCTGGGAAATTTTTTCCAATGCTTAACCACCCTTTCAGTAAAGAAATTCTTCCTGATGTTCAAACCTGAACCTCCCCTAGCGCAGCTTGAGGCCATTTCCTCTAGTCCTATCATGAGTTGCTTTTAAGAAGAGACTGATCTCTGCCTGGTTACAACCTCCTTTCAGGTAACTGTAGAGAGCAATAAGGTCTCCCCTGAGCCTCCTTTTCTCCAGGTTAGACAACTCCAGCTGCCTCAGCTACTCCTCATATGGCTTACCCTCCAGACCTTTAACTATCTTCACTGCCCTTTGGACACGCTCCAGCAGTGCCCAAGTTCTCACATAGTGATGATGTCCAATCTTCCAAAGTCTTTAAACAAAAGATTAAAGCATGCTCTGGAATGTTGCCACCACTCTTACCAAATCTGACCACCTTATAGAAGAGATTATAAAATTGAGCTGACACCCCTCCTGCACCTGTGTTTAAATCTCTCTCTGTGATGAAGTACTGGAGGAATTCTGGTCTCTATCCCAGTTCCTAAAGCAGTTGATGTGACTTACAAGGGGTTGTTAAACAGAAAATGTAAAAGAAGTCTCTGAGAGAAGAGATCACAATCCAGCATCTCTCTTTCTCTGTCTTGGAAAAAGAACAGTTTCCTTCAATGACCTTCAAAGTTGTGTTCTAGCAGAAGATATCAGCATAGACATTCATAGTATCAGGGTAGTACAGCTGTCATTTCAATAAAAACATTACAGGAGCTGTTGACTTCAAAAAGAATGATACTTTATTCCCCTTCATATTAATAATCATGATGTTAGTCACGATGTTAAAAATTATGTTAATTCAGAAGTCTGACCTTCAATTCCTTTCTGTTTTACATGAAAGCAGTTTGATGTTCTTCTTTTTATCAAAACTGAAGTACAGAACCTGAATTCCTTCGATACTCCATCTGCATTATAGTATTGCTTTAGGAGAAAATTTGGGCTCTTTAAATATTCACATGTAGACGTAAAGCACTTCCTTTTTTTCTGAGTTTGCACTAAGTACCTGTACTTTTGCACTGGTTATATTTCTAGAGAAGTGTTTTCTTATGACCCAGCTGTTCAGCCTGTCCGTATTTCTTCAGCTGAATAATAAACTAAGAACTCTACTGTTTTGACTGTATGGCTGAATATAAATTGACAGTCTGCCATAAACTGAGAATAGTAGGTAGGCTGTTACAAGTTTTCTGATTTAAGATACTTTGTTTGAAGTTGATGACAGTAATATGTAAAATGTAGTAATTTGTAGTAACAAATAAATTACTATCATCATAACTATATTTCTAACATTTCTATCTGTAGTAAAAGTAACTTCAAAGAAGAAGTATTGCTAGAAGTTACTGAGCCCTCATTGACAGTATGCTGTTTCAGCATAGTTAAGTGTTCTGTCCTGACTAATCAGAAGTACAACATCAAACGAACACATAGACATGAAACTACTTATAAATATTATGAAGCTAGGCATCTTGAGAAGTAATAAAGAAATGTATTGTAGAAGTTTTTGTGAATAGCTGCAGTCATAAGTAAAAAGAATCTTTATTTCCCTGATCAAATCTGCGCTATTCAAATCCTCTGTAGTTTTTCTGGGCTTCAGTAATCCCATAAATATGTTAATTAGAAAACTATTGACTGTCTTAACACCCTTCAGTTTTCAGCTGATCCAGATCCTGCTTTAAGGACAAACAAATCTTCAGTTGAGCTCTGTGTATGTCTCACAAAACAAGCAATTGCCCAGCATATTTTCTTTCCAAAGAAATTTGCATATTAAAAATGTAGGAAGAGTCAACACAGATCTTCATTTTGTCAACTAAGTGGGCAAGAAGCTGGTAAAAGGATTGGCATCCTTCCTTTATTTTCTGACTCCTCCATCTTTGACTGTGAGATTCAATGTTTTAACCATATTTTTCCAAGGAGAAATGTCTCAGTACATTTGAAATATCAAAATACCTGATGTATCTGACAGTATACTCTGACCAATCTTTTGCTGCCATTGTCCAGTTTTGTTCTGTGTGACACCTGAGATAACAGTGATCTGTGGTGCTCTGCTTATGTTTCGATGAGCCTCGTCTGCACTGTACAGATGTTAAAGTCCAGATTCCGATGCACTCTGCCCTGGGATTCCCTTATAGACCTAAAAGAATACAGAGATTTGCAGAAAATATCCCAACACAGATTTAAAGACAAGACAATGAGGTACTGCCACCCACAAATGTCCATTCCTGGCCAGTGAGTACAGCACATGGAATTACTTATTTAGAAATAAAGATTTAACTTTCTGAAGCCAAGTTAGATGTAATAAATACCATTTATCATGAAAAAATGTAAGGAAGTCATGTAAGCTATCTCCATAACTGAGCTTATAGCAGTTTGGAATGAAAGAATAAATGCTCTCTTTGCTATGACTAGGTGGCTCCCAATATGGGAGCTTGGAGCATAGAGAGTAAGGGTTGACACCAAACTCTTCTCTGTATACCTTTCACTCTAAATACATTTCTTTATTATTCATGGCACTTATGCTCTTATATTATAAACACTTACAAAGCTGTTTTATTACACCAAAGCAAGCTATCATCCCATAGAGAGAGTCATGGGAATATTTAAGATGTGTGTTACTGCTTCAAGAAACCAGAAAGATGTAGAAGCTGAAGAAAACTCTGGACAGAAATGGTTGTCCATTAAAGAAGATTCCAGCAACTCACTGACAGAGATGCTGTGGTTTATATTGAACTATGTGGCCTTGGTTTGGCAATAGGAAGTAGAAAGAACAAAGAAGCTTCCACCATTGGACAAAATACAAAAAATACCAATTTATGTCTGAGGAACTGCTGGGAAACAAGAAAACCAGCAGAATACATATAGGTGGCACATAAGATGTGGGTCATCTTAGGATAATTACTCAGCAATTCTATCCTCATTTGACTCTCCCCTTTGTGTGTATGGGGAAGATGAATGGCAGAACATTTCAGTAATTAAGGCCTGACACCTAAGAAATCTGACTGGTACTCCTGCTCAGCTACAGTCTTTCCTATAGCTGGTGAAGTCAGTAAAAAGTCACTAATATCTGGATTCCTCCCATTAAATTTAGGCACTAAAGGAAGATTGGATTGCCAGTGGAGGAAAAAAAAAGTAATTCCACAGGGCCAGGGAAATTTAGATGGGCTGAATCACTGAGTATTTATTTGGTGTGATTACTATTTATTGGGCCTTAAGGACCCCAGACAAATGAATCAAGGTAGGTGTGATGAGTTTGGGCTTTGGAGACTGGTTCCTATGCCTAATGGAAATGTTGTGAGAATAAATACTTTTAAAAATTTTTGACAATGTCATTATATATGTTAACTATACAATGACCCAAGATATGGTGATACTTTGCCTTACAGTGACTAGTACAAAGAGTCTCTAATTTTGTCTGGATCACCAGGCAACAAATACAAGTTTTCTGATATTTTTTTCCTTCACATTTACTAAACTTTCTCTGCCACACACAGAGACACTTTTATTTGACCTTACACTGGAGGCCAATTGGTCTCTGAATATTTTGTCCTGTCAAAGAGCCAGAATCTGTAGCCAGAGCCTTTCATAACCTCCAAGACCATGAATGTTTTTAGCTGGATAGGAATCAAAGTTTTCTGGTGCCAGTGTTTAAGGTTTTCTGCCCAAACATCTACTTTTTTTATGCACCAGTATCAACAATGAGACTGGCATGACCCTGGAAATATGGTACCAAACTAACACAGGAGAGTTATAGAGGAGCGAAAACGTACACTGTATGCTGCTGCAAAACCCAGCTATTAGGAGTCTGACTGTATTTCTGTTTTCACAATTGCAAGTTGAGAACAATTGCACTAAAGTTAACAGTTATATAGAATACAATAGGTGTTAAGGGAGAGAAGAAACAGACTCTTCCTCTGGCCTTTCATAGGCTCGTTATGGTTTTAACATACAGATTTAGGGTTAAAGACATGAGGGTTCTGTTAGACCTAAGCATCTGTCAAAATCACAAGTGGCAGAACATCCTTTTTTGAAAATCTGTGTAGAACAAGTCAGAAAGTGCAAGCTCATCCCATCCTTACATTTTTTTACCTGTCTTTCTCCTTGTCCTTGGTTAGGTTTTAGGGAAGATGAACTTGCAGCAATCCCAAGGAAATGAGAAGCTGAAACTATGTCTAAAGTTTTTGTTAAAATATTTAAGAAAAGTCACCAAGCAATCTATATAAACAAAGAACCAGCAATCCTTTCATATGCGGTAGCATAAACTGAGATTTTCAATTAAAAGTATATCTAATCCAATAGGTAAATTAACATTACCCAATAAAATTCATTATATTAACCATATTGTTGATACCTCATATGAATTAACATTCTTATTAAATCTGAATTTAAACAAGCAGCCAACTTTTTGAAAACCTCTATTGGAAATAAATGCAAGGAGTTCAGTGGTAGTCTACCGTCCTCAAAACAGCACTTAGAGAATGTAAGCTAACCCTTTAAATATCCAGAATGGCAGGACTGTAAGTAAAAGTGCTATTCTAATTCTCCAACACTGTATTTTCTATTGGGATCTGGACAAGTTGAATAAAAAGTGATGGGTATCTCCAGTCTGTTCTGTATGAAAAATAATTCTGTGTAAAAAAACCCAAAAGCAATAAAACCAGACTTGAGACTTTGTGTGACAAAATATTCTGTGTGTCACTTGTTATATGGGGATGTAGGTTGTTTGGGATCTTCCAAAAGTGTAAGTAAATTGTCCCTGTCATTCTGTGGTACATTAATTTAAATGTTTGACTTGTATTCAGAGAAGAGGACTGGGATTTTGGAAGTGGAGGATGCCAATCTTCTAGCCTTATATATCTTTAAATACCTTTATAAATGCCCAAATACATACATGAATGCCTTTAAAATCAATTTCAAACATTGGCAAAATTATCTTCTACTTTATTTTAAATATGATTGGGTTTTATCACTGTTAGTTGGACCCTCAGCATCCATTGTTTATATCCACATCCTTGTTTTTCTTTAGTGAGAACAAATTAGAGAAAAAACATCAGGGCAGTACTCAGCTGTAGGCTGTCCTCTTTCTGAGCCTTAACAGAGATAATAAGTTGTTTTGAGAGGTCGTTCTGCTCATGGATGTCAGGAGCCCTCTATGCAAAACACTGAGCTCACTATATGTGTCCTCTGCTGATGTCTCCTCCATGCATGTGACACATTTGGAGACACTCTGTTCCACCCCTTCAGCTGTGTATCTCCTGTCAGTCACCATGAGGGTACCACAAGAAACAGGAGTCAAAAACAGGTTCTCAGGATGTTGAGTGGTGAGCTCTTTCCAATTCTACAAATAAATTAAGGCTGTATTCAAAGAGATGATTTGCCCTTGAACATAATAGCACGAATGTAAATTCTTACTGATGTGGAAAAAAAAAAAAAAGTGAGGGCTAAGGAAAGGAGTTCAATGCAAAAGAATAAATCTAAGTTATTTTTTGTCTTTTATTTTTATCTTGTGAATACCTGAAGTGGAAAATTGAACAGTGCATGAGTATTCTGTGAACTCATGAAGATTTTGGTAAATACATTTAGATTAATTTTTTTAATAAATTTTAAAAATAATCCAAAAGTGAATTTCATTTTTATGAACATGACTGAAATCTTAGCCCTTTCAAAATCAATTTAAAATTCCATTCTTCTTTGATAGAGCTCAAGCTCTTTTTTGTTTTAGATTGCTTGTATTTAAATGATTATATATTATTTAAAATTTAGGAAATTTGTGCTGGGTAACTTTTTTCTTAACAGAGAAATGTTTTCTTAATGCCACAAAAGCTATTCTGCTCTGTGCAACTTGCCATGCATCACACTCTAATTTAACTGAGAATACAAACAAATAATGATTAAATTTAGGATGCTAGACTACAAAAGTACCTCTATCACATTTTCTCAACTGTGATAGAAATTTAATTCAACAGTTTTGACTGAGCAGAAAATTATTTATCTCTCTAACTAGTTAGACACTTTAAAAAGTTGGTTATTTTATGAGGTCACAGACCAAGGTCTTTTGAGGTTGGGCTAGGGAAAAAAGCACCGGGCACTGTACAGTCAGTACTCTTCCACTCTGAAACAGACCTTTTTTTTTTTTTTTCCCCAGAAAATACAGAGTATCTATTTATCAGGAGAAGATCAACAGCTATTACATTAAATTTATAGTATTTGTATGGAAAATTGAGAGGAAGACTTTGGAATTTTTATGCGAAAAGTCTTCTTGTAATAATGGTATATGGGTGGTTTCATAGTACTTACTCCATCTGTTAGCTACGTCATGTAAAACCTTGCTAAGCATCTTCCTGAATGCATGATGAAGTTGTTTCTGTAGCCCACTGTAACAGTAATATCAACATTAAAGAATAATTTCTGGCAAAAATTTTAAAAAAATGAGAAAGGACTGACACATCTTTTACATGTCTGTACTTAATACTGTAGTTTTATGGTCAAAGAACATAAAACTTGAAAAATCTTGCTCTGAAATGTACTTTGTCTAACTACTTAGAAGTAGAATTTTCCAAATGCACTCTCTTTCCAAGCAGGGAATTTTTTCCCCCTCCTTCAATAGTAAATTTGATTTTCTGTTATTTTGCTTGGACCTTGCATTAACACTGAACTATGCCTAAGTTCCTGTTACATTGGGCAGAGCAAACACAACCTTCTGAAGGACTGTGTTGCTACTTGTTTATAGAAATATCGTCTCAATAATATTAGTAGAACTTATTTACTACCTCCCTCAAAGAAAGTAGCATGCCAAAGCAACATTTCCATGTGAATCAGTAACTTTGATTATGTCCTGGTGTTTTCCCTTCATAAATGTAATTTGCAGTAGGACCTTACCTACATCAAAGACAGTAGCCCACTGACAAGAAATCAGGTTACTGCATGTGGCTGACTTCTGATAGGACCTGATCAAAGGGCCAAAAGCTATCAGCTCAGACAGGCACCTCTTTTCCTTTTGTTTGAGTCCGGAAATGAAAGAGCTGATAGCTGCCTTTTGGTCCTAATCCGCACCACTCTTCTTGACAGGAGATGAAAAGTGCACCAATTACGGCTGGTAATAGTTCACTATATATGCATTCATTACTGTGGTTATCATTACAAATTACATGATACTCTTTACCTGAAACTTAGGGAAATATTTCACTACCATTTAGATTTTTGTACACCAAGAAGGACCTGAAGTAGAAATGCTTCCAAAAAGAAATTGAGCATGATACAATCATATGAGAGTCCAAGAACTCACATAATGCTAACAACTGGAAATTTGTTTTAGTACATAATATAAAGAATATTCAACACCTGCCCCCACCTACCTCCACCCCACCTATCGAAACTGTGAATATATGCCTCCCAAATACCAATCTGCATGCATGAAGTCAACATGAAAATGGAAAGTTAATATATCAGGAACTGTGAATTACAAGCCTATAATTATATCAAGTTGTTCTGGAGGTAGGAAATCACAAGTTTTTTTGTTTCTACCACACTAACATGAGATAAAAACCTTTTAACAGTAACATGAGTCCAGTAATATATAATTAGAAGTGGGAAAAAATCTGAAGAGAAAGACTGAGATTCATTGTAGTCTACCAAGACGATCTGTCAGTCATCACACTCACAACCAGATTGCATGGCAAATAAATTAAAGAATTTTTACTGCTAATGTGTCGAGAAGGTGGAGTGCTGAAAAGAGTTAGGAGGTATATAGGGAGGAGGAAAACATTCCTATAAGACCTTAGTATTGCCTTCAGTAGCAAAACTTCTTCTTAAGTTCTTTATCCTAAGATGTTAAAAAACCTACAGTAGTTTTCTTCCTAAAGAGTCCACATTATATTTATTTTCAGAACCAGAATATCCTGACATTTTTGAAAGGAATAAAATAAAATTTGGAAAAATTTCTTCTTGTGAGGTTTGTTAATGAGGAACTAACTGTGAAATCAATTTTACCTGGAATATTCCTAAGACTATTACGGGAAATAATCTAAATAATCTAAATTAATTTGGAACTGTTTGGTGTGTACACAGATGGCATGAAGGAAAGAATGAAAGTTGTCCACATAAGCAACTCCTTTTACTCCTGCACAAAGACACAGAGAGTTTCATTCATTTCATTAGGATTCCTGAGCAGGAATCCTGAATAGAGAATAACTCCTGAGTTTATTAGGACTTCTGAATTCATTAAGACTCTTGAACATAGAGTTCCTGTTGTGAAGTGCCTGTCAGCCAGGCAGAAAGGGACCTTGGAGTTTGGATTGACAGGAAGCTGAACATGAGCCAACAGTGTGCCCAGGTGTCCAAGAAGGCCAATGGCATCCTGGCCTGCATCAGAAACAGTGTGGCCAGCAGGAGCAGGGAAGTGATCCTTCCCCTGTACTCAGCACTGGTGAGGCCACACCTGGAGTGCTG
>JAYRBT010000114.1:97910720-97925683 GCA_036023395.1 Myiotriccus ornatus
GCCAAATTAACTTCAAACTGCACTTTTGTTTCCCTGATTTTCCTTCTGCATGATCTAGCTGTCTTCCTAAATTCTTTGTAAAAAAAAAAAAGCTTCTTACTAGACAGCTGATCACTGGCATGTACTGGTTCCTGGGATTATTCCTCACCAGGTGCAGGACTTTGCATTTCTCCTTGTTGAACTGCGTGAGATTTCTCTTGGCCCATCCTGTCAAAGTCTCTCTGAATGATGTCACAACCATCTGATATATCAGCCACCGCTCTCAGTTCTGTATCATCTGTGAAATTGCTCATGGTGTCCAGATTGTTAATGAAAATATTGAACAGGACTAGCTACAGTATCAGCCCCTAGACTACACCATTACTGAATGGCCTCCAAGTTCACTTTGTGATGCTGTGTTGTGTTTCAAGAGTGAAAAGACAATAAATTTTTATATTTCTTCCAAATTATAGAAGAAGCTTGTATGCTAAATTGAAGTCTTAATATTTTAAATAAATTGCATAACTAATCTTACCTTTTTGTTTTTTCCCTCTCATCTCCCATACAAATCAAATGACAGGGATTATTTGTGATACATTGCTTAAGTAATTCACAATGTATAGACTAGATTTGTTTGAAAAAATTTTGCTCTCCGTATCTGTTTACAGAGTTACAAAAATTATTCAGTCCCTGATGAAATTCCACAACTGAAAATCTCTGATGAAAAAGAAAAGGCTTTTCCTTCATTCATTACTACTTTTACCTGTAGTTTTCAGCTGTGAGTCTCTCTAGCTATAGTGTAAAAAAAAGCAGCCTTTTGTTACCTTGGGAGTACTTTCTGGTCTTTTCAAGATGAAGAAAATAGCTGTGGCTAACTATTTTTGTCCTTGAACTAAAGGAGGTAACAGCTATTGCCAAACAACTGTGAGAGAACATTCATATCTATCTGGCTAAACTGTGCTTAGATACTGGTGGGTTTTTCTGTTTCGTTTTTTCCTTTGTATTAAAGCCCATAAATGTTACTATCAAAGTGAGAATTTATTGTATGATTTTTAAATCTTTTATTGGATAGAGTTATTTTGTTGTATGTGTCATTGTAATTATAAACCAATATTTATGAAGTAAGTGGAAAGGAGACCTAACACTTTACTATCTTTCAATGATAAAAACATTCTCATTTCCCTAGTTCTTGCCATTAAAACTGTTGTTAGGAATTGATTATTGTATTCAGATGATGTTTAAATGTATCTGGAAATCATACTACCATATGTCTGTAAGAAGGTTATAACTTAATAAAATAAGTTAATGTCTTTATGAAAGAAAGGAGTAAGACCACACAATATTATTTGAATAAATAAACAATAGATACATTATGCTACTTTTTTTTTCTGAACAATTAATGTAAATAATTTTTTCTGAACAATTGATATTTTTAAGCAACTTATTTTCTTGATAATTTCATGATAAAATAAAAATATCACAACAGCTTTTGTTCCTTAGAAAGTTTCTATGGGTTGCATTATTTTAACCACAATATGTGTAGGAGGCACTACTCTGAGATCAAAGCTAGAAACTGGTGTATCTACAATTCATTCTCAGAAACCAAGGATGGAATCCTGCCCTTCCTTATCTCAGTGCCAAAGAACACCAATGGATTAATAAAGTTTGGGGTAAGTTTATGATTTTCCATCATATTAAGTTGGTCTGCCTCAAATATGGGATAATGTTCATCTTCTTTGCAAGTCTGGGTTGTAAAATCTTTGCTTTAAAGGCATAATGAAGAATCCATGTACTTTCTTTCTTATAGTCTATCCACTTCTGTCAAAATGGAGATCTTATAATTTCTTCAGTACTTACCATTTTTTTACCCTCAAAAATAAGTTGAAATGAATCTGACTGTAAAACATAACAGCACCATTACATTGTCTTCCAGTTGGCACATTTTATGCCTAGAACACTAAATTTTTTTTCCTCCATATGTTGGCTTTCTGCCTCATTTTGTGTTTCCTATCTTCTTTGCTACTAAACATAACAAAAAATTAAGATTTACACCATCTATAAGCAAACTGGTTAGAAATCAGTTGAAGGTAGTCCTTACATCAAGACCCTGATTTTCTGATTAGCTCCCTTAAGCATGGATGTCACACACACTTTAGTCTTGTCCAGCACTGCATTTCAGAATTAAAAAATGCTTTGAAACTTCTCATTTATAACTAGATCAGAAATATTAAAAAGTCCCCTAAGTCACCTCTTCCTAGGCTCATCTTCATCTTCAAATGTAAGCTAAGAAAATTAGGGAAAAAAGGTCATTAATTGTATTCTTAGCTCTATCTGTACTACTTAATGCAGTGCCATGCAGAGATAGCTAAAAGCTAGCCAGGACACAGCAGGAGGCTCTTGCCAGTTCCACAGGTAGCAGACTTACAGCCAGCATTAATGCCTGCACAAAGATACACTGCAGCTCGTAAACTCCCTCAGACTCCAAATGAGTGAACTTGTCAAGCAAAAATAGCTCAGCAACTAATCAGAAATCCAGCAAACATGAGCTTTGTTTCCCAAGTTACATTCTTTTTATGGAGATTTACATCCAGAATGCTAGTAACACTGAAAAAGTTTTTTGTTCAATCAAATCTACTTGAAAGTCTGAATACTTTATTAACCACACATACTTTATTCACCTCAAAAAAACCCCAATCGCATTTCTCTTGAGAGTGATTTTTATCTTTTGAAGATCATTGTCTCTGTAGATATCCCATTGTGCACTGTCTAGAAATGGTTAGGACAAGTCTCTTTCATGTTCAGAGTTAGCAATTTGTAAAAGAATTCTGTCTTCAGTAAACTTTAACACCGTTAAGCAATTAAAGTCTGTAATATCTGACCTCAGTGTCTCTAAAAGCAACAGAAACATGCAGGAGGCCAGTTCTGTGATTAGCAAAGGACACAGAGGGAAAGAGATAACTCTTGGACGTTTTCTTAGAGAGAAATATTATTCAGAATTCCCATCATCTACCTCTTTATTGTTTTAGAAATTTTAATCCTATGAATGGCAATAGTTCATATCTTAATCCTATTCTTTAATCAGAATTAGAGAACATATACATTTTCTATGAAAATAGAACTATTGCTAATTCTTACTGCATTGGCATTCTAAGACTGAAGGGAAGACTGGAAACACAGCTGTCCTAAAAAATGTGTATGCAGTATAAGCAGGTTTCATGGAAGAAGGAAGAAAATAAAGCAGTTAGAATCATACTCTTTAGAAAGAAATTCAGTAAGTACTAGGATAACAGTAAAATGTAGTAAATTGTGTTCTGAAAACTAAAATCAATGGGCATTTACTAAAACTGAAGAAGTAGGAAATTTAAGTTTGATAAATGAAGTGCCTTATTTTTTTTGGTATAAAACATGAAATTAAGTGATGAATTCCCTACAATGGAAAGTTTATTAGCCAGGATTTCAGAACTCCCCAAACTGATCTTGAGTCAACTGATCAACACTTTGTATGACTTTTTAAATTTCGGGGTATTTTTCAGCCTCTAGATTGATGTATAAACTGCAGAGAAATTGAAAATATATAATTTGGGGGCCTTTCTGTGTCTCCAAAGTAAGACTTCTCTAGAGTATCTAGATTTGATCCCTGGAGTAAGGATGCTGCACTATGTGACTGCTTCATCAGACTTGCCTACAAAGTGAAAAAGATTCACACAACGGGAAAAGAGATCAAAGTATGAAAGGAATTATATATCACACTTATCTACTACAGAGCAAACCCTTGAAGACATAGGAATTTTCCTTTTATTGCAGAGATCAGGTTAAGCATTGAGTAAACCTGAAATACTCGACAGCAACCCTGAAAAGTAATTAACTTGAAGAAAGGAGTTATTAAGTTTAACTCAAATTTAAAAAAAAAAAAAGCTTTCTTTTCAATAGGTCAAATACCTTTTTTTCTGCCTTCAGTATATTTCAAGTTAGTCTTCAATTTTCTATAATTTTTCTGGTTTTATCAGAAGATTTTTTAAGAATCAAAACTATGTAATCCATAACTGTAAGACTTCATTGATGTCTTGTTATGATCCAAATGCAAGTCCTGTCTAAGAACTGGAATTCCTGCGGACACTAAAATAACACGGGCACCACCACTTTTTTTGCACAAAATTTGTACCATTAGGGTCTGACTTACAAAGGACCAAAGATCCCAACTGCTGCGCACTCTATTCTAAATCAAAATTGAATAATTTAAATATCTTACTGACAGCATTCACAAGGATACCTCTCACAGTGGGTCAAAAATGCAGTCAGTACTGTAGCTGCAGGCAAAAGGTCTTTTTCAATTAGATTAGTACATTTGGAGGCACGGGGCTACATGTTCTTTCCTATATTTTTATTTACTTTAGTTATAGTTCTGCATGATCATTAAGTGTGAGAAATCCCTTTTCACTTCTGTTAAAACTCTTAGAAACAAGGAGTTCTATGTTATAATAATTCCTCAGACAAATCACATTTAGAGAAGGCTTTGTATTTTGTAACTTTGTGTCTATTCCATTCTCTATTTCTTATCACATCCTTTTTTATTTTCCTTCTGTCTTGAGACTGGGAGAAATTCTGGACCTACCAAAGCATTTTTAATAAGACAGTGTTGACGCATGACTGGAATTTTTGACTTCCTTCCTCTCTTCATAGAAATTTAGGAAGATAAGACAGTTGAAGAATATAATCTTTATAATCTGCAGGTTCAGCAAGAAATAAAAAAATTGCTGTTTTAGTTTAAATCATTCAAGTAAGATAGGCCTAGAATTATATATATATGTATATATATTTGGCAAAAGCATATTATGTTTCAATAATGAATATTATCAAGTTTATAAATGATTTTACAAATGATTAAATCTTTCAAGTCACAATATATTTTTATATATTGCTGTTTATTCAAAAGATTTTTAGAAGTGTCATCTGTTTATTTCAGTGGCTACTAAAATTATAACGAATAAAGATGTTTTCTCACTGTCAGCATCCTTACAGTGATTTCACATTCTGTCAAATACATGATAATAATAGTGTTATAACTAATTAAATAATAATATTTTAAAATATTTTTTTCTTTGAAGACTTACCATTATGGATGATTATTCCTATTTAACCCCATTTTTCATTGCAAGACAGAATTTGACATTTAACAACAGCAAATGGTGCCACTGTAGAGCTTTCACATGTGGTTGACTTAGACTGGAGCACCATCCACAGTCACGCATTTTGGCCTTCTTAATGTTTATCAGTATTATGCAGCCGTTGCTTTTCCTAGAGAAAGTGCCAGCAAAACATAATGAGGTTACAGTGAACTCCAAAAAGCAAAAACTTTCAAAGCAAAATCACAGAGCACTACTGCTAAAACCTCAGTTAGTCTTATTGCTTATTTACATAATATTACCCTAAAAGCTTTGTCTTAGGATTTTACTTTGAAACTCGTCTTCTCTGGGGAGGCTTCAAAATACTGTCTCTCTGTTTCTCTCCAGAATTCACATCACACTGATAAGTCTTAAGAAAGCCAAAATATGGGGCTCTACATGCTTTTTGCACCCCTGGGCACAGCAATAAAGGCAGCCTTAACTGGCAAGAGTGGTAAACCAGTCTAGGTGTGTTTCCTTCTTTCTTAGATAAATATTTGGCCTCTGAGTTCCTACTTCTGCACTGAATGCATTGTTTAGCAGGTCTCTGTTGAACGACAATGCACCAGTTTTATTGAGGTTAGATCTTAATTTTTGAAAGAAATGACCTCTCAACAGCTAGTGTATACTGTTTGAATGAGGAGCATGTGAGCTTGTTTATCTTTGTCTTCACTTTTCTGTAACGTTTGCAAATGATTTTATTGTGCACCTTTCACCTCAGGCACTGATCTTTCGAACATTTATGCACCTCTTAGCTAGGAGCCAGAGAAGTCTGAAATCAGCAACAATTTGTCCCCAGAAGAATTAGTATCTACGTCTTATCTGAAGCAACAGCAAATTCAGTACTCCATGTTGCATAGTCATATCTGATTTGTTTGAGATAAAAATTAATTTTTTGGGTCCAGGAGGCTCCAATTGGATTATGAAAAGGACTCCAGAAGAGTATAGTGGTTTTTAATTTAATACTTTTAATTGAGTGTGTGTGTGTGTATTCCCGTACACAGGGTTTTTGAACTGGCAAAGTGGATGGCTGGAGTATGGATGGATAGCTTTAATCCTATTCATTGTAAGGACTTGAGATATTTAATCAGTGAAGACTATGGTAAATACTGCTCCTTCTTCTCAGGTGTTTTTCATGGAATTTTTTCTCAGAAAGTATTTATATTCCAGAGCAGGGAGCATTTATCATGTGTGATGTTGGAAATCAGTGAATTAACTGCACCCTTCATGCAATTAAGTCTCGATCAGGAAGCAGTTTTACTTTTCTAGTTTTTCTGTCATCATGTGTTTAATTTGCCTTTCACAATCTTTTAAATACATCTCTTTGCACAGCAAGACAACTTCCTGTAACTGCAATGTTACTGGTTACCTTCATATTTTTTTCCACTTAAACATTAGTACAGTTGTTTGGTGTTTCATTCATTTTTTTTTTGGTTGGGGTTTTTTTGTTTGTTTTTTTTTTGATTGGTTGTTTTGTTTTCTGTTTTATTGTGTGAGTTTGGCGTTTTTTTGTTTGTTTGGGTTTTTTGTTATAAAATTTGCTTAATATCTTTTTCTGTAGAGGAGGGATTGCAGAAATGACATTTGGGAAAAGGGAAGTGCGAAAGTTTCTCAGACATATTACTCTGGTATCATTATCCAGTGTTTGCTTGCTTGTTTGTTTATCTGTGCTGTAAGCTCTAGTTTTAGTTTTTATCCTTTTTTGCATTGATGTTCAACCACTTTTTCATGAAATACAGCTCAGTTCTCAATCTCTCCCCTCTTTGTTGGGTTCCAGCAGAAAAATAATTTTGCTACCATTTCATCTCCACCACCATGATTCATTGTGGATAAGAATTGAAATATTACAGTTCTTCTGTGTACTTCCAAATGAGAAGCCCTTTGCTGATCAGTAGCTGTCACTTCTTCCAAATTTCTTAAATCAATGAATGTCCCCATTGTACCAAGGTGACCAGTAAAAAATAATGACTTGGTTTGTTAAATTGATATTTCTTGGAAATGTAACTTGTTTAAAAAAAAAAAAGAAAAGAAAAAAATGAGATTAATATTTGACAGGTACCCAATTCCTTGTTATACTTCTTTTCATATACTGTTAGTGACACAGGCATTAAAATAAAGTTCCCATGAGTAAGAAATGAGACAAAAATCTGATTTTGTTTCAATTCGACACACTTTAAAACTATATTTCAAGAATAATATAGTCAAGTAAAGTACAAAAAGACAAAGAAATCCTAATTTGCATTTATAATATATCATTTTATCAGACTGATTTTTTTGGGTTTTCTTAACAGGAAAGGTTATATGATTTCACAGCTATTTAACATCTATTAACAGAAAACAGCTATTGGAGAACTGAACTAAATAAATTGAAAACTGATGCCTCAATTTAGTTCTTATAGGACAGGGTGAAATTTCTTTTCCTGCTGAAGATAATAGTTTTGTTATCATATTTGCATTTTCAGATTTGAGTTTTTTCAGTATTTAATATTCAGTGACAGAAATAACCTGGTGGTATGATTTGATTTTTCCCTTCCAAGTTCATGGTGTTAATTTCCTTTTTTCAATTCTGTTGCCTATTATCCCTGTTAGTTTTGTCATATTTAGTCTCCTGGAACCTAAAGCCAAATATTGATTTAGTTTCTGATCTGTACCTGTTAAGTACTAAATATCAATCCATTTGCATTGCTTATTAGCTCAACTTCTTTTGTTTTATCTATGTTGCTAAATAACCTTTTATTCTTTGTTTTCATTTCATTTGAAAGGTCTAACTGAGACCAGCAGTTGGAAATTCTCACTTCATACTTGGCTTCCCAAGTTGTAACCTTCTTTGCTGTTTACCTCTTTTTACCATTTCTCCTAGAACTTTCCCCTGTTCTAAAAATATGGTAGGAGTAGAAATTAATCCTTATGGATCTGGATCCCCTCAGAAAAACTTTAATCATCACAGAAACCATGATTTTGGTACCATTTGCACCCTGGGTTATGAGAGATAAGTGTCTCCTCCCAGTATCTTATCTGTCTTCGCTAACTAAATTCCTACCTTCTTACTGATGTCTCATTAGGTGTCCTCTTCACATTGTGAATCTTCTTGTAGAACTAGATGTATTTATCCTTCAGTTGAAACTGAAAAAATTTGAGATCCTTTGGTCTAAAGATATTTACCTAATTGCTTCCACCATCTGCATTTAAAAATGCTTCTTGCTTTAAAAACCTTTGGTGAAGAAAGACAGGAAAACTCAGCTGGGATTTTTTTCTAACTGGACCAAATTTTGTCTGCTGACAACTAGAGCCTGAATACCTTATTTTCCATTAGTTGAATTTAAAAGCTTAAATTATTAGGAGGTCTGATTCCTCCTGCAATAAAATTCTGGTTTTCATGGCTTATAATTTTTTTATTCAAACTGGAACATGGACTTAAATTTTCCACACAAGGTGTCTGCCTCAGGCTAATCTTCCTCATTATTATGAACATTAGCAACAAATCCAGATAAAAGAGTTGGGCACCTTCCTATGGAGTGAAGTCTGGCCCAGATTTTGATTAGAAATATTTCCCCAGGGCAAAGGGACAGGATCTTTGGTGTTCCTTTGGTGAAAACTGGAGATCAAACCTTGAGAAATTTGGAAAAGGACATAAAATTCCTAAGCCTCCTTCTCTGTGGCCACCAAATAAGCATTATATCAACAGGAAAAGTATGAGGGATCATGGTGATTTTCCTAGTGTATTCAGGTTAAAAATTGCAGAAAGCTGCTGCTGAGGACATTAAGTTTTCCAGCTTCTTGGTGGTCACCCTGACTTCAGCAAGGTGCTGCATGCCAAATTTTGTGATAATTCTGGTACTTTAGATTGTAATATCCCTGTGCTTTATGTACATAGTTGTAAAAGATAATCCACTCTATTCTTGATTTTTGGAGAGAATGCTACTTGCTATTATGTAGGTAATTGGTTCAATAGTTTTATATTCTGAATAGGACACAGGAAGAAGAGGTCACAAGTTGGCATTGCAGTAAAACCAAATATAAAATGTGTGCTTGTTAAGTGAGAATCTGCAGTCCAGTCTGCTGTTTGAGGCAATGATCCTTTGAGTAAAGTAATCTCTTGGTATATAATTCATGATTTGTGTAAAAGGGAACTGAACTGAATTTGCCTCAAATGTTTCTAATTTCCTGGGTTTTTTTCTATTTGATTTGCACCCTGAAGAACAGCATTAACCATAGGTTTTATTCTGTGTTTTTACTACTCTTGTTACTCTTATTTTTTTAAATCCAGTTCCGTTTTCTTTACAAGCTGAAGAAGTAAATCCTTTTAGCTATTACTAATTGGATCCGGGTTTAGACTGCAAGTTTTAGGCATGAATGAACAGTGTTTTACATGTCTACTACTTGCAGGGTTACTGACCTGAAGGCACTCTTAAATTAGCACAGGTCACTGAAGTCACTAATTTGTAGGGTGAAGTCTTGCCTGTGAAGGCTAGTGAAATAAATAGATCCTGCCTGTTACAAAAGTAGGATTTGACTCGTTATTCCCTGCAGTGTTCCTTGCAATCTCACACAAATGGTGAAAATGCAAATATTATCTACACTTGCATAAAAAGTTCCTTACCAGTCAGAAGTACTCAGTTTTTCCAGAAGGCCTGGGTGTGTACTGTATATGGCATCAGATCAGCATATTTCTGTATGGTATCTCTGTACATCACTGTGAGGGCACAGTCTGCATCCTGGTAAAGAGGAGGAAAAGTAGCATTTTTACATAGAGGAAAACTAGTATTTTTAGATAGGTTGTGCATTTCATAGGGTTTCAGATGCAATTCATCTGTTTATCCAGAATTCATCTAGGTTAAATTCAACCGCTTTCTTTGATAGTACATTCCAGGATCTTTAGAAGAAAATTCAGAAAATCTTGTATTAGAGGGTTTCTGTCTGACTTAACCTGTGATTGACTTCCGGGTGAAGATGAATTACAGACATGATAGATGTGACTCATGGAGCTGATACTGATCTAGGAAAATTTGAGATGTTTTTACCTATTTGAGATGTTTTCCTTTCCCTTCATAGTGACCAGTGGCATTTGGGGCAACAACAACTCAGTCCAGATTTGGAGAATTATGAGAAGATTAGTGTTTATTCCTGCACTGATTTTCTTGGAATCTATAGGCCACCCTGAACTGAGGCATTTTAGATCACATAAATCTGATAAAAATGTGAAATATATTAAACCCCACACAAATGTTTTAAAAATATTATTAGGTGTTACTCCATTGGAAAGTGTTTCAGCATTAACTTTATATATACTGGCTTTGGCTGATCTTGGTTATACTTTTTTATAGGTTTTTACAGTATAATTTCCTTTTTTTCTTGTCATATACTAAGATTTTTGTTTTATTTTGCTAAATTTAAACTTTTTACTGTTCCCTAAAAATTTGCATCGTTATAAGTGAGCTACAGGCCTGTTCTGTGCATGGAGTGGGAATTTCTTGTTGGACTCAGAAGATACACTTTAATGAGGCTTCAGAAACTGTTTGCTGTCTGTACAATGGAGGTGTTAAATTGCAGTCTCGTCAGGAATGTAATATCACTTCTACATCTAAGGCACTTCATAAATTTTAAAACACAGCATTACCTAATATGTAGGTAAACATTTCTTAGCTATGTAATTTAACAGACTATTGTCTGAAAAGTAGGTGAGGTTTTCTGAATGGTTATTAATAATCTCTAGTTTCATAGGTCAGTAGTTGACTAATTGCTTGTCTGAAAAAATCACAAATAAGTACTGAAAAGGGAAGAAACTTAAACTCTGGGCAACATCTGATACGGCTAAAGAAATCCAAGAAATATGGAGGTGAAGTGACATCTAGCAGTCATTCTGTCTCAGAGCATGGAAATAAACAATTTTTTTTTAATAGTCCTTGTTATGCATACCTTTTAAATTCCTCCTGTGATGCTGGTTTCAACCCCTTCAAATGTAACTTCTTCCATTGCATGATTGTTATTGTAGAATTTTTTATTCTTGAAGTTTACATTTTTCCTTGCTTGGAAGGAAAGTAATTATTTCTTGTCCTAGATTCAGTATATTTGACTAAGACTCATTATTTACTACTTTAATACTATATTCTGCCTCCACT
The DNA here is from genome assembly GCA_036023395.1 of Myiotriccus ornatus. NCBI lineage: Eukaryota > Metazoa > Chordata > Aves > Passeriformes > Tyrannidae > Myiotriccus > Myiotriccus ornatus. The sequence continues at coordinate 97,921,981 of JAYRBT010000114.1, forward strand.
TCTTTCTTTTATGGACCCTTTTTCTTCAATCATTCTTCATAACTCTTAGAATATTTTTTGCCTTTTTTTGTCTATGTCTGGAGTTTGCTTCTGCGTCCTGATGTGCTGAATATTGAGTTCACCAATATTAGATGTGATACTTTCAGTATTCTGTAACAGAATACAGTGAGACTCAAGCCTTACAGGTGGCTATATGTATCATTAATGTTCATAGAATTAGTATCTGCCCCTTTTTAACACAACGTCTCATCTTTCTAAAATATTTTAGCCCAATAAATTTTTCATCCTGTCCTTTTGCATTTGATTTCTCTTTTCCATGTTTAATCCTGGATGTATTTCTGTATTCAGATCTAACTTTTTGGGTTTTCCATTTCTTCAAGATCACCTTAAATTCCAATTCTGCCTTTTGAAATTAAATCCCTCACAAGTGGTTGTCACTCAAGAACTTTCTATGTACACTTGCATTACTGGTTAAAATACTGAATAATATCAGGTCAGTCTTCTGAAGGGTATTATATAATATATCCTATTCATTCTCCAGCAAGCTATTAACAAGTTTTCTGGGCAAGATTTTACAGCAGCTTTACTCAGACCATATCTTCCAAGTTGGTTTATGAGTGTCATGTGAATCTGACATCTATTACTTTTTCAGATCTCGTTATCCTGTCAAAGAAATTGAATTACATTGACATGAGTTATTCTTGACAAATTCATGTTGGTTGCATTTTGTCTTTAGGTGAATACAAATTGATTGTTTAATAATTTGCTTCGGTTATCTTTCTCTCAAAGAAAAGCTGACTCTTTTGTAGTTCCCTGTGTCCCTTTTAACCTTCCATTCTTGTTCACTGACTTTCTAGAACTTGTTCACCTTCCATGGAACTTTCTCGTTTCTCCTGCACCTCTAATGAAATTGCTTTGACTAGCTCTGTAAGTACTTTGGAGTGATGCTTGTCAAGTCCTAATCACTCAAATATATTCAACTTATTTAATGACTCAAATATAACATTCAGCTTATTTAATTGATTGTTACATTCTCAAGCTGATGTTCCTATATCCTCATTAATAATAATTGAGTTAATCATCTGGACACGGTTAGCCTTTTTATGAAGACTGAAGAAGAGAAAGTTTTGAACATTTCATGCTTCCTTTAACAGTTCATTAGTTGCTCAGTTTTCTCATTGTATTTGTTTCTATTTTTCACTTTTATCTAATGTTTTCATTGAAGTTATTTCCATGTCTTTTATAATTTTAACACATATTCCTTGTTATATTTTCTTTTTTTGTGTGTATACTCTAGCAATACATTAGACTTCAGTTTTAGTAAAGTTTTTGTAATATTTTTATTTTAGTAAGACTTTCCTTGGTTTTTATTCTCATATGATTTGTATTTTATTATCTCATTACTAAAAGCTCCTAATGCAGCCATTTAAGTCATGCCTTATAGTTTCTTCTGAAGCAGGACAGTTTTTCATTATGCCTTTCCCACAGTCTCTTTCACAGAGGCAAATGCCTTATAAAGTCACTGTTAAGAGACTCTCATAGGGATCTGTTACCGCAGTGATACTAGCCCAACTCTTCTTGTTGGTACCTAGACAACAAACAGAAGATGTTACTTTTGCTACAGATCAACTCTGTCTGTCCCCCTGCTGAGAACATCAGCTCTGTGGAAGGGTCCTGAAGCCCTTCTTAAAAAAATACAGCAGCAGAAGATGCAGAGTTTTTCCTGGTTTGAGGAAATTAGAAAAAATTCTAATTGCACTTGGAAAGAAAAAAAAATGGGCTGTGTAAACTGTTGCTGAATAAAATAAAAATGATCTAAAGAAAAATAGTTAATTATAAACACTGTTTTCCCTGTTTCAGTGAAATCAAGGTCTTTCCCACATGCTTTCCCTTTGGATCCTTAACTGGTGAGTTACTAACTAGTGAATATCCCTTTTTAGAAAGTGTCTAAAAGCATAATTTTATCTTCATTGAGGAAGTTCCGGAACCACCCATACAGTAAACTTACAGTAAAATTAAAGAGGGAGCAACTCTGGAATTAGATAGTTGATTGAGAATTACCTTTCTACTGCTTTATATGTCTCAAGCTTTTGTGGTCTTTTGAATTTCCAGGTTTGTGTTCCACTTACATGCAACATCCTCCTTTTTACATTGCTTAGGCATGTTTGGTTTATCCTGACACTAATGAATTTGGTGTACAAATGGCTGTGCACTATTCCAGTCCTTATAGTGAAAAGGTATTATTGAGGCTCTGTAGAGTCTGAAAAAACTGTAGAAATGTATAAAAATAATAAGCAACCTATCCAAAGATACCTCCTTCAAAGGTAATCAGAAAATAAGGATCTTCTACTTTTAATAAGTGAATTCTGTTTTATTCATTTTTATGTCCTGTAAAAGACCGTTGGTTAGGTTGGAGGTACTGCAGATATACATTTTTGGAAGTATAAGATTTTTTCAGTCTTTTCTCCTACCTCTCTCTAACAATTTCAGGCATTAAATTATCACAGTCCATATATTAACTGGGGGAGACTAACATGTCAGCATTTCTCCAAACCTTACAGTTTGCTTGTAGCACAAACATAAATGCTAGCAGACTGTCTCGATTTGTTGCTTATTATTTGCATTCCTGTCATCAGACTGACAGGAACAGTGGGACTATTTTAATTAAAATATTATGGTAGGTTTTTTTCCACGAAAGAGCAGCATTTGTCTTTGTTCAAAGCATAACTTTGAACAGTTAAAAGATAAAAAACAAACCATTCAAAAGCCTTATATGAACAGTCTCCCTTGCTCCCCAAGTATCCATCCATTTCCTTTGCTTCCTTTCACATTGAACAACACAGCTAAAATCTGAAAAAAACCACATTTTTACACACTGCTTTCCAAATAGCTGCTAGTCCCAATTTTCCTCAGCAGCCCTTCTAATGCTCACTGGGCCATTAGCCCACCTTTCTCCAGGCTAATTACTGCCACAGCCCACTTGGCTCTTTTTCAGCAGAACCACAAGTATTTGGTTAACTGAAAGAACCCAACTACAATGAAGCAGACACAAAAGGAAAAACAGAGAATTGCAGGACACAACAATTTTCTTTGCTTTTTAAGTAACATTAATTTGGCAAATATCTTTTCACACTAACAGGATTACTTTTAGACACTATGAACAAAATATATGCATTACATATATGTGGACTTGACTAAGCATATCAATAAAAACCAATTAGATGCTCTGCCTTTTCAATTTTTTTTGTAGGTTTTTTTTTGTTGTTGTTCAAAATGTTTCCATGTTCCTTTGACACAGAACATCCTGCCACTGGCACTGATGAGGCACTTGGTTGTTCAGAGTTTGGAAAGGAATTTGACACTAATATCCTGGCTAAAATCTTGACCTGGTAACCTCGTTCTCTGTCCATAACTTGGTCTTGCTTAGATCAGAATAATTTTGTCTGTAAGTTGTGTTTATAAGTTGTGCTCTGTACTTGCTCAGCACAGGCATAGAAATGCAAATGTATTCTGAACAGTATAGTTGGTCCAGGGACTTGACTGGTAACAGTGTGAGGGGTGTGTCGTGGTTTTGCTCTGGGTCAATTTGCTATCAGACCCCCCACACAAATACTGTTAGTTGAGAAAAGGTTTATGCAGACAAAAGAGACTGGATTTGGGGAAAATAATATGAACATTTATTACTAGCAAAATAAAAACTACT
>JAYRBT010000114.1:97925783-97947230 GCA_036023395.1 Myiotriccus ornatus
CTTGCAAGGGGACACTTGCCTACCATGGATCTTCTTCCACGGGGTTACAGGGGATAATGGCTTATGAGTCCACCCCTCTTTTCCTATGGAGGTCCCTTCCCATGGGAGAACAGTCCTTGATAGACCTCTGCAGCATGGGTCTAGTATGGATCCCTTACTCGGATCCCACACATCTCACCCGAGCTGTTCTTGCTCCAACGTGAGGTTCTCTCAGGGTCACAAATCTCTAGCACTAGCAGCATGGATCTCTCACTGAGATCCCAAGCTTATCCGAGCCGTCTTTGCTTTGGCATAAGCATCATCCCCCTCAAGGGTTATAAATTTTCAACAGGACTCTGCCTCATTTCAGTCCTCTCTCATGAAGTCTCGGCTTCCTGGTACATCTACAAGCTCCTCTGTGAGCCACATGGGGGGTCTCCTCACCCCAACAAACTTCTACAGGTAGCAGGGATTTATTTTTCAGTCTTTACCCTGCTGAAGGGAGAGAGCGCAAGGGGAAGAAACAGCCCCTCCTCCTTCGAACTTTCTTCTGTCTCCTGCAACTGCCAACTTTGTCCTTGTACACTCTTGTATCTCTTTGCAGGAATTGTTTTCACAGCGGTTTCTTCATCCAAGCAATTAGTCTTTTAAGTTTTTTTTCCTCCACTCTCTTACATGAGAGAAGAGGGGCTTCAGTGCTACCCCTGCCCCCGGCCCAAGCCGGGGGAGGAGGAGGCCTGGCCCTCCTCGGGCCCGCTGCCGCCTCTCCTACATGGCTGCCTAATTTTTAACTGCATCACACCCTTCTCTTCCGTTTTCTTAAATAAGTAGTTACCAAAGGCGTCACTAAGAGTTTTGATTGCGTTTTTGTCCAGAAATCCACCTGGACAAAACCATCCACAGCCCCAGGGACGGGCTGGTGGGCAAAACCATGACAGGGTGCCATGTAGTCAGTGTACTGGGAATCACAGGACACCCGAAGTGCTGTTGAAGAGATGCTTTCTTCATGTAAAGGTAGGAGCCAATTGGTTTGAATCTGTTTACAAACAGAAGAGGGCTTGTGGAAGACATGGTGATCAGAAGCTGCCTTGGGCATATTGACCACAAAATGACAGTTTTCTATTCTTTTGGACAAAGGTCAACAAAACCTCTATCTTGGACTTCTGGAGGGCTGACTTTGGCCTATTCAAGACATTGGTTCAGAAAGTCCCTGTGACATAGTCCTTAATAACAAAGGGAAGGCTGGACATACTTTAAGAAGGAAATCTTAAAGGTCCAGGAGCAGGCCATCCTTATGTGCCATAAGATGAGCTGCTGGGGAAGAAGACTGAGCAGGGAGCTTTTGCTGGGGCTCTGGTAAAAAAGAGTTTATGACCCTGGAAGAAGGGGCAAGCAAGAGCCCAAGAATGTCACTAGGTCATGTAGAGAGAAAAAAAATTCAGGTAGAACTCAATCTGGAGAAACAATAGAGGGTGTTTTTTTAAGATTTCAACAACAAAAGAAGGGCCCTGGAAAATTTCTGTTCTTTATTGGATGCAGGGGAGAACATTGTAATGAAGGACGAGGAAAAGGCTGAGGTGCTTAATGCCTTCTTTACTTCAATATTCAAGCCAAAAAAATTATTCTGTGGGCAACCAGCCCCCTCAGCTTGTAGACTGGGACAGAGAGCAGACCAGTCCTGCCTAACCAACCTGATCTCCTTCTGTGACAGGTGACCCACTTAGTGGATGAGGGAAGGGCTGTTGATGTAGTCTACCCGAACTTCAATAAAGCTTTTGATACTGTCTCCCACAGCATTCTCTTACAAAGCTGGCAGCCCATGGCTTGGACAGGTGCACTGTTGGCTGGGTTAAAAACTGCCTGGATGACTGGGCCCAGAGAGTGGTGGTGAGTGGTGCTGCACCCAGTTGAAGATTATCACTAGTGGTGTTCCCCAGGGATTAGTATCAGGACCAGTCCTGTTTAAAATCTTTATTGATGACCTGGATAAGGGGATTGAGTGCACCCTCAGTTTGCAGATGATACCAAGTAGGGTAGGATCACTGATCCTTTTTGAGGGTAGGAAGGCTGTGTAGAGGGATGTGAGCAGGCTGGATAAATGGATCAAAGCCAATAGTCCAAGTTTCAACAAGGTCAAGTGCCAGTTCCTGTGCTTGGGTCACAACAACCCCATGCAATGCTACAGGCTGGGGGAAGAGTGATTGAAAAGCTGCCTGGTGGAAAAGGATCTGGGAGTGCTGGTCAAGAGCTCACTGAACATAAGCCAGAAGTGTGCCCTGGTGGGCATCCTGATTTGTATCAAAAATAGTATGGTCAGCAGGACTAGAGCAGTGATTCTCCTTCTGTACTCAGCACTGATGAGGCCACACCTCTAATCCTGTGTTCAGTTCTGGAACCCTCACTACAAGAAAGACGTTGAGGTGCTAGAGTGTGTCTAGAGAAAGGCAACAGGGTTGGTGAAGGGTCTGGAGAGTACGTCACGTGAGGAGAGGCTGAGGAGCTTAGGTTGTTTAGTCTGGGGAAAAGAAGGCTGTGAAAGGGAGACCTTATGGTGCTCTACAGCTACCTGAAAAGAGTTTGTAGCCAGATGGGGGTTGGCCTCTTCTCCCAGGCTATTCACAACAGAACAAGAGGAGACGTCCTCAGGCTGTGATAGGGGAGGTTCAGTTTAGACACTGGGAAGAATTACTTCACTGAAAGTCTTGTCAGGCATTGGAGAGGGCTGCCCAGGGAAGTGGTGAAGTCATCATCCCTTGAAGTGTTCAAGAAATGACTGGACATGGCACTTAGTGCTGTGGTTTAGTTGACAAAGTAGTGTTCGGTCAAAGATTGGACTAGATGATCTTGGCGGTCTTTTACAACCTTAATGATTCTATGATTCTATGAAGAGTACTTTTTAGAAAAAAACACATCTAAATGTGTCATTGTAGGTTCAGAACTCAGACTACAGATGATTCTGTTTCTGTCCACAAACAAGATGGTTTCTGAAAATATTACTGAATAAGTGCGATATTTATAGTAGCATAAACAAGAAAAAACCCCATTTAAATATGTTGTTTTAGTGCTTATTTTATAGTTCATAAAATACTGACAGAGGTTCCCACATGTTTATCTGTTTCAGTTATGTTAAGGGTAAATTTTCTTAAAATCTCAATTTAACAGTCCAGTAATTAGATGGAGGTTTTCATCTCTTAAGAAATTTTAGATACTCTTCCATGGGCAACAAATGGCACTGGGTGAATATCAGCCCTACCAAGACTTTCCAGTTTGACCATACTTTTACATGATCACAGTATTAGATATTCAGTCATGCTTTTTGCTAAAATAATTGTTTATTGTGGGTGGGAAATACTGCAAATATTTCTTATTTTAAATATTAAAATTTTTTTTAAAGAGTTCTGCAAGAGATTAACTGCTGTATTATATCCAGGCTTTCCTGCTGCAGTTATGTATATTTAAATAAAACATACTAATATTAAACTTATACTTTCAAACTCCAGCAAATTAATATAGATATGTTTCCCATTCTTTCTTAAAGGCTGAATTCTCTACTATGACCGTTACACATAGCACCCTCCACCCCTGCCCTCCATCACTGGCAAGGAACAGCACTTTTTTTTCCTCTCAGGAAAGATTCTGGGGATCACCACAGCCAAGTAGTACTTTAGCTCCTCACTCAACTGTTGACTGACCTGCTGTTAAAGCACAGAAATACATCCCAAATTAGGTACTGCACCCCACTGTTCGTGCTTTCAAGAGTTACCCAGTCATAGGCTCAGTCTTGAAGACTGCTGTTCCTCTGTGTTGACTAACACTCAGCATTTTCTTTCCCTTTTCCAGGGATAATTGGCAGCTAGACTGTCTCCCTGCAAATCTCCCCTGTGAGGTGTCAAGAGCTAGTAAGTTTTCTATCCAGTAATCATTGTCTCCAGCTTCTGTATACATCTTGGTTTCTCAGCAGGGTGTCTAAAATCCCCGTTTCCTTCCCACTGTTCCTTCCCACCTCCTCCCATTCTTTGGCCTTAACAAAGCCGAATGCTTCGGCATGAAGCAGGTGTGTTACACATGTGCTATTGAACATCTGGCTAATCCTCTGTGGGGGCCAGAGAAGTGTGCAAATCCTACAGTGGGCAACGCTCCAGGACAGAATATGAATTGCTAGCTCTGTAAGCAAACTGTTTCTGGTCTCAATTGAAATCCAGGCTTACATCTCTCACATTCTTCATTGGCCCATGAATTGAGGTTTTGAACTGCCTAAGTTTAAAGGCAGAGTATGCATAATATGATTTATTTTATATATGTTCACAATGTTCTAGAAAAATATTCATTTATACATATGTTTTCACACCTTGAAACAATTATGGCCCCAAGAGTGGTGGAGTTATAAAGAAAATGACTAAGAGGAAAAAATGTCATTTTGTGTCTCAAATACTTGTATGCATTCATGATTTCCTTTGAAACTGCAGCATGTGTGCATTTGAATGGGTAGCCTACTATTTCCTTCTATCTAATGTGTGATTTTGATCACACATATACATGAAACACCAGTAATTGCTGCTTCCCTTCATCATGCTTTGTGCTGCTTTCACAAAATCATATTTTTACAGACTTCTATATGAATTTTCATCCTACTAGTTCCTTGAGGATTTATTCCAGATCAGATATAAAAGCAGAAGAATGTGTTTTCTGAATCTAATAATGCTGCAGCTCACGTCGGTGAAAGGTTCATCTGGAGAACTGATCTCAAATGTCAGCATGATAGAAATCAAATGGAGTTAATGCTATGGCATTTAAAATATTTTTGGCCCAACTCTCCCATCAGTAAGTGTTGAGATTTTTATATCATCAAACTGTAACTTTTGCTCTGATTTGATATTTAATCAAGAACCCCTAATCTCAAATTAACCTCCATTTAAAAAGTATTTTTCTGACGTATATGAATCATTTTGAAGATGTGGCCAGAAACTTAAATAGACAGTTGTGTTCCAAACAGAACTTTGATTTCACTCCATGCCTTTTCTCAAGTTCTTCATGCATAAAGTGCATAAAATGCAATGAACAGTGTTTTTACACTTTTAGTCAACTTTTGTTGTAGAAGTCTTAGTGGGATTCTGCCTCAGAGTTAAGACTATCTGATTAATATTCTCCTTTGCTGGGACACAAAGATAAGACTTAGTAAATAATGTCGAATGCTCAGAGAGGCATATATAATAAACAAAGAGTATTTTTCATTTCTACAAAATGCCGAATACTTGAGAAACCTATTACTTTTTTACATCAATACAAGTTTCTTCAAAATTAATAATGACATAATTAAAAATTCATCAAATTGAACATGTTTAGATATGTTCTTTAATATTTGGTTGATTTTACTTTACCAGAGGCACAGCAACAAAAAATATTATGAGTAGATTTTTTTAATGTAAAAGTATAATCTTAGAATTCTTAATTTTTAAATAGAACTTTTAATGGAGTTACTGAAAGCAATAGGCTACAATATCTGTAAGTTATTACCTTTTTTTTAATGAAGTTTTGGTAGCTGGAATAGACTGGAGAAAACTTTTTCCAACTTAATGTAACAAATCCACTGAGAACCTGCAAAAAGTTAGTGGATTTATGTGATCTGTTTCTGTGTCTCTTTCATACAGGCAAAGGTTAGCAAAAATGACAAACATTACATTGTGAACTAGAGGAATTATTTATGCAACAAAGTGTGATGATAGCTTAATGTCTACACAAGCCTTGCCATGGGAAAATTTTCGTGTCTTAAAACCAGTGGCCCAAATTCATTCTTGAGTTAGTAAATTTGATGTGATTAAAGTATTAACAGCAGAATGTCTGTCATTTGAGCAGATTGGATTCCCATTCTGGAATATGTATTGAATACTTCAGTAGATGTTCAATTTTTTACCAGATTCTGTTCTCTACGGGAACTTTTACTATTGCACTACTTATCTTACCTCATTTCTGATGTCCACCAGCCCTTACCTCTCACCTATGTACCAGCATTTAACTAAATCTCTGCTTCTGATGGACACAGATGTTCTTTTACTCAACTTTGCTACATTCCCTCCTGCTCCTGACTTCCCCACCTTCTTCTTACCATCACCACTGTTCTTCAGTATCTTTCCTAAACGGTGAGGCTGAGCAGGAAACCACCCAACAGCCTGGTAACTGTTGGCACAAACAATTGTATGTTTGCTGTCTAGGGAGATCACTTAGAGATACATCTCCAACTGCTGAATTCTTTGCAGTAAAAGAAAAACCATTTTGAAAAGGTGAATTTGGGGGCAAACATGGCACAGCTGCAGTACTACAAAACTCTTTTCATGTGGCGTAGTGATATAGTGTTAGAGCACCATCAAAAGCACACTACATTATTTGTTAACACAATAACCTGCAGAGTGATAGATAGAATGTAAAAGATTTACTATAGAAAAAATATATAGACTTTTCAGCAGGAACAAGCTGCAGAGTGCTTGAGAATGACTGTTTCAATTGCTTGGATTTTCTTTGATCCATCTGCAGGATTTTGGAGACCCGTTAAAGATGTCTTTCATTCCCTTGAGAAGAATGTATGGCATTATTACCAGGACCAGTATGTTTTATCAGTTTTAGGGCCATAAATACAATAGCTGAAAAAAAGCCCAAGCTACCATTCATAAATAGAAAAACAGATGTCAGGAGGAGAACTATATTTGTAAACCTAAAAGGATTTTAATGCCTTTTAAAGTGAAAAAAACAGAATTTTGCAAATCTTAAGTCAGATTTCCTTGTGATGTATTACAGCTGACTAATCATTAATTCAGACTCTCTCATTTCTTTCACACTGAAGGTGTTTTTTTATTTATAGCTATGATTAACAATTCAATAATCAGTTTTTACTAAGCAAACTATGAGGAGTTTGTTTCATGATGAAATCTGATGAAAAACTGTAGAACTTAAATTTATACATAAACATGTACATACATATATAATGAAAACAAAGAAAACGTTTGAAGAAGAAAAAATTTGTTTAAAAATCCTTTAAATGGTCCTTTACAGAAAACTATTCTTGCTGAGCTTAAAAAAAAATTCTTTTCCTTTGCTAAAATAAATATATGCTAAAATAAAGCTGTATTTACATTGTCATGAAGTAGAACAACTACAAGGAAACATAACTCATGTGAAAACAAAATATATTAGTTGTAGAATGATGCTAATTCTAACCTATTTTTTAAAAATAGGATCTTTGTACAAAAACTATTTGGTCTTACTATACTGTAATTACAATTTTTACATTTCAGTGTTCAAGGCAGTCGGTGCACCTTACAGCATTGTGCTCTGTACCAATCAATTCTGCTCTGCATAGGTACTGGTAAAACCAAAACAAAATACCCTAACTTTACCAGCATGAAACCTCTGGAAATACGGTTCTTTTATATTAATGAGCTGTTATGTGCTTTCAAAGAAATGGAAAACTGGTGCCTGGATTGATTTGTAAGATTGCTTACTACCTTTTCATTTGAAGTCTTGTTCTAAGGCCTGGGGCTTTGGTAATTTTCTCTTTAAGAAAAAAAAAAGAAACTGATAAATTTTGAAAAGAGATATGTGTAATTATGAACTCATATTAATTCTCTTTCATGTCAAAGCATGTATTTGAGTCAGACAAATTGATTTCACAACACTTAAACCTGAGAGCATATTGTTTTGCCAATTGAGTGTAATGAATTGCATCCTGATAAATGAATGCAAAAAACTTCATGACAGTTTTCTTAAAAAACAAACAAACAAACAAACAAAACTAAAACCAAAACCAGAGTGCATAAGATTTTCAAAACATTTTGAATGCATCTTCTATTTCAGTTTTCATAAACAGATTTTTTTTTTTTTTGTCCCTCATTCTTTAATATCATTAAGTGGCATCCGCTAAGATCTCACAACTTTTGATCTCAGATGAAAAGCAGCATAAGAAAGATAACAGGAGACATTAAGGTATATTTAGGTATGTGAAATTTGCATACATTATACAATCAACCAGATTAAAAGAATATTATTGGGGTCAGTAAGTCAGATGCTTGAAATTAAAGAGATGACAGATTCATAGCCACGCAAACCATCCAAATTTCTAGACCTTTGGCAATATACTAAGAATAAAGAAAATATATTTATGCATTATGGATATTCATCTCACTGTTTTGGAAGCTCCAGGATGTTCATAGGACAAAGTCAGAAGTGTTGGTGGTATTGTTGCTACTGTATCAACACGTTAGCAGCATTCTTACCCTTGAGTGACTGTGTATTGAGTTTTCACGGCAAGGATTTGGCAGTAGAGGGGGCGGGGGGGCCACAAGGACAGCTGCTTCTCAGAAGCTTCCCCCATGTTCGGCAGAGCTGATGTCATATGGCTCCAAGATGGACCTGCTGCTGAACAAGGCCAAAGCCAACAGAGTAAATTTATATTAGGAAGAAATTCTTTACTCAGAGGGTGGTGAGGCACTGGAACATGTTGCCCAAAGAAGTTATGGATGCCCCATCCCTGGTTCAAGGTCAGGTTGAATGGGGCTCTGAGCAAATTGATCAAGTGGAAAGTGTCCTGGCCTATGGCCAGGGGGTTGGAACTAGATGATCTTTAACGTCCCTTCCAAACAAACCATCCTATGATCTTATAATCCTTTAAACCAATGAATCTTGAGGCATAGCCTCCTGGTATACTTTAAAATTAATGCTTATTCTAATTTTTTATGTTTTGCACAGACGTGGTGGCTCAGGTCCCAGCCTCCCTAATGGTTTTAAACACTTATGCTTCATCTGATCTAGTTCATAGTTCCAGATAACACACAGAAAAGGTACAATTGAAAAGAAACACCAATAACCAGTGTGGTCCCTGGATCGAGTGAGGTCAAACGATCACATGTGAGATGGCTTGTGATTCTTATCTGCTCTCACCAGGCAAAAAACTGTCTTGCCACCTAGGAAAGTTAGCACAAGTAAAGAAAGGGGATGTGCAGTGGCTGTGGGAGCTATGTTGTGACTGCTTACTACTCAAGCAATGTAGGTTGAAAGTCTTTTTTGGCAGAAACCATGCATTTAAAATTTCCTTCTGCTGGAGGCTAAACACAGGATTAATTTGGGGGAAAGCTATAATTTGATTAAAGAAGATAATTCAGAAATTGCTCAGATTGTTTAAAAAAGAAATTAATTATACATGTATGTATTTGATGGGAAGGGTTTAGTTGTCTGGAAACAGATGTAGACTACAAAAACCAGGTGTGGTTTTAACTATATTATGAATAAAAGACAACATTGTGAAGGCTGATAATGAAGGACATGCAGAAGAATGAAGTCATGGAGAAAGGGTCACAGAGAAAGAAATTAAGCATAAGAATGGGTTGAATAGCTAGATTAGAGGTATAGTGTCAGGAAGCCTGTCCTTATATTTTTTTTTCCTCTTATATCTCTGTCAAAATGCAAGTGAACAACATGTTTTATTTTACTTGCTCTATTACAAGTTATAGCTGAAATGGCAGAGAGATCTCTGAAGCTGAAACAGCAGAGAGATTCCTGATTTCAGGTCAACCTTGTCATTTCCTTGTTAGCTTTAACCTAGGAAGACCTACCCTTCTCAGTGAGGATCTATAAACAGGAATGAAGAAAACATTCACCAAAAGCTATCCTTGCCAACAGAATTCAGCTGAATTTTGGTATGCCTGCCTTGTGGAGTTGAATTCATAACCCTAGCTAGGTGTTTGCAGCCCCTGAGCAACAGATAGGACAGTAAGGTGCTAAGGAATTGAATGGGCCAGCATTGAATGGGATTGAACTTTGAAACCAGCAAGTGGTGAATATTAAGTGTTTCTGCAATCCACTTTTCTCCTGAGTTTTATGGTCTTCACTGTGCCTGTGAAGCTGAAATTCACAGTCTAAGTTTTTCAATACCTTAAGATGCCAAGCCACCCTATTGGGTAAATAACAGACTCTAATATATAATGGTAGTAGTAGTGTCCAATGGTTGTAAACTTATCAGTTTATAATAGTGTTTTGGTTTGAACATTCACCTGTGAAATGTACCTTGCAGAGGGAAATCAAACGCTCACTTACAAGAAAAATGCCCTAGCTATGAGACAAAAGCAAGACTTGCAACAGTCCTTGTGCCAGAGCACAGAATCTATGACTGCTGTGTCAAACATCTCTTCTATGGGTTCTTAAGAGTATGCTTCTTGTAAGCATTGGGGGAAAATCCCAGAAGTTTTATCTTCTTTTTGTATAGTGTCTGGCATGACTAAGAATGGTTGAGCATGTCCTCACATCTCGTTGTATCAAGTTTGATGTTTAGGTTATGTTACCGGGCACTAGAAATGCTGGTTTGGGACTCCTTCTTTTGTCCCTCCTCATAGTTTTCAATTATCTATGTACTTTTAAGATTTTCTAGACAGTTTGAAGGGAATTTTGTCCAAATGCTTTTGCTTTTAATTTGTATTAATATATCCTTCAGGTGAAAAGGCCTTGTCAAAATTCAGAGTAATTACTTACTCCCCCTCCAGAAATAAACCCATTTGAGTTGATATTCTTCAGGTCCTTATTTATGAAGAAGGTAATGCTTTCAAATGTCCCTTGTCCTATCACTATCTGCCCATGTAAAAAGTCTCTCTGCATCTTTCTTCCTCTAAGAAGATGCAAGGAGATTTCCCTGGAGCCTTCTCTTCTCCAGATTAAACAACTCAAGCTCTCTCAGTCTATCTTCATAGGAGAGGTGCTGCAGCTCTCTGACCATCTTTGTGGCCTCCTCTGGATCCACTTCAACAGGTCCATGTCTTTCCTGTGCTGAGGACTCCAGACCTGAGTGCTCCAGGGAGGTCTCATGCAGAGAGGGCGAATCACCTTCCTCAACCTGTTTTGATGCTGCCCAGGGTGCAGTTGGCCTTCTGAGCTGTGAGCACCCACTGGCTGACTCATCTCAAGTTTTTTGTCTACCAGCAGTTCCAAGTCCTTCTCTTCTGGATTACTCTCAGTGAGTTCTTCTCCCAGGCTGTAGTCAGAATTGCCCTGACCCAGCTGCATCACCTTGCATGTGGACTTGTTGATGTCCTTGTAGGTCCACTTCTCAAGTTTGTTGAGGTCCCTTTGGATGGCATCCCATCCCTCAGGTGCGTGACCTGCTCAGCTTCATGTAATCTGCAGAGTTGCTTAGGGTGAACTCAATCCCACCATCTATGTCATTGATGAAGATATTTAAGAGCACTGGTCCCAACACAGAGCTCTGAAGGACACCACTGTTCACTGGCCTCCACCTGGACACAGAGCCAGTGACCAGAACTCTCTGGCTGTGTACATCCAGCCAATTCCTTATCTACTAAACTGTCCACCCTTTAAATATATATCTCTCCAATTTAAAGATAAGGATGTTGCATGGGATAGTGTTGAAGTCCTTACAGAAGTCTAGGTATTGACTGACATTGGTCAGTCACGTCTTCAAGTCATGGTTTCGCTTATACTCCTAATATATTGTAATTGCTTAACATTAACACATTTAACTTCCTTTTTCAGCCCTTTTGAAGACTAGAGAAAGTTAAATATAAGGACATCTAGCTCTGAGGAGCTTAAGAGTGTCTGGTAATACCTATTTTAGGACTGAAGTATTTAGGAGGTACTCCTGGTACGTGTGTACCCTGGAAAATTGCATCAACATATAAGAAAGATATTAAGTTATTAGCGAGTGTCCAAAAGAGGGCAAGAAAAATGCTGAAGGGACTTGAGGGGAAGCCATGTGAGGAGTGGCTGAAGTCACTTGGTCTGTTCAGCCTGGAGAAGAGGACACTGAGGGGACACCTCATCGCAGTGACAACTTCCTTGTGAGAGGAAGAGGAGGGACAGACACTGATCTCTTCTCTCTGGTAACCAGTGACAGGACCTGAGGGAATGGCCTGAAGTTGTGTCAGGGGAGGTTTAGGTTGGATATTAGAAAAGGTCCTTCACACAGAGGGTGGTTGGTTGCTGGAACAGGCTCCCCAGGAAAGTGGTCACAGCACCAAGTTTGGCAGCGTTCAAGAAGCATTTGGACAATACTCTTGGGCACATGGTGTGACTCTGGAGGATGGTCCTGAGGAGACCTAAGAGTTGGACTTGATGATCCTTGTGGGTCCTTTCCAGCTCAGCATATTCTGTGATTCTGGGATTTGGTGATTCAGTGACTCTGTGAATATATAGCTTAATAATTTGTTTCCTGTCTCTCAGATGTAAGCATAACTGCTTGACCTTCCAGAGAGGCACAAGACATTATTTCAAAGCAACCTTAACAACGTAAATTGGGAAAAGCTGTGCCGTAACAGTGTATTCTAATATAGTGGTTCACCTCTGGTCTCTACAGGGTGTCTCCAACACCAGTTCAACATAGCATTTAAATGTATGCAAATGACAAGCATAATTCACTGCTCAGAGGCATCTCTGGAAGGCTTTCCAGAGGACTTTTAGATCAGGGCAGTCTAACAGACCCTGCTGTTTTGCCAGTTAAGCCTTGAAGATACCACTGAAAATAATCTCCTGAGGGAAATTTCAATAATCTTCAGTATAATTAGAATTTTTTCTGCATCTATTTAATTCCCTCTCATTTTTGGATTTTCTTCTTTGGTTATTATTATATATTCACATTATTTATCAGCCTGACCACAGAAAAGTTCTGCCCAGACAAAGGTTGGGGGGTTTTTGTCCCTAAATGTTGTTAAAGCTATTTATACTCTTGTTATCTATTTATAGAAGAGTCCATTTCTATTTTAGGGGTGGCATTTGCCTTCTGAAGAATCCTTAATCCACCTGACTGTAATAGAACCTCACAGAATTGCCTCAGCTGTTGGGTGATTCACTGCAGAATGTCTTGGTACTGTCATGCTTCTCTTGCTAAGACATAAATGAAACCAAATGAGAATGGCACCTGCTGTACTAGCAAACCACTGTGAACTTGAGATGTGTGTGGCAGCAGGGGAATGTGTGTTCAAATTGGTAAGCTCTGGCAAAGTTGCTCATCGTGTATTTATGATTAATTTGATGGGAGAGCAAGAACTAGATAGTTTTTGCATCGTGAAGAGGAAAACAATTAAGCAGTTGCAGTACTGGACAGAAAATACCATGTGGTGGGCTACATTAGTACATACATGTTTTCCTCCAGACATGCATAGCTTTTCTCAGTAGTTTACAATGAACACATTATTCTGTTTTAAATATTCTTCAGACCTGTTTTGCATATGACAATCTGTCATTCCCACACATAACTAAGTAATGAAAAATACTAATTAAAAAAAATCTTATTTTTTTTTAAAGCAGAGCATAGCTACATCAGCTGTGGATACTGGTTTGATTTCAAATCTAGAAACCACAATAAAGGCTGCTTTCCTTACATCAGATGTGATGATTAATATGTGGTAGACTTGGGCTCCAGATTTTTACAGCTCTGTTAATTGATCATGAGCCAGAGCCTGGGGCTGTATAATTAAGTTAGCTGAGAAATTAATTCAGGAAATGGCTTCTAGATTTGATTGGTTTAAAAATCTATGAATGCACTTATTTAATACTTTTGAATTAAACTTGGTGCCAAAAAAATTATGTTAACTACATCTGCAATTTCATAACTTCAAGGCAGTCTTCTTTTTCTGCCTTTGAAATCAGTGGTGTTTGCACAAAATAGAGTCATCTTAGACAATCCAGTAAAAGGTCTCTCTGGCACTGGTTAGAGGTGCTAGATTTTCTGTGTCTCTGTTCTGACACATAGGGATGGAATACCCTTACTTACAGATCAACAGTGGGTCACTGTGCCTGTGTAGAAGCCCTCTGAGGTAAATCAAGCCTCATGTGGGTGCCACATATACCTGGCCATTATAGGACAACAGGGAGAGTGATTCTGCTCTTCTGTTTGTCTGAATCTTATGTATTGTGCCCATAGTATGAGAAAGCAGGTATGTTCTTTCTGCCTTGTTTTCTGAGATTGAATGACACCTCCAGACAAGATTAGAAATGTTATAAAAAAACATCCATGAAAAGAGGGTAAGAAGTGAGTAAATGTTCTTTAGTTCTGACTTCACGCAGTGCCTTCCCATAAGTCAGGAATAAATGCAGTCAGCAACTATACTGAAGTCATTACAATTAAAGTCAGTGCAGTCAATCAAGGTTATACTGGAGATGAGCAGTCAAGTTTAGCCTTAGTGTATAGGTAAAGATACCAAGTGTTCTGAGAAAAGTTTTGTTTTCCTTTAAATCTGTAATTAATGTGCAGTAGTTTAAGTCACATGCTATATCCATCTTATTCTGTCTTGTGTTGAATTTATAATTTGATACCATATAAAGTGCCTGTTACTCAGCAAGCTGTATGTCTTTTTAGGATTATTTTAGGGCTGCTTTTCCTCACAGAAGTGAGGGAAAGTGAGAAGTGGCATTATAAAGTCAAGAGAGAAGAAAAAATGTGATGAACAAAATAAAGTGAAATAAGAAATGGCTCTCTCAGGACTTTGTTGCACTTTAATTGTATTTAGACTTGTCAAAGGAAAGAACCTTAATCAAGGGACCTTTAATGATTCTATGTGTGGGGTATTTTTAAATATTTTCTTTGGAAAAAGGCAAAGCAAAATAAAAAGCCCAGTACCAAAAGTGTATCAGACATCAGTAATAAATAAACTAAGACAGAACATAACTGGGGTGAAAGGTTATGGTTGTATAATTAAAGTTATTATCCTAAGGTGATGTTCTAACATTACTAGTACTGACAAGAGGCAAGTCTCTTCAAATTTTTAAAAACAAGCTACTACGAATGGAGAAAAAAGTCTTTGTTTACTGCTTTGTTTACTTTATTTGGGAGCTACAGAAATGCTAGACCAGAACTGAGTTGTGTTACATTCCTCACAGTTTTTGTTAACTGTATGGTGGAGCAAACTAAGAGCTCAATAATATGCATATACCTGCATATCATCCTAAAGCAGCAGCAGATGATCAAATTAGTAAAAGGAAATAGTGTTGCTCTGGGAATTTAATAGTTTTAATGTTATCATTGAATATGAATAAAAGCTTCTGCATCCTAAAATTCCTAACTGATATTTTAAGAGTGGAGGATGGTAAAAGAAACTTAATTAACTTTTAATCAGGATAAACTGTTCTGAAAAGAGGCTTTTTTAATATTATTCTACAACCTTGTTTTCGACAACATAAGTTATCAATTCAAATCTTAAAAATTTTAGAGGTTCAACCAACAAAATCAATATTTATTTCAAGAAAACATTCCCAATTTTGAACTCCTGTATATGCATACTTAAAATAAATATGACTTCTTCCAGATATACTTTTTCTGTAGTCAACAGGTTTAAAGAAAGAATCTTTAGAAAACAGAGAAATCTAGCCAACATTTCAGACATGACAGGTAAAGTCATAAAGATGAATAATACTTAGGGAGGAGGTAGGAAGTTTATAGAACAAAGCGTTAGAAGGAAGTTTATAGAACAAAGCATTATTTTACTACCTTCTCATCTCTTTTAGTCCCTTGCAAGTTCTTCTTTTGACTGATACACTCATTACTTTCTTTCTGGAAGGAAGTTGAGATTTTCTCTTTTTGCCATCACAAGCATTGGTAATAATGAGCTACACAAGTATAAGGATAAGGGCTTGTTTTCTTCCATTGGTGTTGACTGAAAAATTGTAACTGGGACAGTTTCTTTTTCTTCCCGTGTGATGTATTGTCATTTACACCTTTATGAAAAGCACAACCAGTGTCATTATGTTTAAATAACATTTACCATGTACTTTGCTCTGTTGCAAATTCTGTGAAATGTGCTATTTGTGGGAATCTGTGTCAGCACGTATCCAAAGGTGTATGGTTTTAAGAAAATAAGCACTGTGAACACACTAGGACTTATGTACAAAGGATCCCATTCTGTGGCTTTTATTCAGTCATAACTTCAGTCTCGCCTTGTATGAAAAAATTTCAGTGTTAGCTCCAAAAAATTCTATGTTCCATTATGTGGCTGTGCCAGTAACGTCAACACTGGGGGCTTTGGGTCAGCTTTTAATATGTCCCACACAATCACACTTTATGTTGTCTATAGAATCATTTTGGGACTGCCTTTTTTCACAGTGGGAGATAAAATTATACGTAAAATTCTGATGAGCAAATAAAGGTGAAATCTGACTGTGATAGTGATGTTTATCGAGAGCATCATCCAATCAGATTGTCCTGAACATGCCTCTTTTGCCTGTACGAAACTTGTTTCTGGGCAGAAATTGACAGAAATAGATATTTCTGTGGGGAATGCAGGCTGGATCTAACATTGCTGTGTCTGAGCTCACAGGCATCCAGTGCACACACAGGAAACACCATGTGCAAATCCAACACTCTACACAGCACTGGGTTATGTATTTCTGTGCAAAAAGTCCTGAGCAGAATATTTTCAGGACTTCTTGGCAGAACTAGGGCAGCATTCTATTGTTATCTGAATTCTATATGTTTTCTGTGTCTTTCTTAGTAGTATAGGTCTGTAGTAAGTTTTGCATCTTGCTGAGTTAAATATTCAAAAAATAGAATGGTGGGATGTATATCCACACAAATCTATAAATTTTCAAAGGTTGCAAGGAAAAAATTCTGTGAAACTGAATTCCAAGGTCTCAGCATAGAGCAATAAAATATAGGCTGCTGAGGCTTTTTGCCTTTTTCACCAAACTACACCCTTGGTAGGACAGAGGGGTAGTTCTAAACCTCTGAAGTTACAGCTAATGACATTTCCAAACCCTTGGAGGAATTACTTCAGTTCCGGTGGGAGTTGCTGTGATATTGCTCCATGTCATGCAAGGAAATCTCTGCAGGCAAGTGAAAGGCAATGCAAGGCAATGCAAGGCAGTTTCCAGCTCCTCACTTGCACCTGACACACAGTGCAGAATGCCGAAGACCTGTTGTTTGTTGATAGTTCTGAAGGGGGATGCGGAACGATGAGAGTGAAACTAAAGTTCCTCACCTATTAAAGGCAGAAGTGAAATTTTTCTAGGAAGAGTTATGTGTGCTCCTTCTCCTCCTTAGACGTGTCTGAATTTTAAGCCACTCTCAGTTATTTGCTCACTGCCAGTCACATTAGTGAGGATGACTATCATGAAGGAGGTATAGTGCTTTAGGGCTGGCAGAGTAGGGGGGAACAAGGTAATGCTTGAATTGAATAAAGGCAGTTAATAAAGTTGTAACAATTATTTTGAATAAGCATTTAATTTCTATGCTGAACAAAAAAAACAACCCTAAGACCTTTCTGTAGGCAAGGTGAAAACTTGCCGTTCTTCTGTCTATCCTAATACATTCATCATAACAACTCTGAGAAGTCCTCTTCCACAACTTATGTACTCTGGAGAGTTATCAGAAATATTAATAACATGGATATCAAAGACTCATCCTACTGCCTCCTCCCTTGGTTGCTGTTCCTTTCAGGAGTATTAGTGACAGCACCACTTAAAAGCACAGAGCCTTGGTGATAAAGCTCCTGTTCAATTTGAAGCATGAGAATTGTACTTTCTGCATTACTGCAGACAATGGAATCATTAACTCACTATCAATCACCAGTTTGTAGCACAGCTCTCTCTCTAACAAGAAGTTACGGGCATAAGTTATAAATAGGAGAAATAAGTCAACCCCCCTGACCAGCTGTAATTGCAAAAGAAGGACTGTGAACAATATTAGGGCTTCTGCCCAGACATTCCAGAGTACACCAGTGAGCACATGGAAATGCAGCTAGGGATGTTCTACTTTATTAGAAGGCCCTGCAGGGTGGATCTAGAACTAGGTTCCTCATTCTTTTTTTCACAAGTAATCATTCTAGATGTTTTGAGTATCTCTGAGCAGTCTGAGGCAGCTTTTTCTATTATAACAAGATAGATAAAGTTATTTTTACTTTTTTTAAGTATTGGGAAACCTGATTTTCTCTGTTGTTTCACTTCCTAGGCATGGAGAGCATCACAGAGACTGAATGTGCGTGGGTAGGGAATAGTATACCAAGAACTAAGTTGACATGGAAGCAAATAAGTTTACATTGTTGTGAATCCCAAGAGTATTAAACCTAGATAAACCTTCACACATATGGGTTTTAATCATCAGGAGGGTTTTATTTTTATATCTGTAGTTTAGTTCCACAAGAGCTGTTAAATAGGTGGTTCATATAATACTCTTCTCACTTTACTGATTCTCTTCCAGGGGAAGCAAATGAGAGTTATTTTAATTGCCTTTCTTAGGGGGAATGAGGTCACAAACAAGCTGCAATCTCCTTTATAGTTCTCTTTGTTATCTGGCATGAAGAGCAAGTATAAGCTTTTAAAAGTAGGCATTTCTGGCATAAAAGTGGGGTGGTCAAGGTCTGTGATTCTTCCTTCCAAGGTCTGTGATGACTTCCACTGACAGCTTTATCAATATTAAATTGCCCACTCTTCTATTCTGTAGTAGAAATCCTGAGAGAAGATAACAGTGAAATAGCTCACTGTTTTCAGCTGAAATGTATTCCATCCCTTATGCAGAGGGATTTGCTTTAGCAAAGGAGTGTAATTTACACCTTCCTGTGACAGCCTTTTCGACTTTGACCTGGAAAGCAGAAAAGAACCCAGGCATACTTACCGAAGGCTGCTATAAATAGCTTTAAATGCAGAGGCTTATCTTAAACTTAACAATAAGTTGTCTTTACAGTGTTAACAAACTAGACCACACAGCTTTGTTTTGATTTTTACCTGAAGTATAGACCTGTGTGGTCTAGATGGATGATATCAATTGCATTTGAAAGTCTGATAAAATGGAATGCAGATGATTTATCTAGCTAATACCAACCTCTCAATAAAAGCCACAGTCATTAGTAAACCTTGGCATATATATATCATTCTTATTCTTCTGAATGCATTGTAAATGCCTTTTTTAAATGCATGCATCTTCCTTAGTTTCAGGAGCTTTTTCCCAGTGGTTGAGAGCAGCGGATTACAGCGATTTTTCTAAAATTTATTGTGAGATATTGTAACTGAAGCGTGCTTTGCAGATAGTGATGCATTAATCAGTGTTGCATACTCACATACACTTCCACATGCTGCTTTTGTCAGTGTTTGAAAAACTTACTGGCTGATAAAGTATTATATTAAAATAAATGAGAACTATTGTTTAAATCTCTGGTGCCTTGAAAAAAGTGCCTTCAAAGGTCTAAAACCACCCCCTAATTTCAGGTAATCATGCACTGCCTCTTCTGTTGTAGGCTACTGTTAAGTGAATAATTTAACACTCAAGATGCTACAGTGTATGACTCCTTTACAATTGCTGTTCCCTAGATACTATATTTTACAAACATTATATTTTATGTGAAGAATAGGCAATACATGTAAATCCTTATCACTGAGCATGGTTTCTATGTGCTGCAGAAAACTATTGAAACCAGTTGGAAAGGAAAGTTTAAGCATGAGTGTGGTGAGGGAATCCACAGGGACATTCATATGCTCTTGTTTAGTGAGAAACATTCTCTTAAAGTCCCCCGGTTGGCAACAAGCACATGGATGTATTCATAGGTATTTCTGAATAACAGACACAGTGAAGGGTTTTCCAGCATTTTCCAAAGGAATATAAAGTTCTGATGAAGTAAAACATTACTAGAGAGAGAAAAAATAATTTTTGTATTTCTCTATTGTGTTTATTTCTCCTAAATGCTGTTTTGTGACAAATTATGCTCTCTAAATATGTAATTTTGGTTTTAAAAGGTGAAATGACTCTATCTGACACTTCTGAACTTTCATTCCATGCTTGTGATTAATTTATTTTGGCTCAAATAGGAGTGGGAAGGACAAGGGAAAGAAACTGTTGCAATTTTGTAAGAATTAGAAATTTAATTTTGTTCCGAGGAGTGTTGGACGATCATTTTGTGAGGCAAGGAGAGTGAATTTCAGGAATGAAACTTGGAAAAAGCTTGTGTCATTTATTGCAGAGGGAATTTATTGTGTATGGGAGTAATTTGCAGCTGACATTGCAGCTGGTGCATCAGGCTGAAATTCCAGGTGTGTGAAGAACAGTAATATAATCATTTCAGAAAATTAAATTTTGGAAGAAAAGTTGTTACAAGTCATCCTTACATTTATTCTTGGGAATATGAGCCTTAGTGTAGGTCAAAAGTTAAATGTATAAAAGTACTGTTGCAAGAAGATGTAAAAGCTCATTATTGTTATATATGCACATTTAGTACATATATCACTTGAATCTGCTAAAACCAGGTCACAGGATAGTGGATTCACTACTGTTCTATGTTGATTCTGTCATGACAAACTGAGAATTACTGCAGAACCGTAACTCAAGCCTTCTTTGCTGAGATGATGTGATTCAAGGCACTGGTAGGAATTTAAGTAGTTCCCATTCCTCGACTGCATGCGTTTCACAAGTCTTGTAGTGGATAGCCACATCTTGCTATTTCAGAAAGCCAGCAAGCATTATTTTGCTTATGTTGCAATTAGATTGTTGATATTTCCAGCAGAACAAGGGTCAAAATTTGTGCAATGTTTTGTGTGGTAAGAATAGGAAGATGACTAAACACTTTTATACTTTTCAATTTCTGGACTGACCCAGAGGCCTCTGAGACATTTCTAACTGATGGCATCCTCTCATTCTGCTTATAGCAGTTTCCTCTCCTCCCTTGATTTCCTCTTGCGAAATTAAACTGCTTCTTTTAGGGCCTCTCCAATGCCAAAAGAAACTATTGGGAATGGAAGGACTGTTTTCCTTGTCTCTGGTCTACTACTCTGTAGTACAGATAAGAGTTTCTCCAGCTAACTGTATAGTTCTCATCTTGAGATTTATGCTCAGGCTGAGCTCAAGACCAGACAAGCTGTGTTTGTGATTTGTAAAACCACAAGCAGTTGGAGAATATCCATTAGAAAACAGAAGACTCCTTATATTACCTGAGCACCTCTAGTATCTACACAGGCAACCACAACAGCTTACACCAGTTTTTCACATTCAGACTTCAGGGTCTCCAAGGGAAACCATATGAGATGCAGGCTGTCAGAGTTTAAGAATGGTATTCCCCAAGTTAATGCTCTCACTAAAAAAGAAAAATCAGAAGCCACTCTCCTCTCCTCACCCCCTCCATTGAGAATGAAAAAAGGCAGAGATTGTTGGTTTAGATAAGAACAATTTACTGGAAACAGCAACGAGATAAGAAAATGAACAATAGCAGCAACAATACTAACAGCAGTGTACAAAAGAGAGTGATTTACATGAGAAAATGCACACCAAGCCTAGGACAATGAAATATAATGGCTGACGGACCTTGTGCCTGCTACTCTTTTCCCTGACTGCAAACCACACCCACCTTCTTCTCTGAAGTGAGAATGCCCACACAGCTCTGGGCTCCTCCCTGTCATGGCTACTGCGAAAAAATTAACTCTGTCCAGGATGATACCTTGGAGTTTTGATTTTTTAATTTTTGTAGATCTTAGAAGTAGTTATATAGTAAATGTAGATTTTAGAGT
>JAYRBT010000114.1:97947330-97961048 GCA_036023395.1 Myiotriccus ornatus
ATGAAGAAGAGAGGGTCCCAAAACACCCCCAGACCCAATTCCTGAGAGGCGTGTCGGAGGGCAGAGCTGGGGGGGTGTCCAGACGCAACTGGATGAAAATCATTATAAAAACTGTGGACATCTGTATTTTGGGTGCGTATTCCGGAAAGCCTGGGGGCTCATTAAAACCTTTGTATCCTTATCTTATCTCCTACCCAATTTGGCTTGGAGTCTTTTTTTCCCCACAGCCATTTAGGCAACAAGGACAAGGCACTCTGTGTATTTTGTGCCCGTGACTGCATTCTGAAACTGATGCAGACATCTCTCTTCTGCTTGTGGATGCATTATGGCAATGCCTTTTAACCACATCACCACAGACAAGTGGTTTTACAAGGACAATGGCAGTTGTACAAGCAGCAAATTATATATAAAGAGGGTATGAAATATAAGTCCTCTCCTGAGTAAGATGCTTCCCTGACTCTCAGGAGAGGTTTTTTTTCCAGTAGAATTCCCAGAACATTTTAAGCAAGAAGGATACCTTTTTTTCTAGTATTCAACAATATCACATTGCTTAATTCTGGAGATGCACTGGTTTTTTATAATGTAGTTCTTACAGCTCTTGCTATAGGCTGTCTATACAAGGCTCTGCAAAACCAAATAGAAATACACAGACTTTTTTCAAATGATATAACATTATTATAGGATATTACATTCCTTCCTTTTATCTTCTTCACCAAAGTGTGAAAGCCAAAGAGACAGTGAAGTCAAAGATATGTAAAAAAAAGCACCCAGCAACAATAAAATGGCAGCCAACATACAGTTTTCTTCTAAATACTCTTCTTGTGTGATTAGTATATGAATGATCCTCAAGTGCCAAAACTTCCTGGTTACCACAGACTCAACCTCTTACATGAACATGGGTTATTCCTTTAGTCTGAGTGGTGGATTTTACTGGATTGGTAGTAGTGACCAATGCAGTGATCAACAGGACTCAGTCAGCAGAGGTGATGAGGTAACATTCTTTCCTTCCAGATAGTAGGAGGTATTAAACATCTTAAAGTGTCTTCTATACTGTTTTAACATCAGAATAGGAATGAGTATCATCCACTGCTATTAGCCTAGATGGGAAATCTAAAGGGAGACAGGAGGAGTTTTAAGACAAAAATGTTTCCATGTATTGATAAGGCTAAGACCTGTTTTTGCAAGAGTGAAAGCTAAAAGAAATTGCTTTCTCTACCAGCACCTCCCAAACTCTGCTGCATGAGCAGCAGCTACACTGAAGTGGCTTTGCCACAACACAAGTTTGTTCTTTGTCAAGAGTATCCCATTATGTAGGCCCTGATGATTTTTAAAATCTGGAGTTTTCATACACTTATCACAGAGTGAGAACAAAAGGTGCCCAATCACTGATTTTACTCAGTTATTAGGGAGACTTTGAGATAGCTCATTAATGCAGGGTGGACAACCAAAAGATTGCTTTTGAAGAAAGGCTTAAAATGATAATCAAATTTTATTAGTACACCCGAATCCTTCTTTAGGCTATCATGAATCATCTGTACAATGCATTTTTAGGTTTCAAAACTGCAACTAAAGTAAAAATTGCATTTTTTATACATTAGCCTAACATGTTATTTTAAAAAAATATATATTTTAAGCTACAAAAGAACAAACAAAAATCTTCTGATTTAATTGAGTCTAAGGCACATGTAGATGATTTGGCTGTGATGTATAAAAACATAACAATATGTAGTAATATATAACAAAAATTTCTGCAAGAAGGAAAAATTATTATTACATATACATTTGTATATCCTGTTGTATATAATGGAAAGGAAAAACCAGACATTTTAAGCTTTTCAAATCTTCATTAAAATAATGAAATGCATTAAGTAAAATTGTATGATTTGACTTCAAATGCAAATAAAATGATTTCTTTTTATTACAGAGAAATTTGCTTATAACACAATAGTGTGTGTACATTTGAAATATATGTATTGCAGATAAATATATTGTATGTGTGCATATATATGCATATCTATAAATATGAAATAACTTGTAAATAGTAATAATATGCCACTTCTAGCATTATTAAAATGAAAAATTTATTTTTTGTTTACCAAACATTCATTACTGAAAAGCACACAATTAAAAATACTTCTTTCATAGACGCTGCTAAGAAACTCTAATCTTGTCCTTGATCCTTGGGCACCCTAACACCTAATAAAGTCCAAATAGAAATACTACTGCCTACTAAAGTGCAAATTCAAAGAAATAAAAAAGGAAACAAGTTCCATCTACTTTAGAAGTATTGAACATGCTATCAACCTATCTAAAGCTTATGGAAGTCAATGACAGTTAATTGTCATTTAATTAACTTTGATGAGTTGTTAATCAAATACCTCATTTACAGTGGATTGGTAGACTCTTTTATTTTCAACTTAGATTCATATATATTAACATCTCCCGACTCCTTCTGTAAATCTTCTATTCTACTAAAGCAACTCTAATCGATCTGGTTTGCAGAGAAGTAATGGAAAATTAAAATTAGAATTTAAGATTTGTTTGGGAATTCTATGAACATATTTGCGAGGCCATGAATGTAGCATTAAGTAAATAAATGTGAAATAAATCAAAGTATTATTAAATTTTATAGAAAAGAGTGGGCTGCTGAATAGCAATAGAACAAAATATTGTGAAAAGCAAAGCAAAATAACATCAGTCTATTAAAGCTAATATCTTTTCAAAACCAGATTGTTATTTTCAGAGCTGAGTAGGAAGATTTTCCTGATGAGATTGAAATAAAACTGACCGTGGATATATGTTTATTTCAGTGACATTTTCTTTTGGGAGAAAGCAATAAAATGAGAAATGTTAATTTTGTTTTGTTTTGGCTGGTTTGTTTGTTTGTGGTTTATTTAGTCTTTTTAAAATGTGTATCCAAATCCACTTTGGGATCTATCTTCTGTGTAGAAACTATATCTGATGATTCATATTGCATCAAAATGAAAGCAAAGTTGGAAATAACTATGTCCCATGAAATGGAATTCTACTTGTAGCCTAAATCTATCAATTTCCATGTAAGCTAGAACTTTATCTTCAGGCAAACTCTGACATAGGAAGCATTCTGAGATGCACTAACTTCTTTCTGGACCTTTTAAAATAGAAAAAAGTATTTTGCTTGATAGCATATTGGGGCTTACGTGTGAAGTGGTAAAGCATTTAGCAGGTGGCCTATCTGAGTGGCTTTCCTGGCTGTGTCTGTTTCAGAGTAAGGGAGCCTTGTTAATGCTGCCTTTACTCTGGAAAGACACATTATCCTTTTCCTGTGGTGCAGTAACTTTTTATATAAGTAGCAGTGGATACTATGGAAACCCTAGAGGTTATTGCTTGAAATATAATTCCTGTCTGGTCATTAGTAATTATTCCATGAGGTATTGAGGAACATGTTCTTTGAGCACAATAAATAAAAATAAAATACAACCAACACTGCCCAGCAACTGCAATAGACCAGATCTTTAATTCTGCGATATTTGATTGTCACCATATTAACGCCAAAGGTCTGCATCATCAAGCACACTTCCCATTTAATTAATATAGCAACATATATGATATATCAACATATATGAAATTACTAGCAATTTTTCCAAGATTCTGATTCCTAACCTTGATTGCTGTTATCAAAATGTTTCTATTACTGAAAGCTCACTGAAACTTTTTTTTTTACAGGAATATTTTTACATGAATACACTGCATATATGAAAGAAATTGTTTTTCTGCGTAGGCCTCCATGCATGTGATCTATTTGAAACATCTGTTTTTAAGTAATTAGTGAATGCTAAAATTCATTATGTTAAATTATTTCTTTAAATCAGCATTACTTAAAGGGGGATGATCTTGGCAAAACAATAAAGAAAGAAGAAATTTTAACTTCTATGATTTTGGTGGTTTTTGGTTTTTTGGTTTTGTTTTTGTTTTGTTGTTTTTGTTTTTGTTTTTTGTTTGTTTGTTTTTTTAATCTAACTTCTTTGTGAAGTTAGAATTGGTGAGTTCACTCAATTTATTGTGCAAAGGTCATTGCAATCAACAGGTATCTTTCCACTGACTTAAATGCACTTTGAATCTGCCCTATTCTATTCCCTTGTGATGCAGCCAAATCATTTATATGAAAGCCAAGGGAAGCCATGAGATACAAAATGCTGACACTGTAGTATCTTTGCATGCTTCATGTGTGTGGTACTGCAATACAATATAATTGAGATTATATGCTGTAGTGGGTTGACTCTGGCCAGATGCCAGGTACCCACTAAAGCCACCCTCTCACTGTCCTGCAACTGAACAGAGGAGAAAAAAAAAGCAAACCAGTGAAGGATTCATGAGCTGAGATAACAGCTGGGAGACGTCAGTTAC
Source organism: Myiotriccus ornatus (assembly GCA_036023395.1). Classification (NCBI taxonomy): domain Eukaryota; kingdom Metazoa; phylum Chordata; class Aves; order Passeriformes; family Tyrannidae; genus Myiotriccus; species Myiotriccus ornatus. The sequence continues at coordinate 97,951,717 of JAYRBT010000114.1, forward strand.
TTATTACCTTCACAGGCAAAACAGGCTCGAAGTGGAGATATTACTTAAATTTATTACTGATAGGGTAAGAGCCAAAGAGTGAGAAATAAAAGTCTTAAAAAACACCTTCCCCCACCCCTCCTTCCTTCCCTGTTCTCCCTCCTCCACCCCAGCAGCGCAGAGGGATGGGGAATGGAGGTTACGATCAGTTGTTGTTTCTTCTGCTTCTCAGAGAGAGGGGTCCTTCCCCTGCTCCCATGGGGTCCCTCCCACAGGAGACAGTTCTTCATGGACCTCTCCAGCATGAGTCCATCACACAGGCAACAGTTCTTCCAAACTGCTGTCCCTTGGGTCACTCCTCCATGGTGTGCAGTCCTTCACGAATAAGCTGTACCAGTGTGGGCCCCCACAGGGGCCACAAGTCCTACCCAGGAAAAACCTGCTCCAGCGTGGGGGCCCCTCTCCATGGGCTGCAGGTCTCTGGCAGGATCCTGCTCCCTCCTGGGCCTCCCACAGGGTCACAGCATCCTCCTTCATGCATCCACCTGCTCCAGCATGGGCTCCTCCATGGGCTGCAGGGGGGTCTCTGCACCCCGATGGTCCTCCATGGGCTGCAGGGGCACAGCAGCTCCACCCTGGTCTGCACCACGGGCTGCAGGGCCTCAGCTCCGGCACCTGGAGCACCTCCTGCCCCTCCTGCACTGACATTGATGTCTACCTTGGTGTTCCCATGTTTTCACTCCCCTCTTCCCTGGCTTCTTTCTGTGCCACAACCTTCTGTTCTTAAGTATGTTATCATAGAGATGTTACTATTGTTCCTAACTGGCTTGGCCTTGGCCAGCAGCAGGAATTCCATCCTGGAGCTGGCTGGCACTGGCTCCACCAGACAGGGGAAACTTCTAGCAGCTTCTAACAGAAGCCACCCCTGTAGCCCCCCTCCCTGCTACCCAAACCCAGCCACAGAAACCCACTACATATGCCAATATTACTCTTCAGAAAACCTTGAAGTGGATTACATCAGCAATATGATACATTTGTACCACACATTTGCATTTGCATGGTCTTTTTGGGGTAAGATTTTGGGGTGCATTTTTCAGGGCTGGCTTCTGTGAGATGTAACCGTCTTCCACCATTGGGACAGAGTCAGAGTGGCTCCAAGATGTATTTGCCACTAGGTGCATCTGGCCAAAGCTGAGCCAGTCAGACCCAGGAAGCACCTCTTGGATAATATATTTAAAGTAAGGTAAAATCCACTGCAGAGCAGTAGCTGGAAGAGGAGAGAGAATATGTGAGAGAAATAGCTCTGCAGACACCAAGGCCAGTAAATGAGGAGGGGGAGGAGCTGCTCCAGGCACAGTAGCAGAAGTTCCCCTGTAGCTCATAGTACCACCCATGTGAGACAGGCTGTTCCCTTGAGCCCACAGAGGTCCATGGTGGAGCAGAGTTCCACCTTCAGCCCATGGAGGACCCCACGTCAGAGCAAGAAGATTTCTGAAGGAGACTGTGACCCTCTAGGAAGCTCAGGGTGCAGCAGGCTCCTGGTAGGATCTTTGTCCATTTGGAGGGAGGAGCCTACTCTGGATCAGGTTTGCTGGCAGGATTTGTGACCCCATGGAGGACTCATGATGGAGCTGTCTGTCCCTGAAGGACTGCACTCTGAGGAAGGGACACACGCTGTATGAGTTCATAAAGAACTTCAGCTCGGGGGAAGGACTCATATTGGAGAAGTTCATGGAGGATTGTCTCCCATAGGAAGAACCTCACACTAGAACAAAGGAAGAAAGTGAGGAGCCTTTCCCCTGAGGAGGAAGAAACAGGAGAGACAAGTGTGATGAACTGACCAAGACCCCCATTCCCTGTCCCCCTGTGCCACTTGGGGCAAGGAGGTAGAAGAGTTGTCAGTGAATTTGAGCCTAGGAAGAAGGGAGGGGTGGAGAGATGATGTTTTATAGGTATGTTCTTATTTCTTACTACCCTACTCTGTTCTTCATTGGTAATGATTAATTTCATGATTAATTCAGTGAAATCTGTTTTACCCGTGATGATAATTGGTAAGTAATCTCCCTGTCCTTATTTTGACCCATGAACTTTCTGCAATTTTTTCTCCCCTCTGTCTTGTTGATGGAGGGGAAAGGGATAGAGAGGCTTGGTAGGCACCTGACCGCCAGATAACTCACCACAGTAGTATAACAATATTATATCACCTTTACATTTTCAGAATGTTCAATGACTTGGCTGTTCATCACTGTGTGAACAAGTGATATGTAAAATCAGTTAGATGTACTATATACTGTTATTTACACTATACACTGTTATATTTTTTTTTTTTATTTTTTTAATAGGCTCATCTGACTAATGCAAGAGGCTCAGAGGTTCCAGTCTGCACTTGTGAAAATACTCTTTGAAGTTAAAATTTTGTATTGAAAGCCAGCATGACTGCATGGATGGTAGGCACTGTAATTATGTGGTTTTTCTTTTGAAGAGAATCTCCTTCTGAGCACTGGGAACTGCATGTACCACTGAATGGAAGAGGAAATTCAGGAATGATCAATCTTACCCATTGAGTAGAAGAAGGAACCAGAAAAAACTTGGAGTAAAACTGAGCCAGCACAGACATGTGATCAAAGACAACCAACCTGTGGTTATGGCCAGGATAACTGAGTAGACAAAAATCATCAAATAGTAGAAATGAGATTTTTTTTGTTCGTTTGGGATTTTTTTGTGTGTGTGGTTTTTTTGTTTGTTTGGTTTTATTTATTTTTATTTGTTCATTTATTTTGTTTTGTTTTAAGAAGACTTTTACATCCTTTTTGCACTTTTCCCCTATCCTAATCTTGACTTACTAAAGAGGCCATGAAGGAATATTTTCTAAAAGTGAGACTGGCTACATTAAAAATATAAATAACAAAATTTTTTCAATTTAAGGCTACTGTTTTGTCTACATGGTCTTCTAAAACTACTTGGAAATTTCACTTTTTGCATGCAGTCTGTTAAAGTGTTGCATCTTGTCCATGTTGCCTGTCATTTCATGGCTAGTCATAGTTATAAATGACTAGGTTTTACTCTACTGATCACTCAGTTAAAAAAAAGTCAAAATATTTCTTCCTCTGCCAGTGAAACACAGATATAATTTCAGTTCATATAGCAAATCTCCATATTTTCTACCTAAAACTAGTTTTTAAATAAACATGATAACTCATCACACAACACTGTGGAAGAATGTCATTATGAACAAGTCTGTGATAGTTTTCTGTTTCAGGGTTAAATTTCTCGCTAGTGTAAGTCAAGACAGTTTTATTTAAGTTTCAAGCCACCTAATAATAATAGACTATTCATAAATCACTAGTGTGGTTTTCCCTTCTGACTTTCTAATTAAAAAGCATTTATGTGGTCAGAAGGGATTTGCGAACACACATGGAATAAGTGGTATAAATCACTGAATCACGGAGTATGCTGAGTTGCCACATAAAAGACTGTCACCAGTCCTAAACAAACCTAGTAGGCTTTTGGGAATGAAGAAAGAGTGTATAATTTTTGGTGTTATACTAGCCATTTCATATTTCAGTATAAGCATGGCAAGGGTTTAAATTGTTGTTCTTCCAAGAAAGACAATTTTAGGACACCGTATAGTTATGCAATGCATCCTCTGTGGTGTTTGTCTGGCAGTTGTACTGCTGTCTACATCTCTGACTTACAAAACCTATTATGTCAAATAATAATTTTTGTATTGCTTCATAACAAGTATATTTTACTTTACTACCTTTTCTTGGAATCTGCAGAACTTCTATTAGCTTAGGTTATTTTCTAACACTATTAGGCACCCTTTCCTAGTGATAATGGATTTGCTGCTTTCAGGTTTGAGAAGTTTAAGTCTCTTCTGGAATGTGTCAACTTAAATGGAAAAGGTGTAATGCACTGAGAGATATGTTACAAATGTTCTTAAGCTTGAACAGAGTTATCTTGAGATCCTCCAAAGTGAAGGACAGCTTCTGCAGGTATTGGGCCTCGTGGAGTGGCTTATTTTGATGAAAGGCAGCTTTCTTACTCTGTGGGCTGAGATATGCAAGAGCCACAGGAAGGCTCAAATAGAGACTGGAAGGGTGAAAAGAGGAAAGAATAAGGTTTTGAGTTTAAAATGCCTATTGACTTGGAAATGCAGTTAAAATAAAAAATATTGCAAATTAATTATGATAATTTATACCTAAACAACTGAGTTCCTCAGAGAAGGGTAATGAGAAGGGTAATGAGAAGTTACTGCAGAGGTTTAGTTAGCAGACCTTACTGCTTTTAAATGTCTACACAACTCAATTCCTTGAGGAGTGAGAATGAGCTTTTTAGTCTGCCACTTGTAGCTGCAGTCAGTTTTTTGTTCTGAAAGAACAAAGAAACTATTGGATGTTCCTCTGCCTTGACTGGTTATTGCATTCTAGGAGAGAGAAGTTTATAGGAAGTTCAAAAGGAGATAATACTTCAATTATATGAGAAGCACCGATGTAAAATAACCTCATCTGTATGAAAAAAAATGAATTGGTACTTCCTGGAAGGAGTAAAAAAATCTCTGTTTTTGTACAAACATGAATATACATGCTTCTGAGCACATGCACATATACGTGTCCATCATAGTAAACAGAGATAGCTACAATTATTTCTGTATTTTACTGGAATTTCTTTGTGAATATGAGAAATAAGAAAATATCCAGAGTAAAGTGGCTTCAGCAACATTAATTTTACTTTACTGACACTTCAATGCAATGTACAGTCTTTTCTTAAATAATCCTGTGTTATGTTTTCTACCCTTCACAGGACTTCCCAATTTCAGAACTTTGACTTATTTATTTTTATCCTTCCCTCCCCTTCAGGAAAAATCTCAGGCTTTTGAGTTTCTTCAAAGGCTCCAGTACATTTTATAAGGCCTCAGTTGAACATACAAATGTTTCTTGCTATGGTAACCAACCCAAAACTTAATTAAAAAGTCTTGGGTTTCTACTTCAATGCTGGAAACCTTGGTACAAATTCATTGGTGAGTTTATGTTAGCATCCTGTATATTACAAATCAAGGCATAAAGCTTCAGTATTTGTGTGAATTAATTGTTAATGACATGGCTAGAATAAAGGTAGGGCTCAGCCTAATTTAAAAAATATAAATTACTGAAACAGAATTAGGGTCTTCGTGGTCTTTTTTATTTAGAATTAAGTTCAGTGAGGGTCCATCCAGGACTTTCTCATTTTTTTCAAATACCTCTAACCCCGTGTCTTAGGTAGATATGGTGAATACTAACAGAAAGCAAATGGAGCATGTGGAATTGAAATCCTGCCTATTGTCTGGTTCCCATAATCTCAGTTTTAACACAGCTTTCTGTGGCTGATGGCTTCTCAAAATGTAAGGGGTAAAACATGAGTAACCTGTCTGTTTCTAGCAACACAGTATCCTGCTAGCTGCTTTTTTTCCTTTTACAAGCTCAAATGGCTTTATATTAAATGAGAAGTATAATGACATAGCAGCATAATTGAGGCAGTGTGTATAAAAAGGGGAAATTGCAAACGTTTTTATTATCTCTTAAAATAATAGCATTTCAAAGAGAGGAATTAAAATATATACATAATATTAAGACAGAACTGATGACAGAAGGCCATAAATTGTCATTGCATACTAAATGTTGTAGTCAGTCTAAATAACCTCAAATTCACATGTGGTGACAAGCTGTAAATCTCCAGCAGTGAGACTAATATAGAAAAAAGATTTAGGCACTGAAATAATTGCAAAATGTAGAATGAAATATATACGCAGTTAAATATGTTTTGATTATCTAATTAATTTATTTAGCTATAGTCCATTGAGTAAGACTACATCAAATTTTTCAACCAAACTATTTTTTTTACAGAAATTGAAATAATTTTTTTTTTTTTAATTTTACTAGCTAAATTTCTTTTGTGTTGTCAGCTGTGGAACACATCAGGATTATTATTCTTTTGTTCTTATGTTCTAGAAGTTCCTATGTTGCTAGTCTCTGAGAATGACCCCATTGTGTTTACCATTGTCTACTCGTGTAAAAAACCCACCCACATCAATCACAGTTTTGAAACCCTTTATAGCCTACTTAAAACTGTTTGTTATGCAGGTGGGAGAACCCTAACTTACCCAGCAGTTCCTTGTTGAGAAGCCTTTCCCTGTGCTTGATCATCAAACTCAGCTGGTCACAGAGAGGCAGCTAAACAGTCATAGATGATACTAAGCTGTAGAAACCTAGATTGTGCATGCAAGGTGAAAAAAGGCTTCAAGATTTAAAAAAAAAAAAAAAAAAAGAAACTCGTGCTAAAACAGTCATTTGGAAGCAGGGAATTAAAAAAGCATAAACTATGACGGAAGAGCACAAAAGATGTGAGATAGGGCAGAAGATCAGATCACAGGGCTAGGTACAAAGTGAAACTGAGGTTAAATGTCAGTGAAAAAAGAGCTGAAGAAAACAGGCAATCAAAGACAAGTCTTTCAAGAAAACCTGCTTTGAATACTCAAATGTTCCTGATTTGTCCACACCTGTGGCTACTCCTGTCTTTTAGGATCACATTCGTTCCTGTAGCTCTTTTATCAAGATGACTATTCTCTTAAGATCACAGTGACATGCACTATGGTATATTAAAGCATGAAGCAAAGGTTACTGCACACTCTAAATTGAAATAGATTTTCAAATGAAAAGCAAAATCTCAAGTTTTAACACCCCTAATTACACAAATCCAGTCAGACTGAAATCCTTCCCTTTTCTTCCTGCTGTGGTTACTAGGCACATGTTTGGGGTTATTTTTCATTCTGAGGAAACTGGCTGTAGTTAATGTAATTTTGGTCAAGAGTTAAAGGTTTCTTGAAGTCTTGCAGCTTTTCTTCAAGACATTCGTATTCTAGATTAAACTGATCCCTAAAATCGCATTTCATTCCCTATGAGGCCAACTGGCTACACCTGTGGTCACAGTACAAGGGAACTTATATTGTAGGAGTTGTCCATATTTCTAGTTAGTGGAAATGTTTTTCAAAATGAGATAATATGAGTAACACAAGACTGTGATAAGCATTAGAAGTCAAGCTTTGGACCCTACAATTAAAAAAATCTATAGAGTATAGAGTAAAACAAATGCTGCCAACTATCTTAAAGCTAAATTGATGGTCTAGAAATTTGTCATTATGGAGATTATGAAAATTTTGATTTCAATATCCCAGAACAAGACAACATACAGATTGCTCAATACCAAACTTTCACGGAGTAGAGAAGTGAGAAAAAACGTGAATTCATTTACAGATTTATTTTGTGTGTGTAATAGGGAGTGTAAAACAGTAAGAGCCCAGTTGCCTAGCTGTCACTTGCCTTCAGGGTACAATCAAACTCTGTCAGTGAATCAATAGCCTGGGAAGACTTTTTTTTTTTTTATATAGCTGGAGCTTAACATGAGGCCGCAAGGGCCCCAGGTGACAGGGTCACTTGTTCATTAGTGACTTTTCACAATAAACAATTGTGGTCCCACAACATGACAACAGTAACTTACCAGAGATGAGTAAGAAAAGCAGTGAAAGCCCCAAATCCAGAACTCTGAAGAAGACCTCTGAGAAAGTCCTATAAATCCTAAGAAACACTAGTCAAGAGTATGGCAACAGGAGCAAACAGTGCAGTAAAAGCCTATTATATTATTTACTTGCAGCCTAGCTGATCTATTTTATAAAGTATTTCCTCAAATTTCTTTTCATTAAAAACAGAGTGGCATCAATTCTCACATCACCCTGTGTGCTTCAGGCAGAGATTTGACTTTTACATTGTTGCTTTGTACTCCTTTTTTCCCTTTTCTTAATGCAAAGCCTAAGATGATCTGAAGGATGGATTCCAATGGGTGCTGTGTTGCTAATTTATGAAATCTGTGCCTTTTAGAGATTATTTTGTTGAAATTAGTGTAAGCACTGGTGATGCAAGATAAGAAGAAAGAGCATTAAACTGCTTATGCATTTCTTCTGAAGTCTGAAAATCCTATTTAGAGACCAACTCTAACATGATTTAAGACTTCCAGCAGTGTTCCTGGAAGCATAAATAAATAAAGCTTGAAGTTGTGAGAGTGGGTGTATCTCAGCTTCCTATTTCTTTTGGAGAGTGTGGAACGTAAAAGTGGAATTCAGGTTTGACTGAATTTAAGGCTCTGGTGCTTGGCATTTGCTGGCTGTGTGACAGCAGCATGACCGCACTTTAAAACGACATACTAAAAGAGAGGAAAGTAGAACCTTTAGAAGTGTGTTGCTGTAGGGTTGAGTTTGCCTCTTTATTAACCATTAAATAACCAATAAATAATCATCCTGGGTTTTGCTGTTAAAATAACAACCAAGCATCAGCTAAGCATTTTCTAGATCCTTTTGTGTTCATCTAATGTGAATTATACATTCTGGACAGCGTGCTCTGCCTGATATCCCCGGGTATCTCTGAACAGAACTTTATGGACTGATTATATTACACAAGTAGTAAGCAAATGGTAACTAGTGCTAAAAGGCTGGATACAAATCCTATTTATTACTAAATATTGCAGTATAAAAAGGTTGACCTGTTCTTCTTTGATAATTCAAAGGAAGGGGAAGGGCAGGAAAGCAAGCTGTTTTATCTTCCTATCAAGCAGGTACCTTTTGGAAAAATCTGTTTAAGAAATGTGGGGAAACCCTGACTGTTGAATCACTTACTTTTCTTTTTCTTTCGTATTTTTCTTCGGTGTCTCTACTGGTTTCAGAAAAGTTTCAGCATAAATCAAATTTCAGGGTTTCTCCTGTGCACATAATCATAGTACAAGTGAGTCCTGTGTTCCATTGTGTCTGTTCTTAGATTGTTCATTACAATGGTTTGTCTTACCCAAGGAAGAGGTTGAAGTTTTAGCCCCTATTTACATTGGACACACTTCAGGAATATTTTAAACATGTGTTTCATCTTAAGAATGAGAATAAAGAAGGTCCAGATGTCCTCCTCAATCCAAGATATTTTCATTAACTTCTTCATTTTTTCCACTGAGATTTGAAAGGCTCTATTGGGTAAAACTTCAGCTAGAAGTGTAAGGATATGTACAGTGATGATATTTCAGACCAGTCTAACCTTTCAGGGGTTCCAGCAAGATTTTATCAGTTTCAGTAACTATGGAATTTCTGAAACAGGGAACATTTTTATTTATCTCACAACACAGACCAATCCTTAAAGCATTTATCTTGAGACATCACCACTTTAATGGGTATTATTTTCTGTTTTGAGCAAAAAGCATTTGTCGTGTTTTTGCCCACTAGCCCGTCCCTGGGGCTGAAGATGGTTTTGTCCAGGTGAATTTCCGGACAAGAAGCCAATCGAAAA
>JAYRBT010000114.1:97970650-97992086 GCA_036023395.1 Myiotriccus ornatus
TTTTCCTGGGGATCTAGCACAGAGACAAGGACCCCTTTGGTGCTGCGTGTCCCATCTCCACATCGGACTGCGGCAAATAGCCAATAAGACTGTTAAATAAAACAAAATGTAAGTTGTGTGGTTACACAAGGGACAGGATATAGGTCTTCATATAATTTATTTTGAGATATATGCCAATTTCTGAAAAAGTTCTTAGAGAATGATACTTGCCATTGTCTGTAATAATATTCTGTTCTTTACTATATGATATAAAATAACGTTCAAGAGCTGACTATATTTTGTATGTTCCAAAAATAGCCTTCATGTGTGCACATAGATCTTTATGTATCAAGAATTTTTTTAAGATCTTCCTAATACAAGGTAGGTCCTTTAAAAGTATTTCACTACTGTTTTATCAGGCAGCAAATAAAAAGAGACACGTCAGAAAAGAAAAATGTTGTTTTTGCTGAAATAGTCACCTGGGACTTGACACTTTGCTTGATTTCCTAATTTACTGTAGTTTTTCTGCACAGGCATGAGTAAACCTGAGAGTATGAGGTTCTAATTTGAGATATATATAACATAAATGCATTATTCAAGCTCCTGAAAGTAATTTCATTCAAAGAAAAATACAACAAGGTTACCTTCTGAATGTGCTTGTCTTTCTCTATTAACTACAATAAGAGCAATGAAAATTAGGTAAGACTAGATATCTATTTTTTGGATGGCAAAAACTAGATGAAAAAAAGTGTTGTTCAGTTTCCTTCATTGATACAGTTTTAACCATGGGTACCAGAGAGCTAGATATGAGATAACAATATTATAGTGCTCTTAATGGTCACTTTTATAGTGCAACTTCATTGATCTGATTTTGATGTTTACGTCTGGGTGAGATGAACTATACATATGAGGTAAGTGACTAGATCTTTCATTTTGCTATGAAGGAATTTAGATGACATCTGCATTAGTCTAAATGAGAGACGTCTTACTGCAATTAATTTCTTAGTTTTCCTATCTCTAAAATAGTATTGAGAATATCACCCTTTCTTATTATCTTTATTATTTTATATTAGCTTTTTACAGACTGTGTTTTTCAGAGGGAGTTATATTTTAATACAGCTTATTATGTTTTATTAGCTTTCACTTTATAGGAATAATTTCATCTAAACACACAATCCAAGAATGAATGGAATAAACTGTTGAAGTTTTCTAGTTTAGGAGCTCATGCTTCACAATTTAAGAATTATATTGTTAATAATTATTATTAAGAATACAACAATTAAGTTACTAAATTAAGAACCTTGTTTCCCAAGCTTTATAAAGGTGATCTTGTGTTCTGCAGAAAAGATTCGCAGATTGGGAGAGCCAACCATAAACAAGCTCTGCCGTATTTCTTCATTTCCATCTCCCCTGTACACTACATTCTACAAAGTAATATAAATGTTCAGACCCTGCGTGCCAATATAAACTCACACTGATCGCTTTGCAGGCTTACAGCCAACATTTGTATTATCAGCAGTAAGTATCATGGAGAGGCTGTGTGCAGTCATACTTCAAATTAGATTAAGAAATTAATACTTAATATGTCATGATTTATAATAGCGTATTTTCTTGACAACAGTGTTAGGCTAATTGTTTCAATTAGGTTGGAATTCATTGCTTGTTACTGGGAATTCATATTGATTAAGAGATTAGATACCAGAAAGTATGCAACAACTTTATTGCTTCCCAGCAGTAAAATAGATATGCCAATTTAAAGACTTTTCTAGTGGAACTCAGTATTTACAACACCTTTTCACAAAATCTTGCATACTCAGGGATTTTGTTTGTCTGTGTTTGTGGTCCCTGACTAAACAATACATTATGGAGGATTTATAAAATATTAAATTTGAAGATTGGGATTATAAAATCATATAATTAAGGGCTACTTAATAAAAAGTGTATTGTTAATTTTAACTATATCTGTCAAAGGTTCATAACAGATTTTTTCCCTTAAACCCAGTTATTAATTAATTTGAACTGTCATATAAAAAGCCAGCATGTAAAAGACCTTAGACAAACAGTTTTTTGAAGATGTTTGTATTGATGCAAAATGTTCTTTGAAAATTTATTTTTCGAACCAAACCCAAATCCTTCAGTGCAGCAGAATGATGCAGAGCACCCCTTCCTTTGAGGAAAATACACAAGTCTCTGATACCAGGGGAAATGTCATCTTCCCACTTTATAAAATGTCAAGTCACATCTTGACCTATTTCCCTTGGTACATACGGAATTCCCAACAATGTGGGGCAGCACACCATGGGGATCTGCATTCTCTTGAGAGGGAGACATTCAGATGGCAGGTTTTGGTGAGCCTTCTGCCAAGTACCTGTGTTGTGAGAGAAGACTGCCTTTGAAGGGCAAGTGCAACACTGTACTTTTGGGAAAGGTGGGGCAGGAACATGGACCCACTATGGACTGTGGAATAATAGATGGGGTCCTTTGAGAGGATACCTTTCTCCTTCTCCACTGCAATTACACTAATCTGTGCAACAAAACAGATCAAAACCTGAGCCTTGGCTTAGGGCCTTCTTAGAAGGTACATGGTGTTTCCTTTTTAGAGATGGCATTCACTGGACACCACCGATATTGGGGAATTCCTGTGAGATGTCCAGAAGCAGTAGAAGTGCAGCCACAAATGTTGCATAAAGAATGTGCCATATTCTAGGACGTCACGTGAGTAGGTCCTTGAGCTAAATGCAAAGTATAAGACTTGACGAACCTGATTAAACCATTACCTTGTATTTTATAATAGGAGGACAAGAGAGCTGAATTTGTTTTTTCAGTCAAGAATTCTTTTTTCATTCAGAGTTTAGTACAAGTTGAGGAAACATCTTTACATAAATGTTGTTAAACATATTATTATTTGTTCTTAAGAAAATCAAATCAAATAAAAGTGAATAGTGTTATAAACTGCCAATGAGAGAAAGTAGGAAATTCAGTTCAAATAATTTTTTTTTTTTATTTTTCTGGAGGACTCAGTGCTTGAAATGGTTACATCTATGGACTCTTAATGACTTGCATGGGATATTGATTCAAATTGCCTTAAACATAGCAGGCAAAAAGCGATTACATTAAAGAAAATTAAATTTAAACACCATGACTCTTACTGCCAGTGCGTGGAAGCTCTTACACAGCAAAGCAGAAAGTACATAATCCTTAGGGTTTCCAAATTTGCCAAGTGTAAAATTGACATTTGTGGCATCTCTTGCGTGCAGTGGCACAGTTCCTTGCAACAGTTTGTGGGTGTACTATAGTAAATCATGAAATTAAACTTTGCAGGAGGCTTCGTGTCTTCGCCAGTGGGTAGCTGTTTACTACATAATTCAAATGTATAATAAATGGTAAAAGATTTTAATCTCTTTCATGGAAATAGAACCCCACAATCTAAAAAGGTGTTTTGCTTGCCTTTCCAAGCTGGGCAATTGCTTGTTACACACTCTTCACATTTGATTGCTGGTGTTTCATCTAACTCTGAAGAAATAACTTAAAGTTTCTGTGGTGCTTTTTTTTTTTTTTGCCTCCTATTTTAGAAACTATCAATACATTAAGGTCAAACTCTGCTTGAATCACCAGAGGGAGACCTTCCTGTAATGCATGAGTTCCTCTGTAAAGCTGCTGAAGCCATAACTACCCAGACTCCTGAGACTTCCCAGGAAAAAAAATATACATAAGAGTTAAAGTTTTAGATAAATAAAACTGTTCAGTGAAGAAAAGTCTTCATAGATAAGTTGGCCTCTAACTCACCACAAAGACTGGAAATATGTAAACGAACTCTGAACAGTCTGCAAGATAAACCTGACCTTGCTCTATAGGTTGAGCCTATATGAATGGAATGCCTTGCAGCTTTGTGTCTCACTTCACATCGGTACCTCCCAGCTATATTTTCCTTATAAAAATAAAAAAGGAAAAAGGCTAGAGTCAGACTGCATCAAGATTAAAGGTTTTAGAAGTATCCCAATGATGCTTTTACACTCAGTGAGATCCTCAGTGACTGGCGAGTTTCATAAAGGATGCCTTTACCCAGACTGTGGTCCAGCCAGGTGCATCAGCAGTTCCAGTGGACAGTTGTTAAGGTTAAGGGCCTACCAGACTTCTTAATGAAAACATAGAAGATCCTGAAGAGAAGTTATAATATAGATAAACATAAAATTTCTGTTACCATTGGCTTCTGCCTCTTTGGAATGTAGAAGCTAGTTGTTTTTAGCTGACATCTTTTTAAAATCAACTTAATTTTAGTTCAGTATTAAATTGTGCTTTGTTGCCACACTGGTTTGGTAAGCAAAGAACTGATTCACTTTTCAAGGTCACTGGACTGCTATCACGGTGCCAGATCCCATGACCACAAGGAAGTCCAGGAACAGTGAGAACTTTCCTCAACAAAGCTGCAACAGGGGAAATGGGGTTGTCATTTGCTGTCTTGATATACTTGGTTTGGCAGAGGATTTACTCATGACAAACATTGACTACCATCTCTGTAGTAAACAACAGAAAATAAGAGAGGACCCAAGACTGGAAGTTCACTTATGAATACTCTTAAAAGTGGTTAGTTTGCCATCTTGGAAAGAGCTGTTCTTAACCACCATGAAGAGAGTGGACTGGCCAGTGCCTTGAAAGTGTTTCACAGAGTCTGCATAGATATTAGTAAAATTTAACTCAAGAATTTTTGCTTTTTGATTGTTTGAAGGGTTTAAAGCTTGCTCCTGGCTCAGGCTGACCAGCACAGCCCTAAACTAAAGCTGGGCCCAGGGTAGGACCTAGCCCAGACAGAGACCATTTCCAACAGACAGTTTTGCTGTTGGTGTCTGAATGTTAGCATCTTTTTTTCTTGGTTAATATTATCTTCCCCTATTTAAATTGCTATCATGCTTCAAATGAATGTAGCAGTCAACAACTCTTTTTAGAGATTGTGTTTCTAAGCTTCTTTGGAAACACAGACTCTGAGCTAGGAGTCTATATTTGCACCTAGAATATTTATATGAATGAATATCAGACCATGAATTAGATGCTTCAGTGTCTAATACAGACCTAACACTGATCTCAAAAAATTATTTCTGAAATCTGGCTAAGGGCTTCAGTCATGCAAGTAAAGATAGATTATTTTTTAATTTGGCTTATTCTGTGGTAGTCTGAAAAATACAGTCTAATTGAACATCCAGGGAAAGACATTAACGAAATTTTAGATACCTTTACAAACTAATTGAGTAACCAGATCCTCTTAAATAGAACATATCACAAACATTAATGACTTCTAACTGCATTCAATTTCTTCCTTATATTATTTTAAAATAATTATCTTTGCCCAGAGAATGCAGAAGACAAAAGCAAGTTAATATGTTCTTTTAAAACTCTTATGTTGGCAGGTATGTTTATTTTAACTGTAACTACTATGAGCCCTTATCAACAGGTTTATATATTAAAGAAACAAACACAATTTTTCTGTGATCATAATGGAAGCTTTTTCTTAAATCAGTGCAAGTGTGAGTATAAACTTGTTGGAAAGCTAAGAAAGTTGCTCTAATTAATCCCTTAGAGAATAATTAGCAGAGCTGAAGATATAGAATTTAAACCTCCCAGGTGGGTTTTTGTATAACAGTCTCATAGAGCTCTCATAAAAGTACTACATTTCTCCTAAGAGCTAATGCACTTGTAAAATGACCAGAGCATAAAATATTTGTGTAATAATCAGGAGAATGAACCAAGAAACTGTTTAAATAAATAACACTTGTCAAGGAGAATAGATTCTTAGAACAGTTCTCTCCCTTCCTCCTCTGTTAAGATTTCTAGTTGTTATGCTTTATGACTGGTTTACAAGGCATGATCATTTTTTACTGTTTACTTGTTTAATTTGGATTTCAGAGACAGAGAATTAAATTTACATTTGGAAAAACACGTGTGCTGGATTTAAGTGACGCTACTAACATGCTCATAGTTAACCTGAGTGGTTTCAAAACTGAGGTCCAAGAGGTATAACTGGCAAAAAAAAAAAGTTTTGATTTTGTTGGTATTTTTAAACCAACTTTTTATTCAAATGGAAATTTCCAATAGAAAATACAAGACTAAAAACAAAAAAATAAACAAAAACCAAAACCCCAACAAAACAACAAAAAATCCACCCGCAATTATCAATGATATTTCCCTTTGGATTTTGGAAACATCAGGATTTAAAAACAAAAACAAAACCAAACCAGAACAAAACAAAAACCCCAAACAAACAAACAAACAAACAAAACCAAGAAAAAACTTAAATGCTCTTTTTGCTATATTTGACTTGAAATTTTGCAAAGGCAACAAAAACGTACCTTGACCTTCTCTAATAAGGAGAAAGGTTGTGTAATAAGAGTACAGTAGAGGAGCACAGCAACTAGACACTTTTACCAGACATAACATTTCAAACATTTGTCTACTTAGGTGCACTTACCTGTTGAACTAAGAAAAAGATGTGTGCCACTTATGCCTGGTGATGGGATGAATGTAAGTAGGGATGCTAATTTGGCTCTTGTGAGTTTTTCTTGTATCTGTTCAAGCAATGTAAGACTTCCTTCTCCCAAACTCATCCTACTTGTTGACCATCTCCCCTTGTGATGCCCTGTAGAATTTAAAGTGCTTCTTTGACAGTGGCCACTGCCGTACAGGAGCTTCCATCACTGTGGGAGGATGTACAGGCTCATTGACTTTCAGCTCTTTCTCTCAACCTTTAAGGTAGAATGTAGTGTAACCCAACATAAGTGACCAACAGGCTTTGGGAAATATATTCAGCAACTTTATAGCTTTCTTTCAAAACATTCAAATAATTAAATATTAATTATTGAATGGCTCTGACAGTATCTTCAAATACCTCTTTTATTCTATCATTCGGAAGATCTCTTTTCTTAAACATCCAGAGCAAAGACATTTAAAGACATCACATGACACTGCTTTATATACAAGGCTGAAAAATGACCATGGAGCCCAGAGCACATTTGGAAGTAGGTGAAGAAGAAAGAAGGCAATTTTTAAAAGTACAGGCATTTAGAAGTTTAAAAAGTTGCAAGATAGAGTATGCATTTTTTTCTTGTCTGTCACACAGATGCATAATTGGTAATAAATTGATAGAGGCGAATATGTGTGTATTTTGGCCCTCAAAACATCCAGTTGTGAAGGTTTTTTTATTCTAAATGTCAAATAGACAGTGGTACATGTCTGATATAATTAACTATATTTTGCTGCTCCAAATTAGCTTTGGAGAATAAAAGCTGAGACACTTTTAATAATTTATTTTCAATATTTTGAGAAAAGGATAGGCTATTCATACCAAGTAAGATGTTTTTATCAAGGAAATTAAAACTAGAGAGAAACTGCATACCATAAATTATGCTGAATGAACAGTTATAACATTAAATGCTCTTCCAGTTTTGAGTGGAAGCTATCTTTCATAGTTTGTGAGCTACATACTTGAGATTTAGTTAGATGTATCATTTGGGGAGGCTAGACCCAATATTTTTCTCCCTTTTTTTTTGTTTTGTTTTGGTTTGTTTAGTTGGTTTGATTTCATTTGGGTTTTTTGTTTGTTTGTTTGTGGTTTTTTAATTTTTCTTTATTCTTGATCTGAAAAGTTAATTCCTTAGAATGATGAAAGGAAAAATGGATTAAAAAAAGTAGCAAAATTTTAACCATCGAAGTTTGATTTAAATGGATATAAAGTTTGATAGCATATCTGGTTAGTTTCATAATGGTATATCAAAAAGGTATAAATAAAAGGTGCTACTTTCAAGTGAGATTGGAGATTTAATTAAAACTTACAGCTGTCTCAAGGCACTGTGTTTTCAGAAGGAAGCGGTTAAGACAGCATGTTCAAATGGTTTGGATTTTGAAACTCTGCCAGGGAACCCTTAGTACTTGTTTAAGCCTTTGCAAAAAGCAGATTTAAAACTGTCAGGGTGTCTCAGTAAGCTTTTAATGAGTTCTGGGAGACTTTTTATAACTGTTTTTAAACAAATCATGTTTTGGACTTCGATCATGTTTTGGACTTCGTCTTGTTTCTGAATATGCCTGCTCAGCTCCAAGTGTTATCACTGGTAACCGTGCATGCAGAAATAACAGGCAAAACAGAGACTCTAAAGGACTCCACCCTGGGGTTTTTCCTGCAAATATAAAATTTGCCTGTGCTGTATTAGTCTGCATCAGCAGTTTCTGCAGACAAGACTGTCTCAGCAATGACATAAAACCTGATAATTATGGGCAACTGAGTCATATCCTTCCAATGTAAACTGGCCATAAGCTTCTCTGACTGCAATTCATGCACTGAAAACGTGAGGTGGCACAATGTGAGGTCATGAAGAATGTGACCCCATTCCCTCATGCATTATCTCTGCATAGACTGTGAAATAATGTTGTATAGGCATATCTGCAATGATTGTGTGTGATGAGAGTGGGTTTGGGATTGCAGCAGTGATTCCTACAAGCTGCACGATTTCCAGAAGGTGTAGTGAATTTGCAAAAAGTGTACATAAATTAAAATATCGGTACTTCTGTGTATTGACTTGCTCAAGAAGAAAACCAAAAGCAAAACATTTAACCAGATGCACATATAATACACTTTTCCTGAGAGATACTCTTACAGCAGCACAGTGCTTGCTAACGTTTTGATATTGATTCATGGATCTACTGCATTGCTCTGTAATTTTAAGATACTTTGACAGATGTTGCACATGGAGGATCTGTCTGTTACCTGGCAAAGATGGGTGTAAATTGCACAAATAGAAGTTTTTTAAGTTCCCTATTGTTCTCCTTCATAAATGATTCTTGCTACCTTTTCATTTAAGGTCTTATAGGCGCAGGGTTTTGCTGCCAAAAAAGTCCCCTTAAGCATAATAAGTAAAGGGGTGAATTTTTAATGCCATGAATCTCTAGCAAGTTGCTGCTGAGTTTTATATCATCATTACTTTAGTTTGCACTCCTCAGCATGCTTTGGCAATGGCAGTAGTACTGGCTAAATATAGGAACATCCAAAGGCTGCGTTCATACTACTGCCACAGCAACTGTAGGAGCAGCAACAGCAGGCTATTAAAAGTTCCCAGGATTTGTTCAGAGATTGCAGAAGGGAGAAGAGCGGGCATCTCCTCTTCCTTCCCAATCACATTTTAACTAAATCTGTCCTAAGTAATAATAAAACAAGTCACTGAGCAGTAAGATTGACTTTTGTTTGAGGTTGTCCATGTTTTTAACAGGGATGTTGCCTCTCAAGGTTCTGCCTTGTGACAATCATCATCCTCACAGACCAAGCTTAGGCATGGTTTTTGGGGAGAGTACACACTAAGGTTTCTTCTCAATAGGCAGTGAGAAGAAGATAGCTTAGCTGTGGAGGTGCAAGCTATTTTGTGACAGGGCATTCGAATAGGATCTGACCCATTTTACATCTGGTACAAATGGAGCCTCAGAAAGTACCAAATGGTGCAGGGCTCATTTGGGTTATTCCATGCACTGCAAATTACTTCTCTCCATTAAACTTTGCCATAAAGGCTCATTCTGCTTTACTGGTTAAGGCAACAAAAATGACTGAAATTCTTTCAGAGGTGAGAATAGGGAGGCAGAGGTAGCTACTACTTTTATGCTTTGTTTTACCTCCTGCTTTGGAGATCCATGGACATCATTGGCCTGTGCAATGACTCTTCAGCTCTGTATGGCAATAGAAATAGCCTTAACTGTACAGAGGAAGAGAAGAAGAAGAGGATAGAGAGCTGGTCATGCTGGGCTCTCACTTAAATAGAAACCTACTTTGGGTGGCAGTGTACTAGAATAAGATTCTGTCATAGCTGTCTTGCAGTGCTGAAAGTTCAGGACAGAAGAATGCTAACAATGTATTACAGGGATGGGATGAGGTTTAGCACAGTTAAGGTTTCTGTCAGAACAAAAAAAAGGGGAAATTCATGTATAATCACAAAAGAACTTTGTTTCCTCACATTCCATAGTCAAGCATATGAAGATTAGGATATGTTTCTAGCTTTTGTACAACTTGGATACATTAAGTTTCTCTGTGTGGTCATATACCATCCTCACTCTGCTCAGTATAGGAGTACAAGTGAACAAACAGGTCGACTATGTGAGAAACAATCCTGGTATTCCTTAACTTAGAAATTATTCAAGTTGCCAACATTCATTGCAAATTATTTAAATTTACAGTAGCGTTTTCTGTATACAGTCTTTATACATCTATTATATATAGTGATCCTGCACTAGAAACAGCTTTTAAAGTGATATAAAATAGATTTTCTTCACTTTAAGTCTCACTCCATCTCTAACCATATGTCAAGGATTCTTGGTTAGTCTAAATGGCATGCTGAGGAGATATAGAAAGATGGAAATTAAGTAACCAATCCCTTTTACGTTACTACTCCTCCCAGCTTCTAAGCATGTAAATTATAATGAGACTACCTTTCACAACAGGAAAGTGACTGTAATTAGATGCAAGTGACTGGAAGCAAGCCCGAGTCACAGTTACTTATAGGCTGCTTCTTAATTTGGCATGCTTTCAAATTTATCTGATCATCACATCTGGGCTTCATATCATTATATCTAGACACTGCACAAAACCTACAAAAAAGCCTAAACCCTCCTTGGAGCTTTTAACAGTGTTTGCCCTTAGCTATAAAGAAATAACTCCTCTCCTTCCCACACACAAGAGGTAACAGAGGTGCAGATTAGCTAGTGATGTGGCTTTGGTAATAAGGTCCAAATAATAGTCACCATATTTTAACAGTAAAAATAAGTAAATTGTGAGGCATAAAACTACAAGAAAATAGTTTTTCCTGAAAAAAAGAATGTTAAGTGTTCTGCGTTTAGAGCTGGAGTCACTGATTGGATTTTGGAAAATTTCTGATCTAAGACACCTCAAGCAAATAAATGCTAACTTATCAAGAAATACATTTTCAGCATAGATACTAAAGGTGTTTTCCTCCTAATAATACATTTCAAAGGAAGGACAGGAGAACACAGTTAAAGTAATATGAATTTGTGCTCAGTAGAAAGAACTGTTTTACCAGTCTGTTTCACTTAACAGTGCTCTCTCTTGCTTAGATGACATCAAGAACATATTTTTTATAGACTGATTGTCCCACAAATATCTATTTGATATTTTCTGCACACTTGTAACAAAGTTTACTGTGCTTTTTGTTGTGCTGGTGGAGCTATTAGTACATTGTCCTGGAGACAGCCTCAGTGAATGATATAGCCTAAAAAAGAGCTCCCCAAAGTGTTGTGTTTGTGTTTTATTTGGGTCATTTCATTCTTCTGGTTTTTGTGCATTCCTACAGATAAGTGCAATGAGATGAGCAGATGTCACAATGATGTGAGGAAAGTGGTTAAATTAGTTTTATTGCTAAGTAAAAAAAAAAAAAAAAGAATATACAGCAATGAAATTTTATTCTCCACAGTTGTACTCTGTGGTCAAAGATTTGTAAACTCAGTTCATTCGCTGATGTCCATGTGATACCTCTTTCTCTTTACTCAATCCTTGTTTCTGTAATGTTGATTTTGCTCATAGAACATCTGATGTATCTCCCGTAAAAAGTGGAGAAGATGGACAGCTGTGCATGTCTGGCAGCCCAAATGACCTTATTTGCCCATGAAAATGTTTTTGTCTCAGGACATTACAGTTTTAAATTTTTGACCTAACACATTTGAAATTTTATTTAGCAACCTAACTCATGCTTTTGTATCTCAGTCCAAGCTCTTGGTTCAATATTTGAAAATACAACAGTGTACACACTGACTAAGAAAAGCACTGAATCAGAAACTCAACTTTAAGCAGATACAGACATCCTTTCCAAACTGGAATAGTCCCGATTGACTTCACTCTGTTTTGCATTCGTTCTTGAGTGTGCTACTGTTTCAAATGCAGAAAAAAAATATTTCTCCAACCAACTTTGTTGAAAGGGTAAATATGTAACTTGAAAAAAGCTCAAATACAGAGTCTTAAAAGTCAACTAAGAGTTCTTCAAGTGATAGTATTTATTAAAAACTGAATCTTTTTGGACTATTACTGTGTTTATAAAACATATTTTTTTTAATTCTTTTACAAATGTTGAATTGTCTCTCAATAATAGCACTGCATTCGCATTTCTATGTTAAAGGGCATTATGAATTTGCTAAGTTCAGGCATTCATATTCTCTTTGAAGCCAGAATCAGTTGTTTGTTGATTTAAAAGGGCATTTGGATAGGTTACTGACTCAGTTATAAGTTAGACCAGTAGTGCTCGCCATTTTATGACCTTGAATCTCTCAAACTAATTGGTTTGGGTTTTTTTGTTTGACTTTGAGAAGAGACTTTTGTAAACTTATTGATTATGTGTTTCTTGCTTTGCAACATACAGGAATTTCCTTGAAGTGTAATGTGAGGAACAAAACTATGTAGTGGACACCATGTGACAGGAGATTCAATTTTGCAGCTGCCTTTTAAGTGCATGAGGAAGTGAAGAGGACCTCTGAATTCAGTAGGCCCAGAGGTCTCTAATAGCTGTTAGAAAAAATGGTACGAATTAAAATTAACTATGCTCTTTGCCAAGTGGTGAGGCATATGACTGCACATTAGTCAGGAAATGGATGACTGTGTACATTAAATGCTTCCCTTTAATTTCCATCTCTGTAGCCTGGTTTCACATTGGAGTAACTCTATTGTCCTGAGAGGAATAACATGTGATTTTCACTGATGCAGTCTAATATGGGTGAATATCACAAATAGCATCTAAACAGTTTAGTCCTCTGGTAACATAAATAAAAGCCTTCTCTGTGACAGTACAGCTGTACTATTGTGCAACAACACTTAAAGTTATGACATTTATTTGCTTATGAAACCCATGCAATTATCTTGCCTGAAAAGCAGAACATTTTCTGTATTGCTTTCCCGTTTCACTTGCTACAGCACAGGGCCATTACTGGAAACAATACAGTGCTCTGGAAACTGAGATCTAAGCAGCACAGGTTTTAAGAGAAATAAATAGTTCCTTGTTTCATATATATTTGCAAATACATATCCTAAGAAGAGAGCAAGAGGAAGGCAGAGAGATGATGTCTTCCAGATGACAGCTTTCTGGATGGAAGATGAAGTCTAAAGCATGAGAAAATTTTCATTAACATTCAGATTGCATGTCATTTTGATTCACACTCCCTAAGCAAGCTAATTTGGGCTGCAGCCAACCTTCTTACAGTGTGATGACAACACAACAAGCTTCACTGCCTCTCTTTCATTGCTAATGATTCCTTGAGTGACAGTTGTGGTCTCTGAGCTCAGCACGACACTTCACCCTGCAGCGACCTGCAGTGTCAGAGCTGACTCTGCCCTTGGCCCCTGCTGGGCTTTCTGCAACAAGGACATTCTACTATGTCAGGACAACAGCAAAAAAGGGGAAGGTCTGCTCAGGACCACGCTCAAAGAATGGTATGCTTTCTGTGCATGTTGCTGTGGTATAAAATACACAGCAGGTCATTGATCTGCTTGGGGTACCTCCACCCTTTCACAGAGAACAAAAGGGTACAAAGCAAAAAAATCTTCACCTCAGCACAAGCTGCTTTGTAAAAATTGCATCTGTGACGTGCTTCCCTCTCAAATATTTCCGGTAATCTATGATCTTAAATTCTATCAAAGGTTTTAGTCAAAATAGTCTTGATAGAACTATGAAGGCTTAACACTGACCAAATATTTCAAATTGTTAATTGTCACTTCAAGCTTTCTTAGCATGAGAAATATTTTACCCACTTGCTCTTGGGTATAGCTGCTGTAATGTCTGATCTATTTCAATGTCTGTATGTAAAAGGATGGATATTCAAATAATTATCAAACTTATATTTACAAAACATGAGGAATGTTTTGGAAATCCTAAATATATGATTGCTTATTTCCCTGTTGAGAAAACCTGGGCATCATCTTAAGGAAATCTAAATTTATGTGTAAGTTATAAAGAACTCTGTAAAATTATCCCTCAAGGGACTGAGTCTTATTGGAGGGCTGCTGCAATAACCCTAAAGTCAATGAAAATGTATGGGCTTTAATGATCTTTGGATTGATTATATGCATACAATGTCCCTCCATATTCTATTCATTTCATGGAGTAATACTGTAAATATGAAAAATTAAAGTCCTTAGAGCTGCATATATCCATTGTTTTGGGGGATGGATGCCTGTTTGGACATTTTCCAACAGTGTTGAAAGTTTTGGTGACCTGAGTAGAGACTTGACTAGAGCTCCAGCAAAGGAGTGGTGAAATAGGGAAAATGTTCACACTCATAGCATCTGTAAAGATGAAAAACACTTGTTTAAGAGTCTGCTCCCCAAAGTTCACATTAGTTGGGCTCCCATTAAGACACAAATACGACTTGTGCCTAGTGAACCAAATGGTCCTTGGACTTATTCCCTGGCCCTAATAATAACTGACTTATTACCATAGTCCATCTTATTTTACCTGACTCATCTGCATATCTCTGTTAAGCACAGTCCTTGGGTCATGCTTAGCTTACCATATATGCCAAAGAGAAAGGGTGTACATAGTCAAAAAAACCTGTGAGGAAACAGTCTAACAATTTAAGTGTGTAAAAAATGGAATTAATTACTCTTATAGATCTTGTTACAACCGAATTTGCTTTTGTATATGTGTATGTGTCTGTGTATACATATGTGTAGAGATGTGTATCAGTAAAAAGGTGAAAGCAATAAGGAAAATAAGAAAGAAGCTCAGTCAAGTTGAGAACACAATGCATGCCTTGTGAGTATGATGTCTGAGAGATCTCTTCTACTTGTTAGGGAGTGTGGTTAGGAAGGGCACTGAGAACAGGAGGTTTGGTGAGAAGAGAGTTGATCATTAGAATTGTCCTTGATCAGGAGATCTCCACAGCAGGAAAGGCCAGAGAAAAGATCAGTGTGGGGAATTTGATTTATGATGTTTATTCTCTGCCTGTCCTGATTAGAACTCCCGGGCAGAGACAACACCTCCTCACAGACATGCTGGGAGGCCTTTGCTGGGAGACCACAACTTTGAAGCTATGTGCATGTGAAAAGTGTTCATATGAAAGCACCCAGGGCATAGACTGCACTACACCCTTTCCACCTGCTGCAATTTTTGCAGTGTATTTTAGGGGGTTTGGCATCAGAATAAACTTTTCCTTAATACCTCAGCCTTGGTTTGGTCCTCAAGCTACCTGCGTGCATATCAATTCATACAGGGAGTATCAGCCCACCTATGCCTGTGGAAGCAGCACAAGCTTCTGATGTACTGTCAATAATAGGTAGACGACAAGACCATTTTTTCCCCCAGTTGCTGCTACTATGAATTTCCCTAATGACACCACTGGTTTTACAGCTTATAAGCATCTTTAAAAGCAGTGTCTGTTTTCTTATAAAAGCAAGGGATTAAGTGTTATGTAGAACACCCACATGAACTACCTGTGAGGTCCAGTGAATGAGCCGAGGACTTGTTTGTAAGTATAAAAATATCTTGAGCATTGACTTTGTAAATATGGGCAACTGAAAGAACAGTGGAGACTCATCAAATAATATTTTTGCCCTGTGGAGCACAATCATGTTTCAAAACTCTTGGTTTTCCAAGTAAGAGTGTGTCACTATCCTTCTACCACCTTTGCTTCTTTAATATCTGGCATTAACAGCAGGATGTTTTGGCTTCATATCTGGCATAAGAAGCAAAGGTGGAGCAGCTCCAGTGTCAATATCCAGAGGCAGATTCAGCACCAAGAACTGCTACAATTTATAGTCCTTTCCAGCAAAAGGCAAGATCTGTGGAGCAGCTGATTATACATTATATTTCAGTCGTAAAATACTGCCCACGAAAACAGTCTGTTAATAATGAATGAAAGATCTTGTTCTGCACATAGTAAGAAATCAGTTTTTTATTTGCAGTTGAGGAAGGAAGGCCAATAAGAAGTAGGTTGGACATTTCCAGTATTCCTAGGCAAAGTAATGATTTTTCCATATATCTCTAGGTAAAAATAACTGTTCTTACTACATCTGGCCCTGCTCCAACCTTTGCTATGCAGTTTTCTTATTTATAATTGGGAGTTTAATTTTGCAGCTTCTTTCATTTCCTTTTTTGATGCAAATAAGCATAAGCCATTTCTGTGTGCACAAGAATTTTAGCATAATAAAAGCACTAGGGTGAATCTCTAGTTACTGAACACAGCACAGATTTCATCCATTTCACATCAGGATTTGAAGGGTAGATTACTTAAAAATACATTTATTAAGTCTGACCTACTTTTTAATCTTCAATATTTCGCTTTGGTTTCCTTACAATATGGGGAGCTCTAGGATCTGCTTGCTCCTGCATGTTCATACTCAGGTTACTTTAGTCAGTATAGGGAAACAACACTCATTTGCTGTAGGCAATATCCCTTAATAGACTATCCATGGGACTGGGAACAGGCAATTCCCAAATTCAAGATTTTTCTTAGAAGAGTTGCTCAGCTTTTCTGAATTCTTCTATTTGCGACATTGGGTTTCTCATGTTTATATTTGCATCTGTGTTACTAAAAACTAGCTTTAAGTGATGCTTGTCACACTTACCCTCTTCTCAAACCAAAAATGTGCAGAAACTGATTTACTGTTACCTCAAAATAGTAGCAGTTTTTGTAAGTCTTGCAGAAAATAATTACAGTATGAATGAGACAAGTACTGGAATTATTGAAAGAGGAAATTAATATTGGCAGTCCTGTACTTTCCTATTAAAAGTGAAACAGAAGTAATAACCAAAATTTATAATGTATAAATAAATAATAAAAAACCCAGTAACCAAGAATAAAGAAAAGACAGTGATAAGTATTTAAGGTGATGAAATACCAAAACAAAAGAAAGAAAGAAAAGAGAGAAAAGATTGCTAGTTACCACTAAATGTGATGGGAAAATCAAGATAAATAAAATAGTGTGCAAGTCTGAGAATTGTCTTAGACATTTAAGTATAAGAACATAACACCTCTTAACCCAAATCTAGACCTGTACATTTTTAAGCACTATGAATTATATCACATTTGTCTAAAGACTGAAAAACTGCTACTGAGATTCCTGAATCCCGCAGTGCCAGTAGCTGATGTGATGTTATTTCTCCTCTCCTGGAGAATTATGAAAGAGTGGTGGTCTTTACTAGTAATAAACAGATGGAGAAAACATTTTTGGGAATTAGTTTGAGGTTTTGAAAAAATGTATCCATTGTGCCTCTTTTATGAAATCTGAGGTTTACCTGTGTAGACAGTTAAGAGAAGCAAATATCAAATTCACACACACAAACATTTGTTGAAGTCATATCCTGAACTCTTAGAGAATCCCAGATTACCAGATGTACACTCTTAGTATGATCATATATGTATTTAAGATATAATTCCATTACCATACTTGAAAACAAGATTGATTTTAGAGAAGGCAGAAGAGAGCCTCACCTTGTTCTGGAGCTTTGCTACAGATATTTGTTACCAGTTCACCTTTCTGCATCTTACATATACACCCTGGTGCTTCCACATATCCAATTTCTGGAAAAAACAAATTTCAGAAGCTTCCTGAGAGGACGTGCCTACTGTCAGAGCAAATTGGATTTGAAAGAAACCTGAATTTATGTAATTCAATTTGCCCTTAAGGTCAATAAGGGCAAGTGCAGTCAGATCTGAGGAACATGCTGAACTTCAACTGTCTTCCCAGAATTTGTTACTTTGGAAAAAGTCAGTAGTGGGGCAGCAATGTATTTTTTGTAATGACATCAGTGTTGTGTAAAGAACTGTCTCTTTTGAAAAAAAAAAAAAAAACTAAACCCCCCCAATAATAAGCTTTAAGAATGTTGACCAAATACTTTTAAGGAGAGTGAATCCATAACATTGAAATGTAGCAACAATGCAGATGAATATTTTCAGTTACCATACATATGTAAAAAGTATCTGTGGGTATTCTCAAAATAAATTATTGAGTACTATTATACTTTATATACTGTCTGAAGATACTCTTCACTCAACACTGCTGAATTTTGGAAGTATCATACCCCCAAAAAAATTATTAACAGCACTTGGTACTAAAAATGGTATGCAAAAAAGTATTGAGTAGTCTTTGTTATCTGCTTTTGTTTTGTTTTGTTTTCCCTGTTTCTAAAAGTTATTAGCTATGTGGGCTGCAGTGGCTTGGATTTTAGATGGTAACAGTTGAGAATAGTTAGTTCTTAGCCTTGCATTTCATGGCTGTCAATATTGTTCACCATGTGAGAGCACTATCAGCCTTATTTCTACCATTCTTTTGGTGAGTTGGCTTGTGGATCAGAAATAGTGATGTCAACTGTTATCCACATCTACTTTTTTAGCTGTTGCTCCTTGTTCTTCACTTAAAAAAAGACGTTATTTTAATCTCTGCTTGACAGGAGCAAGCCTAGAAATTAAGTTAAAGCTTTGTGCTGCCTCAGAAGTAAAATGATGCTTCCTTTTGATATAGGAATTTCTCTTGCCCTCATAGGTACATTTGCTTCCATAGAAGATCTGTAGTGAAAAAAAACAAGGTTTAACAATCGTGTTGATATATAAAGCCTAATACAGGACATATGCAGAACAAAAAAGAGGTTGCACTGCCGCACATACATTTAAATAGACTGAGAGTTCACTCTTGTGAAACTGCTGTTCGTTGGGGCTGCACGATAGCAACATATGCAACCATCAAAGCACTTCTCAGCTTGCTCATTCTGACACAGGGTATGTGGCAAAGATGCAATCTGGTCCTTAGTAAAAGGCAATGTATTTGCTAGGGTGCAGACATAGCAGTTTGGTTATGATTGCACGCTTCATTGTTCACAGAAGAAACGTGTCTAGTGTGATTGCATTCTTCATGCCTACTGAGATGCTTTCAATACTTGAAATATGTTTACTTCTTTTTCACAGTCTTATAATAGAGTGCTTGGGTGTTTTTTTTCTTTAATTTTAGTCCAGAATGAAAAAGGTTTGCTCTTTGTATCATTATTTTGTTGCTGCTAGTGAATTTTGGCAGCTGTGTGTTTATTGTAGCAGGGGAACAGAAAATCCTAGACATTTACAGACCATGATGCTGCAGTTGAGTGCTAATGAGCAACTAAAATTCTTCATTCTGATGACCAAAAATCTATTTCACAATGATCCTGATGAGATAGTCTAGTTCCTGGAAAGGTGACTTTGTTGATGGCTGATGCATTTTCTATGCCAGTAAAACAGTATTTTGTTTAAAACCTTTTTTAGAAGTGTTCCTGAACCAGTAATTTTAGTTTGCTTTCTACATTTATGACTGAGATGAATCAAAGTCCTGTGTTGCATCTATGCAAGTGGAAAAGATGAGTTTGACAAGGTTTTACTGGAGAGAACACCATGGAGTATATATTTGCAAAATTAATGGAAGCAAACAGATTGCCTGCACTTGAAGACAACGTACCATTAAGTGCAGAATTAGGACCCTGATTTCATGCACATACTTTGCTGTTGTTTTAAGAATTCCTTCAGTGTTTATGTCAGGATCTTGAGATTGATTAACAATTTATTTACTATCTCTCATGCCAATAAATTTATGCTAATAGTAATTTTGATGCCTTGAAAGCCCCTTTTTCTGGAGGTACAACCTCTTTAGAGTTTATAACCTTGGAACTCTGTATTATTGTCAGGCACATGGATTATTTTATATAAATCAGGAGCTGAATGGCTGAATTTTATAGTTTCTTTTACAAAGTGGTATAGGATAAATCCCTCAATTTTGTGTATTTTAAGTCTTTGTCCATTTTCTACAAGACCTGTGTGATCTTTACTTTAAAGGAATAACCTCTATTTTGCACAGATGAAGCTTTTTTGATAGTTTTTTTAAAATATATTGAGTAGTTCCCAGTACTCGAGAGTTAGCAACTTTGATTCTTGCTCACTAGACTGTCACAATATAACAGCAGAAGACAGGCTAGTGAAAGAGGCTGTTATTACTTACCTGAAATGTGACTTGAAAAGACTGTACCAGTGAAAAGGTAGAAAATAGAAAGTTGTGTTGAGAAGCTTCTTCCACAAACAGAATAATACATAGACTTTGTTTAAGGGATGAGCATCCAGAGCAGTTGCTCTCTTTGTGTCACTGAAGAGAACTGCAGGAAGAGGAAGAAAAGTTATGTGACAGTGGAATTCATCCAGTGTGCAAATAGAAGGAAACAAATATACCCATCTTCTTATTTTTTCCCATGAATTCATCACTCTTTCTGGCACCACCCCTTGATTTTTGTTATAAGCCTGTGTGGGAAATATCACTTTAAATTCTTTCTCAAGAATAAAATGGGAATGGTTAAAGGTTCTGTTCAACAGAACTTGTCCTAGACTTCAAGAGTTAAGATCAGTGAACCTGTTCTTTTCATGCTCGGGTGGTATAGAAACACACTGAATTTACCCAGACCAGGTAGGTGATCTCCCAAAGGAGAAAAGAGGAGGTTGGGAAAGAGCTCCCCTATTGCTTGCTTGCGGGATGAGAGCATTTGCAGAAACATTCACTCAAGAGATAAAGCACATAATCCTCCTGAGACTTAATATGTGGTCAGTACTGTGGAAGGGAGAAAAATTTCATAGATTGATAGCTCTTATTTCTTAAAACACTGTCATCTTAGAGACTTTGTAAAGGATGAACATAACATAATCAATGCTTTCTGCTGCCATGTGCTGCAGTAGTACTTCGTTATTTTCTCAGGGTCATGCTGAAAGTCACAGTCTCACCCTCAGTAAACTTCAAAATAGATTGCTCTAATAGGAATATAATCATCCCTTACAAGAAACCATTCACAAATTCTGGAGAATGTCCTGGAAGTTTGGAAAGCTTCCTTTCTAAAGATTTTTCTGCTTTGCTGTGGTATGCTAAGGAATATCAGAGTGCAAGGTTCAGGCTGCAGAACAGAAGTTTGCAAGCTCTAGTAGGTTAAACTGTAGGTTAAAAACTGATTTGTGGTAAATGTGTCCAGAAAGGGAGAGGAAAAGTCAAACTAAAAAAAAACCCATATAAACTATATTTAAACATTAAGGTAAGTAGCAATAATAACTTCCTAGAAGCTGTGTCTGGCTTCGACTTCCACTTGCTTGGAATCTGTGTCTAATCTGTGACTAACACTGCTAAACACTGTAAACCTCATTCACAACAGCGCTGCTGCGAAGAAGCTAGCACAAAAAGGAGAGCTCAGAAGACAGTGGAGTTCTTGCTTTAAACTTTGGCTTCCAGCTGGCTTTTTGGGTCACTTTACCTCAGTCTAGTGTTCAATTTGTTAATGGTGATAGCAATAAAAAATCCTCCTTTGTTACTGTAAATGATTTCTTGCAGACAAGCTATTTTGCCTCTGTGTCAGTGAGGATTGTTGTCATCGGTCGAGGCGGGAGGACGACACGGTGATCAGGGATACCAGCCCCCTTTATTACAACAGTGCTCTACTTATATACA
>JAYRBT010000114.1:97992186-98005368 GCA_036023395.1 Myiotriccus ornatus
TCCTTCTCTCATCAGTCCACAGGAATGGTATTCCTTCTTCTCATTGCTGAATGTCCATAGATGAGTTGTCCATGTGGTTTGTGCATGTACAACAGGCAAGTAGAAAGCAGTCTGTTGGAGGGTAAGATCACGACTCCTCAGAAGGTAGCTGAATAGACAGCAGAGGATGAACATGCCAGGTAAGCAGAAAGCTTATTTGCAGTCAAACAGGGTAATTTAAGTATAGGGTACCCAGAATGGTGTTACACTCCTTGCTTGCTGATTATGTAGAGTTCTACAACCAGGAAGACTGAAATTGCCTTTCTCTTCTGGTAAGGCTTACATCTTAATGCCTTATTTCCTCATCTGAAATGAACTCTGGAGGAATATATTACTGAAAAGAAGCTGAGAGGTGTGGTTTTCGTATGGGTCAACTAACTGTTTAGACTCATATTTCTAAGGGAAAACAGTCTCTTGAAATTGCCTACTTAAAAAAAAAAAAAAAAGGATATCTGATAATGTTTTAAGGAGGTGTATTAAAACACTGGATAAAAGGCATGTCTTTGGTCAAGATGTACCTAAGATGCTAAAAAGTTTAGCCAATAGAGGGGTTAGATCATTATATTTTGCAGTACTAGCACACATCTTCCTCAAAAGGCCTTGCATTCATCATTCCTTCACAAGGGAGCATCTCCAATGACTGTGACCACCACTGTAATTCTTAATTAGGACCCAAAAGAAAAGGGAGTAGTGAGGAAAATCCTAACTCTATATGCCTTTCTAAAATTGTCATAACTCCTAAACAGAGCTCTGACATGAGTGTATGTGCCTGTATGTCTTCAAGGAACTTCCCTTTTACTGAGCTGATCCAGAGTCTCAATTATTCTAATGCCCCCTCACCCCCTGAAAACCAACTCTGAATGAAACACCTTTGTAAAAGTACTTTCCTTATGAATTGACTTTGGTAATTTATTGGACTGAAAAAGAGTAAGCATGGACAGAAATCAGTATATACATTCTGTCTGGCATCCAGATATTCTGTGCCACTAATGAAATTTGTTTTTTTAAAAAAAACCCTAGCATGCTCTTTAAAGGTAAAGTCTGCCCTGACCCTGCTTAGAGGGAGCATGTACAAGACATGTTAACCTAGAGACTACCAATTTCCAACATAAACAATTTTATGATTCTGTGCTTCTATGATTTTGAATCAGGTTTGTTATACATGGCTATGTGGAATTCGATGGTAGCTGATTGAAGATTTTTAAGGTGGGTAAAAATCTTCACGTCAAACAGATATAGGATAATTTGATAATTTTATCACAAATTTATAAATACAAAATAAATCAGAAAACTTTATATTTTTGGTAGGATTTTTTAGAAACATTAAGGTTTTTCATTTGGATTTTTACAACATGGAGCATTCTTTCTGTTGACATAAATCTCTAATGCCTCCTTAAATGCTGTTGAATCCTTGGCCTTGTGTTATCCTGTGGCAATGAGTCAAATACAAGTTCACATTCCCAAGCTTAGGACTAGTGGGAACTGAAAGAAAAAGGCAGACAAAGAAAGAAAAAAAAAAATCACATCATGTAACTCCATTAGTTCGTATCTATTTATTTATCAAATAAATCAGTAAAAAGTTAAAGTCACAAAATTGCCATGATCACTTGCTTGGTTGTATATTAGGTCTGATAAGTAATAATTATTTACAAAAAAAATTCAAATACCTTTAGGAGTTCCATAGCTTGTGATAGTCCACTGAACTTAAAGAAGAATCCATATTCTATTATAGTCACTAAAAATATTCTATGGTCTGACAGACTTTGTATACTTCTGAGGAAAATCTTCAAGCGTTGTTATAGTCAGAGGAACTTTTTGAAGTATGAAGCATAGATACAGTGTTTGCACATAATATATCTTTAGTAATAAATAAGCTTTTAAAAATTCAATGAAAGGAAAATGAATAAAATTAAAATAGAACAGGTGAAAAACAAAAATAGTTACACGAGTTTAAAGCATCCTTTGTTATATTTTTGGAATTTTGTGATGACTTTATAAAGAACCATATATTTGGACCAGAATAACTCGAAAGCATCTGGTTTACATGCTTACTATTTATTTTAAGTTTTTAAAATTACTTCTACCTATAAATATGCAGAGGCCGAAGACAGGTAGATTGGCATACAGCCAAACACTAAAATAAGGCTTTGCTTCCAGGGAAAATACATAACTTTCGATTCTTACTCAAATCTTTTATATTCTCATACTAGTGAAAAAAATTAATTACCAGACATTTCCTTATCTTAGACATACAAATCTGGACAAAAATACTTAAAATATAAATAGGAAAATGAGACAAGTGCTATGTACTACAAAAAACTTTCTACCCCCTAGCAAAACAAAAAAGAAAAAAAAGTAAAATAATTTTTTTTCCCCTCACTCATCATCCTCTGTATGGAATGATCTCTTTTATCATTAGTTCAATCTTCTGGTCCTAGTTCTCAATATTCACTTCAGCTAGAATTTAAATGTTAATGGTGTTATCCTGTCAGGAATGAAGGCAGCAGCATGCTGCGTTGTGTCAGTGTGGGCACAACCAGTGAACAGACTGAGGGTAGGACTTGCTCCTCCTTTACTTGCCACTTGTTGGACTACACCTAGGAACTGGTTTGGATTCCCAGTTCAAGAAGGTCACTGAAAAACTGGAGTTCAACAGGAGCTACCCAGGGCCAGTGGGGAGGGTATCAAGAAGGCAAATATTTAGAGATGTGTAACAGGAGAATAAGTGTCAGTCATCATAAATTGAAATAAGGGGAGGTTCTGAGTGTGTGTACAGAAAGACTTTCACTTGACAATAGTTACACACACAAGGGACCAGACAACCCAAGGAGCTCCAGGACCTCTGCTCTTAGAGGTCTCCAGAACACAACTAAACAAAGCTCTAGGCAATATGATCTCAATTTGGTGCTGATCTTGCCTTGAGGAAACACTTGAATTCGTTGACTTTCCAATGCCCCTTCCAACTAAGATCTCCTGCTTCTTTCAGGGTTGCTGAAAAGTATGCTGCTGCATTTTGCATAATACTTCCTTAATGCATTAAGTCTCTGGTGTAAGGAACATAATTCAGGTTTCCCCCAGTCCCTTGGTGTTGCTCCGTACTCTTGAGGGAATGGGACAGTTGTCCTAAAAGACATATTATGATTATTATGTAATTAAAATTGGTGACTTAATGCAGATTTTCATATTGTCTTGCATAAGAAATCACAGCTTTTCTTGACTTCCTATTGTGTAGTTTTAATATTGCTATTTAATCCCACCTTCTTGTGTTAAATTTCTTCTACGTTGTTGAAGCAAAAAGCCTAGGATCAAATATTATGGAATTCCTTGAGTGAATTGCAATTTTGCAAGAGGCCATCAACTTCCTATCAGAGCCCTTTGTGTCTTCAGAAAATTAAAAGGATTGTTTTGGTGACAGCCACTAAGAGGTGGTGACACAGATTTCACCATTGGGTTTTACAGGGCTGCACTGAGAGCAGAGAAACAATGACACTTGGAACAGCAGCAAACCTCATACTTGCCATTTGCTAAATCCACATGTCAGAAAAGCGACAACATCAGTTGAATCAGGATATGATTTTCACAATGTAATGGATTCAAACATTGTATTTTTCTAACTTCGGTTTTGGAAATAGTGGAATTCCTGTTGTTGAAAGTTTTCAGTAGCACTGCTTTTGACCCTCCATGGGAAATCTTTGTGTACTCCAAGTGCAAAAAGTGGGGACCAAAGCCCAGGATTTTAAAATGCCAAGTTTAAGACAGTATAAGCAATGCTGACTCCACTTTCAACTTCAATGGTTAAACAGATGATGTGCCAGAAGATGGCATTCAAATACATGCAATATTGTTTCAGGATCTTGCATCAGTTCAATATCTGCATGAACACTGTCGGAGACTTCTCCGCTGTGAGTTTTACATCTGCTCCTGACAATTTCAATTGTTAATGTTAATTACAATTTTTCTTTTCACTGACAATCTATACTGGATTAGGACTTTGATATGATAGGTGTTTTAGAGTCCCCAAATAATGCATTAGGTGAAAGAAAGTGAGAATAAGGGGGAGTGGAGCAGAAGGGGATAACAATAGAACATGGACATTTCTTTTGGTGCTGTCTCACCAGAGAGACATACAGTCTCAGTGGATGAATTTTAGCCCTAATTAAGGCATTGTCAGTGGAATAGTTGCTGTCCTAATCAGGAACTGTGTCAGACAAGTGGTTTGTTAGACAGGTTGTAAAAGATATACAGTGCATAATCAAGTCACTAGAGACCAGACAACATATTCATGATGATCCCAGTGCTCTTTCCAATGTTGCTCTTTGCACTGAAATTTGGGGATTATTTCTCTGATAAATGTGTTCCTAACTGTTTAACTGTGACCTTTGAGTGCCTGTGTTAACATACAACACACTTCCATTTAGTACCAGGATAGCATAAAGAACCTTACTGGAAGACTGTTGTTATAATTTTTTGTCACCTGCAGGTTCCCTTCTAACTCCACATATTCTGTGTTTGTGTGATTCTGTGAATATTAATGTCTCTGACCTAGTCAGTGCCAATGACAAGTGCTGAGTGGTTTATGCCCTGACCACTTGGACTCAGGTTTACAAGCTGTTATGTGCTGTATTTCAATTTACAAAGAGTGTAGGAATCTCAAAGGAATAGAAAAAAAAACAAACAAACTAATATTAAAATTTTTCTAATGTCCATAGCAACAGTATTTCTTATCACATGGTTTCTTTAAGTAAATCTCTCTAAGTCTGGGTGCACCAGGATTCTGGGGAGCAACAGACAGGATTTGTCTTCTACTTAAGGATGCCTGAGGTTTTTAAAGTAGATCTTACAGCTGAGGTCTCTAGTAGCCTAATTTACCCAGAGCTTGCTTAACAACTCAGGGCTAGGAAGGTGCTGCAGAGAGACCTGGGCAGACTTGATTAATGGACTGAGGAGAACCGCATAAGGTTCAATAAGGCCAAGTGACGGGTCCTGCACTTGGGTAGCAGCAACCCCACGAAGCATTAAAGGCTGGGGAGGAGTGGCTCGACAGCTGTTTAGAGGAAAGGGACTTGGGGTGTTGGTTGACAGCTGGCTCAATATGAACAAGCAGTGTGGCCAGATGGCCAAGAAGGACAATGGCATCTTGGACTGTGTCAAGATAAGAGAGTCAGCAGGACTAAGGAAGTTTGCCTGTACTTGGCGCTGGTGAAGCTACAGCTTCAGTCAATTTCTAAAGATTATGTTTTAAGGTAAGGAAAAGCAATTCAGGATCAGTAGGCCAAATCTTAGATAGTTAAGGAATGACACTTTAATGTCACTGTTACAAACTCATAATTGATAAATAATCAGATTATTTCAATTTACTATCTGAAAGTACGAAGTACTAGAAGCAGTTAGCAGTGAACTGCTACCCCTGTCTACAAGTCACCCACAGGTGGTCCCATGAAGTCCTCCCCATTAATGCCTTATCATTAATAAAAGTAGCATGTAGTAGCAGTGGAGGAAAAAAATTATGTCCTGTATAATCTCCAGAGTTAGTGGTCAGATGGACCTTATCATGGAAGGTGACAGCCTTTACTGTGGCAGTTGTTATTTACATACCACTCATTTCTGACTGGTGAAAAAGCTGACATGGTTGTGAAGGTCTTCTAGTGGCTCAGTTGCTAAGAGGTAGAAGGATTTGCTTTGATGCAGATAATAAACAGCTGTTTGCACAGCATGTTTGCACATGCTTTAATAGGATCACTTTGCTTATTTGGGTTTTTTCTCTACTAGTTGCACTGTGTTAACATCTGTCAAGCAACAAATAGCAATACCTGAAATGTGTTAGTATTAAGGAAGAAGCTATTCTCGTCATGGGAATGGCATGAAAGTAAATCACATAAGACTCTTTGTATTTTAATATCATTTCACATTTGAAGAAATTTACCTATTCTCATGTGACTTTTTCACCTATAAGTATTTATAAGAGGTTTTATCCCTCAACTCAAGAGCAGACTCAGCATGACTAACTCATAAATGGTTTTTTGTTTTCACAAGTCTTGAGGCCACAGGTTATGACTGTGCTGTCATATCTGGCATAATACAAGCTACACAATTTCATTAAGGATGTCTTCTGAGTGATCTAAAGGATATCTTTTGAGAAAGGTACAGCCAATCTGGTATAAAAGATCCCAAGTGACAAAGAAAACACTGTATCCATAACAAGTTTCTCCTGTGTTTAATCATACTTAAAATTTGAAAACGTGCATATTAACTGTAGTTTGAGTTTAGCTCTGCTTTCAGTCATTGAATGCTTTTTAATGCCTTGATCTGAAGATAATAAGTTAGAGCATGTGGTATGTGGCAATACCGTTAGAAGCATATCATAGCATCTTTGTGTAGCTTTCTGGCATTGTTTAGCAAGTTTTAGAATTACAAGAGCTCTCCTCTACAGATTTGTTTGGAGTCTTAGTGCAACTATGCATACCCTATGGACAGTGGGTCACTTAAATGCTTTCTGGATGTCTTATCCAAATGCTTCACCATCATCGTTTTGGCATTATTATTTCTCATGGACACTGTGGCTATCAGCCTCTGGCCAATATTTATTTGTTGTATGTCAAGTAGAAATGTGCACTGATTGCATTAGCTCTTGCCCATTTGGAGCTTTACATGAGCAGTTTAACAATACTCCGGCTTCAATGACTTTGATATAAAAGCCTGATTCTGTAATTCTCTGCTGCTAATGGATACAGAAACCAGCAATGCAGGTGTTCTCTTGAAAATAGCCATCAGTAGTAATTTAATATTATACACAGTAAAATTGTAAAATTATCTTACTGTTCTGTATCATCTATAATTTTTTTAGAACTGACAGACCTAAAGTAAGTAAAACAACAGCTCTTTCCAGTTTTCTTATGAGAGCTCCAGTTTTTATTTTCATAGTCTCTTTACATTTCTCTTTTTAGAGCAACAAAACTAGTTTGCAGCATATCACTTTCTTCCCATAACTCTACTAAACTGCAATTTATGAATTATTATTAAAGAGAAGTTTAAGCTTTATTTTTAAAAAAAAAATGAAAAAGAAATTTTGATTATAATAAAAAGGATTTTCTTTAATTAAAAATGATTCTATATATATGTACACTAATCTAGAAATGGATTGAAAAAATAATTTTTTTCTCAGACTTTCCTCTTTTCTCAGTTCCATCTTTTAGTTTGCTGATAAAGATCCCTGGAATTTTTAAAGAAATATAAGAAATTATAATTTATACCATTTTCACCAGCGTATCCTTTAATTAAATACTAACTAACTCTGAAATAAGCATTTTTGGTCACTTTGACCTTATTCATTCCAGGACATATCAACTGGTGATCCTTACCAGCTGGCTATTTCCAGCTGCTAGACTTTTTGTCATCTCAGCAATTGCCAAATTAAATGTATCTTCTATTCCAATGTTGGGTTTTGTGGGTTTTCTTGTTTGGTTGGTTGGTTGGTTGGTTGGTTTTTAATATTCATGTTCCAACAAGGAGTTCCATACATTGTTATAAGTAATTTTATATATTATTATACAACAATTCATAAATATGATGAAAAGTTTATTAAATAGGTGTAGAGACTTGACTACACTTGAAAGTTTGTTTGAATTAATTTTTGGATTTTTAAATTGGAATTTAATTTTTACACCAGGGTAAGGTGTGAGTTGTAACTATGGTAACTATTTCTGTCCATGTGCTGACAAATGAGGGTATGAGGGGCCTGGATATTTGGCCACAGTATTTCTTTCAAAAGGTTTTATAACAAAAGTATGATGGGATATAAAAAATTTGTAAAAAATGTCAACAACTTGAATCAGTACCAAGACTGTTATTGTCTGTTTTATTTTTAAAAGTATCTTATTGCTAAAAGGATGTGATATGAACATCAAATTATTGTGAGATGGATATATATTTCAACATACATAAAGTACATTTAGTTGATGCCTGTGTCCTGTAACAAATAACTGGAATATTCTTGTGTCCTTTAACAAAGTATTCCTGCAATTGGAATTATCTAGATCTTATAGTTATTATTCTGGTATAAACTATAAATCAGCATAGAAATTATTTATAAGAGAAAGGAAGAATTTATTATTTTTCTTTTTTTCTATTTATTTTTTATTATTATTATTTTATATCAGAAGAAGTAGCAGAGAAATCTGTTTTGAAGGGCACTTAAATTTAGTATTTTAGACATCATTAATATATTATGATGGTGCAGCTTTACCCTACTTCTCAGCTTTGGACTGAAGCTTGTGGAGTTAAAAATCTCATATATCTAGGCTCAGTATAAAGGTCAAGCAATATGATAACGACCTGCAGCAGACTTGCATCAGAAGTACTTCTTTTAACAGTTTGATTGCTGGTGAGCTTTTCAGTTTTATTTATTAGCTGGTTTCTGGAAGCATAGCTTAATTGTTTTACAGATTTGATCTTGCTCTCTCACTGGTAACTTTAAAGAACGCATTATAACTGCAAGAATCTTGAATAATCTGCCATCTTTAAATAGTAGTGCAATCTGGGGTAATCACGGGGAAACAAATGTCCTTCTGGAAGTTCTTCAGTGAGCACCACGGTGTGTTCAAAGCAGAGGTCTGATTCTAGCTCCAGGGGAGCATCTCAGAGGTGTCCGGCAGCTTTGAGTTGTCAGCTCTGGCAAGTCTACTCCCAAAGCCAGATCACTGCTGCCTCCCCTCCTTGCTGAGCTCACCCGGCATGGTGGGTCCTGCTGCATAAAGGAAAACATCACCTGCAGGGAGAGAGGATGGTTACTGAGGAGAGCAGGGCACTTCTGTGTTCTGCTGGGTATGGTTGATCCAATACCCACAGTAAACTCTTTAGTCCGTGAGTGCCATGTGTTTCTGGCTTTCTAGTAAGATCCAAGTAACTTAGCATGTAGTATTGGAAACTGCTGACTGCAGACAGAGCCCATACTTTTGGAGAACAGCCCCCATGGAGATAACACCTTCATAGTGCAGTGGGAATAACAGTAGAAGTGACCTAGTGTATTTTCCCTGAGTTTTTCTAGTTCCCAGCTTCAGGCATTTGCCTCAGGGATAGTGCAATCTATTTTTATACAGCAGTAGTAGACACCTAAATAAAGACCTTATCAGGAATCACTGCACACTTTCAAAAAATTATAGCAAAAACTACCAGACTGTGTTGTAGTGTTGCTT
This sequence comes from Myiotriccus ornatus, assembly GCA_036023395.1. Taxonomy (NCBI): domain Eukaryota; kingdom Metazoa; phylum Chordata; class Aves; order Passeriformes; family Tyrannidae; genus Myiotriccus; species Myiotriccus ornatus. The sequence continues at coordinate 98,001,417 of JAYRBT010000114.1, forward strand.
CCGCACATCTTGGTGTCAGTCTTAGACATTTGTGAAAATTTTGCAAAAAAAAAAAAAAAAATGTAAGCACTAATTTCAAATCTTGGCTGTAGTCAGGCCATGTGTTTGAAGCTGACATTGCATTGTGTGTAGAGTTTTGAGGTGTCTTCATTAAAGGTATATTTGGCAACTGCATGCAAGAAATGAGCCTTTCAGAAAAAATTATGACTGGATAAATTACAAAATACTGTCTATGTCTGCTCAGTCTGCTATGAGCAAAGAGTAATCCAGGGAGAAAATTGTCTTTCATAGATTCCTAGAAGTTAAAGAACAATCCACTGGTATAATAATCTCACCGATTTCAATGCAGAAGAAAGATGAAAGGAGTAAGCAGAGCCTACCTGTTTCTCCTGTGATACCATCTAAAGTGACTGAAGACTTCATCAATTTACCCAGTTTTACTGGGGTGAGACTAGGAAGGTACTTGGCAGAGAACCTACTGCTTTCTTTTTTTTTACCTTGGTGTTAAAATGAATGTTTCAAGTTGGAATCTATCTTCTTATTTGGGACATAACTTTGTCATAAGGAAATAAATAATTTATCTCTCTTATGTTCAAAGAACTTATTCTGGTTAAATATCTTTATTTGGTGTTATGTGTCAATTTTCATTGTGTTTCTCTTCTCTTTGTCTAAATTGACTAAACTTACTTTTATCCATATTGCATAATAAATTTCAAAATAATAGTATTTTGCTAGAGCATTTAGTGTCAAGTACTGCACCGTACAGCCACTGTTTTTGTAAAAACTATGTCCCTAGCCACCTGGCAGCTCATTCTCAATTCATGTGCATTTAGTTACAGCTGGCACAGTAAGCAGCGTTTTCCAAGGACAGTTTGCAGACTTGCCCAGTGGAAACTGCAACCTCTATAAAATTATTTTGTGATCAAATTTTGTTTTCTCAGGCCTGTTTGGTCAGATCACGGCCTTGGGTAGAAGTACTGGAGCCACTGAACTTCCAGACTGACATGCCTAACTAGAATTACATTGAAGGTAACAAAACAGATCTTAAATAGGACAGATGTTTCCTTCTGTTGAATCCATTGCATGGTCAACATTTAGGACATTCTCACAGAAATATGCTGCTCACACCCCAGCTTTTGTTTTTAGATTTCTAAACAAAGAGGGGTTTTTTTTGTTGTTGTTTGTTTGTGGGTTTGGTTTGGTTTTTGTTTGGGTTTTGTTTGTTTGTTTGGTTTTTGTTTTGGTTTTTTTCCCAGTTGCAGAATTTTTAACGATATATAGGGTATATCTGAGGGCTAGATCCAGAGACTTCAACCCTTGAGAGTGTGCCAGAAAGTTAGGAAAGGTGTTAAACCAGTACAGAATATCAATCTCTAAAATAGCATATGTAATGTAGTTAAAATTAATGACAATTTCTTTAAAAGATAAAAACATACCTTATGGCCACAGAATCCATCCTTGTCGCATTTAATAATGTTTTTCTTCAGGCCTCTAACTGCAGTAATTCTGTCAGGCTGCCAGAAGAGTGAAGGGAAGGTGAAATGCCTGGGAAGGTGAAATGATTTGTACAGACCGGTCTGGAAGAACAGTGGCATCTGGAGGAACAGAATAGAGGCCTTCAGAGCTCCCGATGAGTGTCCCAACATTTCAGTGACAGAAGTTTTCCACAGTCCTTTGGACTCTCACAGGAGCACTCAGGAGGTAAGACCCTGTGCAGTGTAAACAACAATACATTAATGGTGTCCTCATTAATTACTTACAAGTATCAACAAATACCTACCATATTCTGCCACAAGTATCTTCTTACAATATTCTGAGTTAAACCAATTGGTATTTTAAAGTTCAGATTACTTGGACAGTTTTGTATGTTAAAAGATATAATTTGAGATGGGAACGGTGTGGGTATGTAATCGGATGATACGGATACATGATTGGTCAGTCAGAAGGTTCTCAAAGTTGTACAAATTGGTTCAGCTGCTGGTCTAAGTTGTTGTTTTGTTCATTCTGGTATTCTGAGATTCTTAAATGAACAGATATAGTGGAACTTGAACTTACATTAATGATTTGCAGTCATACAAAGAGTGTAAATTTGTGTTGTTCACTTGCAAGACAGTAGGAGTAAAAATAGCACAAACACTATAGATTGTGAAAGAGGCTGAGTTTACAAAAAGAGAGATGCAACAAAGTTCTTAGTGCTTCATAAATCAGAGAACAGAACCAAATTAAATTAATGGAACTAGAAAGTGGTCCCATTTTTGTAGCTTTCCCTGCTCATGCTACAGTATTATAGTAATCATGACAGAAGCTTATAGAACTGAAAATTAGAGTGAAAATCTGCAAGGGAATGCGTTTTCAAAAAAGGACTTATTTGAAATTGCAAAATCAGCCTACAGTTTGAAGATGAGCAAAGAAGGGGTAAGATTGCCTACAAATTCCTTGTAAGACATTGTTCTGACACTTCCTCCATGCAGGGAGTACTCTAAAAATCACACTGTATGATTATGTGATTAGCTCCGTGTTTCGTTATAATGAGCCTCAAATTAACAAACACCCAAATTAGCAAACAATAACCATTCCAAGCAATATTTCAAATGGAAAGTAGAATACATTTTGAGTTTCATGTTGGGTTTTTTCAATTTGAAATGATGAATTGAATTAATATATTTGCATTGCTAAAACTTTTCTCAGTTACTGCGCATGAACACTCAATTGACTCGGCTTTTTTACACTCAGTACTTTTTAGATATTATTTTTAAAACTATCTCCATATCAATTTCTCTACTTGGTTGCATAGATGTAAACCAGAAGTAATACAGTTGAAACTAACAAAGCTTAGATTCTGTGAAAACATCATAGAAGACAGAAGAATTAAGTTATGGAGCCTCTTTCTCCTCCATTTTATGATATAATAAAACCATTGCAAATCTATTGGATTAACTGGAAATCTATGTCATTTACATGAATATGAATAGAGAGTGAACAATTTGTTTTTATTTTCAAAACCCATGATAACTGTGGCCTTATGTTCTACTACATAAAACATATGCTTTCCATAACTCCTGTCCGTACAGAACTGGCATACATAACTTGCAGATTACAGTTCCAGTAGAAGTGAACCTCTATTGTATAGGTCACTACTACAGAACAAGGGCTGTGATTTACAGTCAGATTCTTAAATTTAAGTACTGATATACATTGGGTGCATAAGTTCTCATTGCAGTCATTGGAAAACTAGTCAGCAGGATCAGTGGATCCTAAAGAATTATTCCGCTGACCATCATCAGATATCTATTTTACAATGAGCAAAACTTCTTTTCTAGTCTGTGCTAGATCTGCTCTGAGAAATTATGTGCCTGTCAGTATAACAGGATCTTTTACTAAAATCAGAGTGAAATATTTCATAGACATTAGGCAGCCTGCCTTCACCTGATCTAGCCAACACTGGTCCTTATGAAAAGAAGTAGCTAGAGCTTCAGTTCATGTACTTTTTTTTCCTCCTCTTACACAGATTACTAGCTTTCTTATCAGTTCACCCTCCCCTTGCCCAGCTGCCTTAAAGGGAATGAAGCAGAGAATCCGGAGAAGAAACAAGAAGGGGGGAAGAGGCTTTCAAAACCCTTTTCTCAGAAAGCAAGCCTACCTTACATTGTTCCATACATTCTTTACTCTCTCCTATGAAAGAGAAAGACTGTCCCTATACCAGGAGTGTTGAGGTGTTGTAAAATTTTTCTCTTTCACGGGATAGTTAATACTGATGAAAGGGAATTGAAGGCACCCTGGATATAGCATTAGAAATCATTTTGGAATAAACAGTCTTAATGGTTAGATGTACTTTGTACATAATACTAATAATGTATAGTGATATTAATCATATAGAAAAAAAAACACCTCTGCATAGGATTCCAAGAAATATATCGAATTACAATATTTTTAAAGCTTACAAGTTAAATTT
>JAYRBT010000114.1:98005468-98029309 GCA_036023395.1 Myiotriccus ornatus
GAAAAAAAAACACCTCTGCATAGGATTCCAAGAAATATATCGAATTACAATATTTTTAAAGCTTACAAGTTAAATTTTAATGAGTAAGAAATATGAAGACTATAATGTGAGAAAGGCTCAAAAAACCTGAATGTGATTACCTCAACTGCCTATCCCACAAAATTTCAGATTGAAGTGTTTAATTATCAGTCCATTTATTTTTAATAAGATTAGTTATTCTTCGTCATTATTTCGTTTGTTGGTACTGATTTTTTTTTCCAACAGCATTTACAAAAATTGCTGTATATAAAGTGACAGTGTTATCTTCTTTTTTTATTTTTTTCCCCTGTTCTAAGGAAAAAAAGCTTTGATTCATGATTTATAGATATAGCTATTTCATTATTTCAGGCTTCATATGTTCATTCCACTTTACATAACATTTTTTGTAGAAGCTGTCAATGAATTTTCAGTGCTCTTCTTCCAAATTATTTGGTATCTATTTCATAAAAAAGTTTATCGATACTGTGATGCTCAAGTCACACTATCAATAGAGCAGATTTACTTTTTACCTTTTCAGTCCTTATAAAAGTCCAGGCATTGCTAGATGTACATGTTTGGGTTTATTCTTGTCTGAGTGGCTGTTAACTAACTAAGTCATTAGACTCATCTGCTTTTCTCCAAAATAAAATTAGCAAGCAGAGTAACAACTCTGCTTCCCACTCAAACTGCAGAGTTCACCAAGGAAACAGTACAACAGCCAGTGCAATTGCTTTTTGTAACACCATTTCAAAGGTTGAGAGAACATGTTGGAAACCTTAGATCATGTCTTATCCTGCTATGAGCAGTGTGCAGACCACAGGCACAGCACAGCCTTATTGGCCATGGCTATTTGAGAGAGCCTAATCTCAGTCTATGATTTTAGAGGTCTACTTGTGTGGTGCTTTGCTCTTTCCCTGATTGTGGTGATGGATGCTACACTGTAGTCAAGAATGATGAATTTGTTTCAGATCTCTCAAGAGCCAGTGGTTACAGTTTCTACCTAAAGCTCATTCCACATGCCAGGGCTTTCTGTACAAACCTTAGGTATCACCTCGCTGACACTAAGATGCAATTTACCAGGAAAGTGGAAATAAAACGTCTCGTATTCTGTGAACATCTTTAAAGCCAATGGATACTTTACATTGCTCTGACAATGTTTACATTTCACATTTACAGAATATCCTTTGCAAGGATCTCAGCAGGCACTTTAAATAGAATTGTAGGTGTCACTGTATAGACTCCATTCAGTCCATGTTGTTTGGGTTTAGTCCTGATTGTGTCAAGCATTAAGTTCCAACTGATCCAGGATACATCACGGTTTTGTCTTCTGATGTGAAGGTACATAAAAAATCTCATCCATGTCTCTCTATGTCATAATTAAGATGCAAATTTTGGAAGAGGTAGAAATTTTTCTGCATTTTGTGCAGATACTTTCCCCTGTTTTCAATGCTGCCCCTAATCCACTGTCTATTTTGTTTGCCTTAAGATTAGTTTTACTTTATAAATAATAATCCATACAGTTGTTTATTATATAAAAGAAATTGATTTGCTGTATCAATATAACATGGTCCTAATTGTATTAGGCTACAAAGTCGCAGAGAAAAGCATGGCTGCATTGTTCAGTTCTCTTTCCTTTCTTATCATAAACCAAATGACATGGGTATTTTGTGAATGTATTTGCCCTCAGCAATTTCCTTTTTTAAATTCATAAATACAGTGTACTGCTTAAGAAAAAAAAGCAAAACAAAACCAAACCCACTTGGCCCTATGCCACATAGTACATATATAGTACACAGGGTGCTGTGGAGGTCATCTGAAGTGCATGATCCATTTTGAATTCCTTCAGTTTGCATGATTTTGTCAGGCTTAAGCTGATGATTCTGACAATATTTATCAGCTTTTTCTGCTGAACATTTGAATCTGGCTTCCTACTGCTTTTCATACTGATGCTAGTTTTCAACTTGATGAAATGAAGTTATAATTAAACAAAAAACATCCCATACATAATTATGAAATAGCACTCAGCCTATCATTTGAGCTGCCCTCAGGCATTTTTAGATGCTTGGTTTTATTTGTGTTATGTGGTTTTCTATAATACTAATAACTCTATTTTTCCTGTACATCTTTCTCTAATTCCTCTCGGATGATGTCAATTTATGAGACTAGTTTAACTTTCTTAGATGTCTTTCCAGGACTCAGTGACCTCACTCTGCAGGAGTGGACACTTGGAATGTGCAAGTGTGCAATAAACTTCCTGCGTCTTTGTACCAGTTGTCCCGAAGTGCTTTCTGCAAGTCCAAATCTGCAAGGGAAGAAACTGCAATGATGCCAGAAAGTTGCTCTGAAGTCCCTGATGATTCTTAGAAGCTATTTTGCTTGTGGGATGATTAAATTATGGCTGAAATTAGTTATTAATTTTGGTTTGTAAGAATAAAAATAGAAAATACTTTTAAATTAGGGGCAGTATTCAAAATGTAATTTGAATACCTTGAAGAATGGTTCTAACTGTGGGGTCTGGGGGCTGTTCCTCCTTTTGCAAATGCTGAGACTGCAGACTTGTGTCAAGACCTCCCTGCTGAAAACTTCAAAGGCATTCCTTCCAGGCAGAGAGTTTATTCTAGAAGAGTGGAAGTTCCTCCCTGAGGTTCAAAGGGTCATTGCTAGAAAACTCATTATCTGTAGGGACTGGTGACATGAGTAAAAATCTAAAAAATAGTATTAATATTACCCATGCTCACAAGGTGACAGGATGTGGGAATTAGTAAACAAACTGAATTACATGGGTAGAATTTTTTTTTTTTTTTTTTGAGTGGGGGTGTGTAAATGTGCTTACAGAGTAAAGAAAGATATTTTTCAACTATGACAAAATTTCTTTATCTAAAACATCTAAACTTGATCTCAAGGTCAAACCCAGGACTGGTGTCAAAACTGCTTTCAAAGAACCATCAAAGAATGAAAGAAGTTTCCATGCTATTGGGAAAAAAAATCCAGAAGTGTAAAGTCATCAAAGTATTTGTTAAATTTTCTTTTTTCCTGTACTTGTACAAGAGATAGATAAGATATCAAGAGGTAAGATGCCGGATGTATAAGACTGGAAGAATGGAGTTGAGGTTGAAAACTTTACGTACTATACAGACTCCTAGTACCAGCAGTACTTCTGCTTCACCAGAAAGTAATAATTTTCTCCTTGGTAGCACTGTCTGCTTCAATATTTACAATCGTCAGTTGCTTGTTCCTTGCATTCAATGGGAAGCACATATGCCAAAAGATTAATTAAAGTTATAGGGTGATTAACCGTGGCTGTTGGGTACCAACCACATACAGTTCCAGAACATAAAACAGGAGAGCATAATTTTCTTGTGAAGAAACGAAGACTTTCTCAGTGGGTGATGCCAACCAAGAGCAAGGCACAGAACAGCTCCTACTAACCCAGCAATTCAACCTTTCTTCCTGTATATATTATATCATTAATACATTTCAGCAAATGAATAAGTATATAAAAGTAAGAAAAAAGAAAAAAAAAAAAGAAAACCCAAACTTCAAAAACGTATTCCATCAATCTACTTCTCACTGACAAGGATAATAAAGTAAACATTTGGCAGGCATCAATCACAGTGCCTGTCACCTAGTAGAAGTGAAATCTGTGAGAACCTCTGGAGGTCAGGACCTATATATACTGAATGCCCGGGCCATATCTGTTCTCATAGAGCTACCTATCCATGCTAAACCTAGTCTACAGGTTATACTGACAGGTAGTCATAATATTTATGTCATATTAGTAAGTTAAGCATTTACAGGTGCTCTTGTCAGTACTACAGAATTTTTAGAATGACTGCTGGCACACTTTTGGCCTGAGTCAACAGGCAATCTCCCAAAAATCAGACCAGATATTCTACAGAGTGAGCAGAGATGGTTTTGTCCCATTTAGTCCTGAGAAGACACAGTAGGTACTGAGTGTGTCAGTTACCCAGTAGAAGGAGGTGTTTTGTGAGTATGCTGAGCCACTGACCCATTACTGAATCAGAAGGAAAAATATGGCCCATTGTATTTCTTCCCACCTTCCATGTGGAAATGTGTATTTTCTGCACACTTGTTTTCTTTATGATCACAAAATGGTTGAAGTGGGTTTTTTTCCTAATATTTTCATTTTATTCGCACATTTGTTACTGCATTCAATAATTAAGAAAATATGAAAAGAGCTTGTTGACAAATTTATATCTCTGTGTGTCTGTAGTTCACAATAAGTGAAAGTAAAGGTGTAACTGAAACTGTCTCTTCTAGACTTTTACTGTTAATACAAAATGGAAACTAAAAGGTCATATTTAAAAAAAATGAAATTTGCTTTTCTTACTGTTATACCAGTAACTAAATGGAAGTGTATCATGTGGCTTGCAGATTTATGTTAGAATCTCATCCTGATAGTATCACAATATGTTAAACAAGACAATGGATTGAAAGTGTGAGTTCTGATTGAAATTAATTTAAATATTACTATTATCATTCATGTGAGACTAGAAGGGTTTCTCACCATTTATATTTTGAGTTGATATTGAATTTCTTTTCTTCCACTCAAGTTTTCTTACATTATCCCTACATGAATGTAATTACACTCATGATGATCCTTCAACCTCTATATTTTGTTCCCCCAACTGCAGCTGTAAGTTTGGTACAATTTTAATAATGTTTGTGCTCTGTAATGACTTGTAATAGGCTCCAGAATGATTTTACACTCTAAAATGTGCTTCCCCAAAAGATTCAACAGCAAAGGGTATCAGCTACATGGAAAGTAGCTGCCTTAGGTTCTTAAGCTTTTAAAGTTTAAAATATTGGAGTATCTCACTTTATGACATCAAAAGCCTTTATTTATAGTACTTTAATACTGGAAGGGGTTTTTTTTTGTTAAATGATAATGGCTGATGATTGTCATTGTTGCCTGACTGAACGTTTTACAATGTTATCTAATTTTTTGACTTTTTATAACTTTATATTTCTCCTTCACCACTAAAGAGTAAAAACAAGTATAACTTAAAATCAGCAAGCTAAAATAACTGTGCTATAATCCAACTGAAATACTTCAGATTTTTAAAGCTCAAATATTCCCCAAGAGACATGGAAAGTCACTTGGAATACATAAGTACAAGTGTCCTGGATATAAGATATATATATTAGCCACATCTTTTTACTTCTCAGTTTGCAATAGAAAATACTAAGAGTTATAATGTATTCTCATATTCAAAACAAAATTGCTCATGTTCTCTTTAGTTTGTATTTTATAGAGCAAAACCTGATTCTCAAAACAAAGATCCTTCAAATTTAAAGTCAAATGGATCTAGACCTAGATATGGATTTAAATTTTACATGTGGCATCATATGCTCTCACTCCCTCTCCTCAACAGGATGTAGGGCGGGGGGAGTTAAAAAGATGAAAAAGCTCGTGGGTAGAGATAAAGACAGAGATCACTTAGCAGTTACTGCTGCAGGCAAAACAGACTTGGGGACAATAATTTAATTTATTGCCAAGTAAAACAGATTTAGACAATGAGAAAAAAAGATACGCTAAAACAACATCTCTCTCCCACTTTTTTCTTTTCCCCTGTAAGGCTCAACTTCACCTGATTGCCATCTCCTCTGCCTTCCCTTTCCCAACAGGTTCACAGGGATAGGGAATGGGGGTTCTGGTCAGACCACAGTAACTCTGCTCTACAACTTCTTCCCTGCCTCTGCATGTGTCCTTCCACAGGCTCCAGGGAAGCATCTCCTTCACCATGGTCTCTCCTTGAGCTGCAGGACAATCTCTGCTCCACACCTGGACCATCTTCTCCAGCTCCTTCTTCTCCCACCTTAGTGTCCCCAAGGTTGTTTCTTGCACATTTTTTTAACCTTATTTTTCTCTGTCTTCTGGTGGTTTTGCCCTTTCTTAAATATTTTCCCCAGTGCCACCCCTTCCTTGTCTGGGGGATTCAGTTGTGCCCTGCTGTGGGTGGGTTGGAGCAGACTGCAAACAGCTGTGCTTGGCTCAGGGCAGCTCTGGCCTTTCCTCACAGAGCCCCCCTGCAGTCGCTGCTGCCGGTGCCTGGGCACCAGCAAACCATATGAATATCCTGTTCTTTTAAATAAAGAGTTCAAATATTCACAAGGTTTTGTTTCTTAAAAATATCCAGGTACACTTGAAAGTTATTTTTCATTGTTCTGAATGAATTAAATATCTGTATTTGGATTTTTTCTCCTGTTAACTCTCTCCTTCTTTCTTCTCATTTCTTAGATGTTCATAAATTATCTGAGAAAAAAAGAGACATTATTTTTTTTCCTAATTCAGCTAGGAAGTTCTGAATGATCCAGAAATGGACGGTTTCTGCTACAGTGGTGTAGTGTTTAAAAACCTGAAGTGTGGAGCAGTCTATGATTCTATGACATATTAATGAAACTGTGTAAATACCAGCTTATCAGCCATGGTATTTCTAAAACTTTCCACCCTGAGAACTCCTACATGAGTCTGAAATCCATAGGCATAGCCAATATCAACATAGCTGAAAATTTTATTGTAAAGGGTATAATTATGAAAACAGATTTAAGGGGCATCCTCTGGTTGAAGTCTCAAAGAACCAAAAAAAGTAATTCCATGCAGGTACATGGCCAAAAATTGTAATCAGGAGACATGTTTCTATCTTTTGATCAGTAATTAAAGGGTATTATTTCTTTTCATTCAGCACTAGTTTCCTTCTCAATGGCCTGCAGTCATTCAAGTTAATCAATGATTTAATCATGTTATCTTTCCATCAGTTTAGTCTCAAATCCTTTTGTGGGATCTTTTGCAGTTTAATAGAGCTTGTTTTCAGGTTAGAAAGATCTGAAGAGATCAAGATGATGATCTAACAAGACTGCACATAGCCATCCAAGATTGATTTGCAGCCTTGAATGTTAAATCTCTGGCTTTTGTTTGAGATCTTTCTATCTGTTTTCATGGAGCCCTTCCCATTGAAAGTCCATCCGAGAATCTTGTCTAGAGAGATCATTTTCACCTTGCTTTATTTCTCAATTTCTGTGACAATCTTCAGTGTAGTAACAGCAGGATAAAATTTCTAATGATGTTCAGAAATTGCAAACTAAGTCTTCAGTTTTATCATTTGCTCTGAATGCTCAACATTTCCATCTATATCTGCTTCAATAAAGGGCTTTGATAATCTTCTATCCAAATGGAACAAGATGTAGGACTTTCAATTCAGACTTATTTTTGCCAACTTTCCTGTAAACATTCTTCCTTAACAATAGATGACACAAGGAATGAGAAGTTATTACACTGATGCAATTGTTTTAAGTAGAATGAAATCATTCTGAAATCATTTATGTGAGGCTAAACATTTTGACCGTAAGAGGTATTCTTGGGTAAATGATTGCACAATAGTTTCTTACCTTAGGATCAGATCTTTTCCTAGTTTTGCAGAAAGTCACACTGGGTTTAACAATAATTTTGATGCTTTTCCATATCTTTTTAATCTTTGTTTGCTTTCTGATAATCCTCAATATTCTTTTTGTTTGTTTGTTTGTTCTTGTTTTGTTTTATTTCAATTGAAAATGAAGTTTAAGGTGCTGGTTTCACAGAACTATTTTTTATAATCTCATGTTTGAATAAGAATAGTAAGAGTAGAGTCCATCTATATGTATATCACAGCTTGTTTTACTCCTTCTGCATTACTTTGCATTTATCACCATCCAGTCTTGGCTGCCAAACTGCTGTCCAGTCACTCAATCATATAAGAAATTCCTGGGAATCTCTACATAGGACTTTTAGTTTTATCACCCAGTCACCACTGGGACCAAACTGGAACCTATATTAAAGAAAACTTCAATTGATTTCTACTTTTTGCTTTATCCTTCAATGAGGAATTAATTCAATTATGATTTTGAATAGACTCTTAATAAAATAAGTTTTCAAGATTTCAGAGTTTCCTGTTTCTCATTGGATTATTTATTTCTTCCAAGAACTCTAACACACATGCAACAAGTTATTCTCCATTACAGAATCCAAGTTATTTCTACCTCATCATATCACAGTTACCTAACGTCTACTAATTCTACTAATTCGTGGTTGTAATTTCAATGAACTTGGTATGGAAGTTTTATTTCACTGGTTTCTTGTTCTCTAGGCATTACTTTGCAATTTGGCATCACATTTGTCACCTTGCAATCCCCACAGAGTAACTGCTGTTTTAAGTGTTAATGTGCTCTAAAAAATGCAGTGCTTTAATGGTTTCTTCAAGTTTTTGGGGACTCTTTATTGGTTCTATTCTTCATTTTTACTTAAACAAACAAATAAACAAAATATTTCTGTTGTTCTTTTTGCTGTTCTTTTGGCTAGTTGCCTCTAGAGAATGATTCCAGTCTGGGAATTCCTCCCTATACCAAGGAATTAATTTAGATTTTCTAGTGCGAGCCTGTGTTTTCATTTAATTTAGTTTCAATTTACCACATAGCTTGGTATATTTCAATTACACACAGATCACGGAACTGATTATGTGTTAAACTGAAGCCTCAACAGATAGAATATGTTGCTTAGATCTATGCAAATATTTAGTCAAGTCAGTAAAAAGTTATAAATACTTATGACAGAAAGTTTCCTTTAAACTTAAAATCTGAAATGAGAACTCCAGAACATAATGATTTAGGAAAATAGATACCAATGAGTCTAGCTTATGCATGAACTTCAATATTCAAAAGAAAAATGAAGAAAAAAAAAAGAAAAAAAATCTGAGCTTTTCAATGTTATTCCTAAAGGATGTCAATTTTCTCTTTAAGGACTTGAAGCAATTACACTGACTTTTGAGACACCTCTTAGCAAAATATTTCCTACAGGTATTTTGAAGAACTATAGGTTTTTCAGGCTGTGGCAACTCTATTTGAGCTTTGCTACGACTCCCTCAGGCCAAAAGCTCATGAATCATTATGTTACCTGCCTGCTGAGAAAGGCAAGAGGAACTAACTCAGTAGTTGAGGGCTGATTCATCCTCTCCTTATTCCTTTCTATAAATAGGCCCAACAGTATTGTTTACTCTAATTTCTTCTCAAGTTGTCCCTTGTAATCCTACAGATTTGCTCTTGGTAGAGGAGGAAATTGAAAGGGACAAGAGATTGACTTGTGGGCTTTAAAAAAAAAAAAATAGAGGGAGTTGTGCATGGTAGACTGAGTAGGAGAAGAGAAAAGCCGAGGATAATGAAAAACAGGAAATTTGAACCATGTGAATAGAGACAGAGATAGTTGGTCTCTACAGGTGGTTTCTATGCAAAGTTTGAGTGTTTCAGACAGCACAAAAATACCAGGGAAAAAAAAGAGGGGGAGGGAGGAAGGGGTGGGAAAGAGGGATGCGATCTCTTAAAAATAATTGAGAAAAATCTCTTTATGGTTTCAGTGAATGTTTTTCAATATGTGCAGACAAAAAAAGCCTAATCCTTTGAAGAATCCATTGTCTTCTCCATTTCACTTTGTTTCCTAAACTCTTAAAACTGTATTTTGTTTTCTGTTCTTCAATGCAGACACATGGAGGGAGTGACTGCTAAGGACATTGTGAAAGCTTTAACTGGACATTAGAAAACAAATATGGACAATTTGAAACAACACCTATTGGTTGTCACTGTCTTTTTGCTATTTTCTGCTGTGCATAGTGTGATTTCCTGTATTTATCTTCCGAATCATACACAGAAGTTCCTCTTTTTGTCTTGAAATATTTTTTAAAAACAAATCTTCCATGTTTCATACAAATTATTATTCAAAGCCATAGTTAGTTTCTTCCTCTCCAGTTTATGGACAAAGATTTCATCATTATCAGATGAAAACAGATGTGTAACATTAATTCTATTTCAATTCAGAGCAAGAAGGCAAAATTCACTGACTTTTACAAATGCTGGTTTTGAAGGTGTTGCTCTGGAGTGTCACTGAAGGCTTTAAGACAGGTTTCACATATGCTTTACCCTGCATCTTGGTGTCAGATCAGATTACTTTAGGTTTTCATACAAATGATACAGTCGAGTAAGCTGAGAGTACATCAATAGTCCAATTATTGTATATCATTCAAAGCCCACCAGGTGTGTTCAACTATGTTTGAAAAAGACTTTTTATCTTTAAACATGCAAATAATGTCACAGATTTGGGCAGAACTAGTCCCATATATAATATTAGAAAGCCTCAGACTGTTTTTCTTCCTTTCTAGGTTTTACTTCGATGATGTTGAAGAACACTTGAAAACATTTGTTGAATGCAAATTTGTGCATCTTTTTGTCCTTCTAATTAATTAAGAACAAACATTTCACCTGAAAGACAGCTGTTAGCACTGCTAAATAAATAGTATTCCAGATTTTTCCCACTGTCCAGTATACCTCATTTTGTGTACTTTTAAAATTAAATACATAAATGTAATTTTTCAAGTGCTAATTTGAATCATTAGGTTTTAAAAGTCCTGCGAAGACAGCTACTAACTAATGTTTTTGTAGCAAAACAATCCCATATTCTTTTCTGTTTCATGGAAAATAAAACCTGTGCCTGTGCTGCCTTTCTTTTTTTGCTTCAAAAAGATTTTATTCCATAAGTGTAGATTTTTTTTCCACTGGAATTATTTTTAAAAAATGGAAATGCCTTGAAGGCTTTGTATGAAGTGTACACCACACTGGAATTTTGTCTCATCTATTAGCTAAATTTGAACCTCACAAATTCAGAGAAACCCACTAATAAAGAAAATCTTTTCTGTTTTAGAAAGAAATATGTACCATGTACTATTACAGTAATCTTTTCTGGGTTTAGTGCCTCTTTAATATTTCTGGTAAATGATGTCATTAGAACCATCTGAGAATACTAATGATGAAAGCTCTTTGAAACAGTGACACTCTTGTCCTGTTCTCATCAGCCTCCTGGAAAATGCTGTTGACACAAAAGTCTGTTATTTCCTATACTCATTTTTGTGGAATATTCAATTTTTGAAAAAGCAAGGTCATATTCTAACCTTCTATTTTTAACATTAAGAACAAAGGTCAGCTTGAAGTCACTATCTGTAATCATATTTTACACTTTAGCAACTGTAACTGAAATGGTTAGAAGGAGTTGGTTCTGGTTTAACATATGCTGGGGGTAAGGGACAAAAAGTACTTGGAATTTTTAATTTAAATTATCCTAAGCGTGATGTGTGATAGATACCAATGCAGTAAATGAACTTGTTTTTTCCATAGCTGCAGATAGGAGGTACCTAAGAAAAAAATGTACACAAGCCTTCTGGAACTTCTAAGGCTCAGAAGATCATTTCAGGCCCTGCTCAGAGTGACTTCCCCATGGGAAAAAGAACTTTTGTCTTCTAAAGACATTTAATAGGTTAGCTGCCCACTTTTGCTCCTTTGTAAAGTTGTTGATTTTAAAATCCCTCACTTTGGTGCTAATCTGTTCTAGCTCCACTGAGTTTGTTAGAAATAGTCTCCACCTCAAGGCTGCCAGTGAACTGAGAGGCAGAAACATGTTTTGTTTGCATTCATTGTCTTTCCTAGAGGATGAACGTGTCTCAGCTATGGGTAGTACACAGGAAGAATTCTCAATGTTGAGGAAGGGCTACAGCTCTGGGAGGGCTGAGGACCATCCCAAGAAGGCTTCCCTCAAAATGAAGGAGTGTTCCAAGGATGGAGGAGTGAGAATAAAGAGAGTATTTGGAGGATGGGTGATGTCGATCAATTCATCCTGCCTTATATTGGGCACTTATATGAGATGTTAAAGAAAATAGTCTCCTCATAGTCAGTGTATCAAAGTGCTGAACAAGCATTTACATGGTTTGTGAGATTAGGAGTCCCATTCTGCCATATTTCCTAATGGTGTGTGGGATTAGGAGCCCCATTCTGCCATATGTCCTAATGGTCTCTTTTTCTTTCCAACAGAAGTGAAAGACACCTTTATGTAAATAACAATTCTGTGGGAGAGGATTGTATGAGGGTCAAACTGCAGGTGACAGAATAGGTTGGAAAAGACCTCCAAGGTCATCAAAACCAAACTTTGACTGAACACCACCATGTCAATTAAACCATAACACTAAGTGCCCACATTCAGTCATTTCTTGAACACTTCCAGAGATGGTGACTTCACAGGTTGATTAGTTATTTTTGTTTGGGTTCTTTTTCTTTTTCCCTCTCCAGGATTCTGTTTCCCATAAGCTGTTCATAGGCCTGTCTGCCTCCTTAAGTCCCTTTTCTGAGTGTCTGAGATGACTGTAAATCAGAGGGGACCTTGCCCAGGGTATCGTGTATCACAACTCACGCAAGGAGGCAATTCCTGTTATCCAGAAAGGCTGTCTGAAGAGAGGGCTAGTCATGGCTTTCAGCTCCTCAGCCTTTCCAGAGGCACTGTCAGGCAATTGTCCTCACAGGGAACAGAGCCAACTTTTCTGTTGGCACAGCTGTGTTCATGACTAAGGAGCAAGATGCAGAGGTGAATCACCAGTGTATCCTGGCAGACAAGAGGGCAAACCGCATCCCTGAACATGCCAAACACAGCATCAGCAGCCGATCAAAAGGGTGATTGCTCCACTGCATCCAGCACTGGTGCTGTCTGATCTGGAGTGCTGTGTACAAGTCTGGGCTCCATGTAATGCCCTGGTCTACTCTGTGGGTTTAGGGTAAGGTAGTTGTGTTTACTCTTGGTGGTGAATAGGAGAAACAACAAAATTCTCAGGAGGTTAAATAACAACTTTCACTTGCAGACTTCAGAAAATTCCCGTGGAACAAAGCACTTGGCAAACTTAGGAATCTTTAAAAACTTCACAGTAAGGCACTTTGCAAACCTTAACTCAACAAACTTTCAAACTTATTTTGAGGAGAAGAAGGTAGAAGAGAATGAGAAAGAAAAAGAGAAGGAGGAGGAGAAAGAGGAGGAAGAGGAAGAGAAAGAGGAAGAGGAAGAGGACAAGAATGAGGAGGAGGACAAGAAACAGAAACAGAGAAAGAAAAATTAAGAGAAAGTTAAATAATCATCACCCTAAGTTCAGCAGAGTCTCAGTAGCTTTTAAATCCAGTGTAGCGGACCATGTCATGTGGAGCATTTGTCACCATCTTTTTGTCTGTTCCAGTCCACTAGAGGCCCCCCTCAGGTGAGCTTATGCTAATCTCAGCACTAAAGTCTCACGCCTGTGCTCCGCACAGAGCCAGAACGTTGCCAGTTGTCCCATGAAGCCAACTACCCTCATTCAGTGTGAACTGGCAGCTGTCTTCAAAAGTGTCTGCGTTACGTAGTGCAGTGTGAGAAGGCTCAAGGGGATGGGAGGGGAGCAATGCACCATCCCACCTATCGACCCCGTTCCCCCACCACTTCCTACCTGCTTGTTTTGAGCCAGTCAATCATTCCTCCAGTCTCCTACATCCTACCATTTAAGAAGAATGTGAAGGTCCTTGAATGAATCCAGAGGACAAGAAAACTGGTGAAAAGGCTGAAAGACACGTCCTGTGAGAAATGGCTGAGGACACTGTCTTTGTGTGGTCTAGAGAAAAGGAGACTGAGGGGCAATTTCACTGCTTTCTATGACTTCCTGAGGAGGTGAAATGGAGAGGGAGATGATGGGCTCTTCTCCCTGGCAACCAGTGACAGGATGTGTGGGATTGGTTCACAGCTGCCCCAGTGGATGTTCAAACCTGCCATTACAAAACATTTCTTTACAAGCAAGGGTGGGCAAACACTGGAATAGGCTTCCTAGAGGGGTGGTTAATGCCCCAAGCCTGTTAGTGTTTAAAAAGCATTTGAGCAATGCCTTTCATAACATAACTGTTGGTCATCCCTGAAGTGGTCAGGCAGTTGGACTGATGATCTCTGTGAGGACCTTCCAACTGAAATAGTCTGTTCTGTTCTGTTCTGTTCTATTCTATTCTAGTCTATTCTATTCTATGGAGAGCAGCTAAATCCCAGGCAAAAGCCACATACCTGCAGGTTATAATGAAATAAAGCCTTGACTAAAGACTCTTGGAAAAATGAAACACTGTACCTCAACCGTGAGCATTTTTTTTTAGCCAGCAGAGACTGAATGCTGGAAAGACCTGTTGTGAACAGCAGGAGTGAGAAATAGTCATCTGATTCGACAACCTGTCTTTTTTTTTCTGGGCAATACCTACTTCCTTTGGCCACAAATACCTTCCTGATCTTTTGATACAAACTCATCCAACCCTAAAAATTAATGAAAGATTTGCCTAAATTCTCGGTCTCTTTATCTTCTCTTTCTAGTAGAAGTCAACAGATATTGCACAATGGTGGCTGAAGAAAGTATGCTTTTCTCTAGTTTTTTTTAAGAGAATTCACAGCTATATCTAAAGATGTGGAAAACTGGGTGCATGTTGAAGCCTACTGCTTCTTTTGGCATTCAGCAAGCATCCAGGTTCATATTTCCTGTACTGTCATCCCATGCACATGCTAGGGCACTTCTGAGTCCTTGCATCTCAGTTAGTCTGTCTTGCTTTCAGACACTGGAGAATTAACACCACAAAAAATCACATTAAACTCATTACAATGTTAGATTGTTAAACATAAAAAAAATTAAGTAATAGGAAACATTCTGGAGGGCATTAAATTCAGTCTCCTGCTCAAAGTGGGGCTACTTTCACAGTTAGGATGCATTACTCGGATAGTTTTCCAACTGAGTATGAAAATCTCCAAGAATGGAGATTCTGAAACTTCTCTTGGCATGCATTCCTTAACCACTCTCACGTAAATAATTTTTTCCTTACATTTGATTGGAATTTCCACTGTTGCAGCTTTGTACTTCTTACTCCTTATTTTTACTTCTGAGTCCTCTATAGATGTTGCTTTCACACCCTGTGATGGAATAGGCTCTGCCACTTGGCTAAAGTGAGGTGCAGGGAGTTAAATGATTTTTCAAGACTAATCACCAAGTAAAAGTCAGAACCCAAGGTCAAGTCATATAATTATCCAGTAGACAAATTAACATTTCTCATTCTGTTATAAAAGAAGGAAATGAAAACACTAAAGAAACCGCAACACAAATGACTTTTGTTTTTCTTGAGACATCTGTGATTACTTATGGTAAGAGTTGCTCAAAGTGCAGTTGTCAAACCAAAAAAATGTTTGAAATTTCACCTTTTCTTTTTTTTTTTTTAAATCCAAAATAATTTCCAAACCATCCCAGAAAATGAGAATATATTTGGTATTTGTAAGTATTTGCGAAATCTCTTAGACTTTTCAGACTTAGCTATTTGGCCAGACTGCAATTTGTTTCTGAACCGTTTTGAACTGAGCTTTTTATTTCTGTGAATGTCTGATTGTTTTTTCTGTCTGATGGCTGTCAAACTTTGCAGACAGTAAGATAAGGCTGGCAAACAGACTACAGTGAATAGGAAGGCAATGACATCCATTGCAAATTCCTCAAAGTGACAGGATTCACAAACATATTAATGGATATTAAGATGTTATCTGAATATGTACTAACTGTATATAGAATTATTCCATAAACACACTAAGCAGAAATCAGTCTGGTTTTCATGGTCGGTGTCATTACTGTCACCAGTAGAGTACTTACTTGAGGTGCTGGCTGATCTCAGACCTCCCGTGAATGCAGCTGAGCCCAAGCTCTAGCTAGGGTGAGAAAAGGGCTCAAAGCTTTCTCCAGGAAAATAAGGCAAATGTCGATAAATAACTTGCTCAAAAATATCCAGGAAGCATTTACCAAATCTGGACCCTTAATTCTACTGATCCCAGTCCAGAGTTTTGCAAGCAATTTCAGATGCAAATTGTGGTTACCCTAATTTTTAGTAGCTTTCTCCACAACAGTAGACTAGTTCTATTTACAAATATAAACACAATCAACACATTTCCTGTGGATTGTACCTAGCTTGCTGAATTTGCCAGACAATGTTAGGCTGGTACAAGCCAGCAGCTTCCAGTCATTTACCTTTTAGGAGCAGTATTGGTTTTGTTTTTGTTAAATTGTGGTTTCTTTGTTTGTTTGTTATTTTTTACTAGGGACTTGGAAGGAAGCATTACAGCTGCACTTGCTGGGATAGAAAGACAGAGATCAGTGGTGAAACTATGCTGCCAGGCAGTGTACTTAAAAGCAAACAAAGGCGCTTTTCAGTCTGTTGGATTGGAATCCAATGTCATGTCTCAGAAGTCCCTCAGGGTGGGGCGGACATACTGCTGCAGAATCGCATTCGGGCTGAACACCGTACACCAAAGAGGTATTCACAGAAAACGAGTGAAGAATAGAAAATTTTTAAAAAAAAGGTCACAAGATTTTTTGTAACCAGGGCACCTTCAGGTCCTGCTTCTGTCACATCTATCACAAGACGGGGCCTAGAAGTTTAACTTTTACTATATCTGCATTAAGTCAAATTCTGTGATGAATGTCAGTTGTGGTTAACTGTATTAAAATCTAATGCAGAATTATTTATTTTTTTCTCCTTCAAAAGGCATGAACACATACAATAAATTAAATTGCAATTGGTTTAATTCTTTTCATTTTGAAGACTTAAGATCAAAACGAAAGCAGACGTCCAAGTGAATTCAAGCTTTGTCTGCATAAAAATCCTAAATTATGGGTTGTAAAATATAAACAATAATTTTATTTCATATTCATATAAATAATGTTAAGTAGTATATATTTTTGTAATGGGAATACTATTTTTCTGGTTGCTCACATTTCTTTGATACTCTGCAAAGTCATACACCTCAGAGAAAAGATACTTGCTGTTTAGGTCACAAACATTTCCAGGCAGTATCAGAATCCTGATTCCTCGATTGTAAAAAGATACAAAAGCAAGCCTGAGCAAAAGGATCTTCTAAGTCAACAATATCAGTTATAGGTCACTTAACAGCTTCTTTTGTCAAGATGAAACAGGTCTGAGTCACATATACAGGTGTAATGTCACTATTACCTCTTTATATGCTAAGCCTGGAATGAAAAACAAATGTGTCCACAGTGCATCCTTTTTCTTGAGAAAATCACGAAGGGACCAGAGATACTGTTAAGTGAGAAACTATGACCACTGTTAGGGAAATTTGACTTTATGCTCTGTATTTCTTTAATATCAAAATATTCCTATCACTATGATAAATTAATTCTTCTCTCTTGATGGCTTTTACACCTCTCAAATATTTGTAAATTTATTTCCTTGCTCAGCAGTCTGTAAGCCAACCTATACATACTTAGGCATGGTAATCATTCCTCTACAAAGACATGAGAAATGAGATACATCAAGCTACCCTAGGTAAGGTTGCTAACAGAGTACTGATGTATGGTGACCCACATAGGGAAGGTCATCTTATGCACAGCACCTGCACATTTCTGCTTACCATCTGAAACTGATATGCCTGCGATTTTTCCCCTCTTCTCTGCCCTCTCTTCTGTTCTATGTTGTTTTCTTACTAAAGGGAAAGACATTATACTTCTTGATATTTTGAGCCAGATTTGTTTTGGTTTTAATAAATACTACCACCCCTAAACACCAATGTTACTCAGGGTACACTGTGCAGTGTCTCCTGTTCTCTCACTGATGAGGAGGTGCCTTGAGCAGAGATGAAGCTTTGGAGAGGATACCACACAAGGCACTTTTCCTGAAGATGTTACTCACTATCCGGTAAAAAAGGGGAGAAAAGGAGTAAATTAGTAGCCAGGGATAAGCAAAGCATCTCGGCTGCTTATCCCTAGCCACCTGGCTATCACAGCTGGGAGAAAGCTTGAAAAGGAAAAGAAAAACAAACAAAATCAAGCAGGACACATTGTTGGGATGCGGGGGAGCTGAGTGGCACAGGTAAAAACCTAAGCATCTGGCTATTAGTCCGAGACAAGGCATGTTGGCACCTGCTGTAGATCAGCTCGTGGAAAAGAAAACTGTCACTCTACAGTTTAAGGAAATATAGCAGGCACCATCAGGCTTTGCATCGTGATGTCTGGGGCCCTGTTTTTGATGAGCTTCCATATCATTGTGAGGAAGCATGCTGTTATCAATTTGTAATCCTGTGATGTTATTTGTAGCTCTTGCCTGAGTCTGTTTTGTAGTCAAGTAGCAAACTCTGAGGTCATCACCTTGTTTCTGTATATTTGTGTATTTTCTGTACAGCATCTGAAAGTTTTTCAAGTGCTGCAAAGTTGTGCAAAATTATTAACTAAGAGGCAGTAGTAAACTCATTTGGAAGGTAGAGTAAAACTGAGGAAGGAGACAGAATCTCACTTTAGGAAAATTTCACTGATGGTGATAGGTATAATATTCCCATTTTTTAGCTTTGGCCCCTGTTACAACCACTGGTGATATTTCATGGCATGTCACAATTAAATAAGACCTAGGGAACTAAAAAATGTATATCCAATAGAAATCTGAAATATTTTCTTAAAGTCTGCTTATGATAAATAGCTGTTCCAAACAAAATCTTTATTTATGAATTCTCTATGTCAAAGTCACCACCCACAGATAACTAATTCCCACATCTGGATTTCAGTTGCCACTGAGCAGTGAAAGTAACCTAAGCCTCCTTATGTTATTTTGAAATCTATAGTCCATGGCACCATATATTCCTTTGTAGTTTGGTTACTGGAGAAATAGTAATTATTCCTTTTTTTTTTTTTTTTTAATCTCTTGCACACACATTCAATTATCTATCCAGGGTATTTTTCCTCTTGTTCAAGTTGTCTCATTTAATCAGCATCCAAGCAATCAAAACAGCTAGTGACTTTTACAATATCTACAGCTCACCCTGATGTTTTTCTCTTGGCTTGATGCAAATTAGGTAGTATTTTTTTTCCAGTAGAGTTATATGAGCTTAAAAAGGTTGCACTGTCTAGAATCAAGTTCACTAATGCACTGATACCCCCATAGGAGAAAATAATCATTTTATTTTCAGGATCTATTGCCTGTTCATTTACATATGCTTTTCACAGTTTAAATTGCTGTTTCAATCAGCTAAAAGCAGTAATGAATATATGTGGATTGTCTAACTTTAAGCTGGGCTTGTTTTTGGAAAAATTTCTAACAAGTAATATTTTCCTACATTTACTTGGAATATTTTATGTTATTCTGCCTTTAAATATACATCTATGTCAGGTATAATGTTATTAAATACATATTTTGCATACAAGAAATCTAGAAAGGAGCTAATGGGTAGCAGAGAAGCATCCCCAGGAAAAAAAAAAAAAAAAAGTAAAAACTGGAGAAAAAGAAGGTGAACAAATAGGGAAAAAAAAAATAATTCTGATGGTTTGGACACACAAACAAATATTTGTGAATCAGTATGTTTGTGGTCATTGTCCAGGTGACCCAAGCCCCACGAAATGCAAATACAGTTTCGGTAAAAGAAGAAGAGCAAACCTGCTTGAATTAACTGGGAGCTTGAGGTCATACACATGGTTGGTCAGCAAAGCTTAACTGATGTAGAGGATTTTTTTTCCTCCCTTCACTTATTTACGTGTTAGGGGTTTGCTTCATCCTCAGAGCTAACTGACACTAAGATGACTTAATAGTTTTCTTTCTGCTGCAGTATGAACAGTTTATCTGCAGCTGAGAAGCTCCAGAAATGCTGCAGTTTGTGAGCTGTCATATTCTGAGTAAGATCAGCACAAGTTTACTTTAGGTTGCTCCTGCTTATTGATTGGAGCTTAGTGTTTGTGTGGGTGCCGTGTAAGGAGATGGCTAAGCTTATCTACTGTCTTTTTCCTGGTAAAACGGTTGTTTTTCTTGCTCCCAGCAATTTACTCCTGCCACTCCACTCTGCTCTAGCACTGCCTGACCCTTTGACAAACCAATTCAGGTCACTGGTCTGGCAAAAAACAAATCAAGCGGAAAGAATGGAATATTTTTCTGTTGGCTTAATGAACAAAATTGAATCAGCAAAGAATCTGCTGAGTAGAAGTAGAGTCAGTGCAGCTGGAGAAAAGAGCAGGACCAGGAGAAGGGCAGTGGAGAGAACATAACTCTTTTTAATTGAAAAATAAACTGTCTTGTTGTACTGCATGGTGAGTCATCAAAGAGCAGGACAAAAGAAAGGGGGAACCCCCCCCTTTTTACTGTTAGTGTGGATACTAAAAGTGGAAAACTTGAAAACTGAGGCTTAACAATTACTTTTCTCACAGAACTTGATCAAGAGCAAGGCACAGGCTATGTTTGGTTTAACAGAATTGCTGCAAAATACTAGTTCAAGTCCCCACCACTTGGTTATCGATGAGGTAATTTTCTCCTACTAACAAACATAAACCATATAGCTTAACAGGTGATTGTTTTACTAAAAATAATAGAAACTGTGTAGATACATTTTAGGAAGTGTTTACTGTTGCCTTGTTTAACTGCTACAGCAGTCTGTTTCTTGGAGAGACAACCACAAGGCTGAACAAATTTCTTTCTTCTTCGTGACTTAATCTTCCTTCACTTCTTGAGTTTATTACCATGTCCTGAGTAGCAAGGTCTGATTGATTCTGAGCTATTTTTCCACTAGCTGTTCCTGCTGGGAACATAGTGCAGCACCTCCTGGGCTGGCCACACCAAGTAGTTGTGCCTTGTGCCGTTCTTTACTTGTAGCCTCATTTGTAAAGCTCTGCAGCTCTAATTTTGCTATTTCAGCCTTGGAAATGTACAGACAACACTGAAACAGGGCACTTTTCCATCTCAAATTATGTCCATAAGTAGTTTCTTCTTCTATCTCTCCAGTTACAGAATTTCTGTAAAGAAATGTTTCTCAGATTTTTCGAGACCGTGGCACAAATCCCTGACCCTTTTTTCCCCACCATTTTCTAGGTGCTAACTTCTGCACCTTACTCTTTATCTTAAATACACTTACCTCAGTCACATTTAGGCAGTTGGTTGACCATAATGTTTACTCACTATTGTAACTACAAAGTTCACAGTATGACTCTTTAACAGATAGTCTCTCACACAATAGCTCATTATATCTAAATCAAGTTTCCTTCAGGTCTGATGGCTGATACCTTCTATTTGTCAAGAGCATCCACTCTTGTTTCAGCTTCCTTCCCCTCAGCTCTTCTTGGAGGGGTTTGCTTTCACATTTGTCTTTAGCTATCAGACTTACCCTTGAAAACACTTTGACAACAGAAATCTTACATTACCTTGGTATTCTCTTTCTACAAAGGAGATATTTTGATAACTGGATTGTTGTTTCCAGTTTTATTTGTTTTAACAATTGGTTTACACCATGAGAAGAAAGAGATGAGTGAAGTAGTTACACATTTGTAGCAAAGAACACCTGCTTCTGATCAGACAATTTTAAGTAGGGTTAGTGGGCTTCAACTGCTTTTCTTCAGTACAAGATTAAAATCAGCCTGGAAAGGGTATTTCAGTGCCCTGAGCAGAAAAAATTGGAGTTTCAAGTTACAGCAAATGTAAAATAAAAATCACTTAGCTTTTTGAATCTGACAGGCATTCTCCAAACTGGACAAACTTGGATTGAAGTAATCTACAGCTTTGTAAACACACTCAGTAGTATTCTTGGATGACAAAATTTGCCTGTATTTTACATATCCCTCTCCTTTCCAACTTTTCATCAGGAAATGTCTTTCTTTTGACTTGCCTGAATACAAATTACTTCTCTTATGGTGAGAGAAAGTATGTGGTACTTTTGGTCATAATAGCTGATATTCACACGTGTTTAGATGATATTCATATAGGAAAAAAAATCACACCTATGCAAACTCACTTCGCTTTTGAGCTAATGGATTTGTTGACCTAGAAAACTCCTCCTTTGGAACTCAGCATTGAACTGGCTATACATATATATATCCAAGATTCAGGAGTAACAGAGTTAAAGAGGAATATGCTTTACTATAGTTCAAAACATTAGCTAAAGCCAAAACAAGTAATACTATCTCCAGAAGAACTTCCTGCTATGGTGTCCTATGATGGTATCTTAGAAATTAGTATCTCAGACTTCTTAAATAGAAATATACATGGACTAGAAAATATCCGCTTATTAATCCCCTTCTTAGACTTCTAAGGATAAGTGGTTAATTTCTGATAATTTGTGTTTTTTGAGTATTGTTTAACTCAGGACTTCACAAGATGCTATAAATTGGCATAATTTCACTGGGGAAAAAGGGATATATATGAACAATACTGATTGATTACCTTCTCTTTTAACACACAGGTGATTATTGCCATATGTTTGATTAAGGGAATAATTTTCCTCCTAATTGATTTGCCATTTCACCTGAACCTCCTTATCTAATGCAATAACTAATATAACTCAATCCAGGACTAGATCCAACAGTGCTTGCTGGACTAATGGCTGAAATCCCATCAGCTATAATGAACTTGGAAACAAGCCCATGAAAATTAATAGCTGATTTCTTAAATCATTACCATTTTACTAAAGAGGTACTTTTTTTTTGCCCCTTGTGCATTTGTCTCATGTAATTTGTATGGGATATATCAGATTATTATAATTCTACAACACATTATGAATCTATTAGAAAAAATGTCTGCCTTTTTCACCACTGGTTTCACTCTTTTGCTCAATAGAGGCAGAGTGTCGAGGCTGATGCAAACGTCTGCCATCTTTTTATTTGCATCAGTATTTGTTATATATTTCTGAATCTCCTTCATTATTCCTCTTAACAGTGCTGGAAGTATCCATCTCTTTTGTCTGTTCCGCCTCTTTTTACTGCTTCTACTGTGAATCTGAATTGGAAGGCTAACTCCTGCTCCTGGTAAATGTTGACCCTAGGGCTAAGCATTTGAATTTGCAGCGCTGTGTTAGAATGAGTGTGAGACCAACCTTCACACTTCAGAAATTTGCCAGTTGGCAGGTTATACTGCCTGTCTGTTTCTCATTCTGTTGTGCCCTCTGCAGTCTGCCACCCTACATCCCATAGTCTTTTTTGTCAACAATTTGTCAACCTAATGGTTTGTACCTGAGAAATTGCCTTATGACCCATCAACAAGTATCAAAATCCGTAGAACTGTTTTTCCAGTGAGATAAAAGTTTCCGATATGTTTGGCCAATGAAACATGATTGGAAATATTTGATGTGAGTTAGCAAACACTTATGAAAAAAAAGAAGTTTGTGGACATGGATTTTCTCCCTGTAGTTCTGTGCTTTCGCTATGAGTTATTTTATAAAACTTATGAAAAAAATTTGAATATAAATGATTTAGTATCAAACCAGAAGGATTTACTAGATTGTTTCAGGTTCTTCCAGCTCTATATCTTAATGATTTTAAGCAATAACCTCAGAAAACTAAATCCTATGGGATATTGAACCTCCATTTCTTGATGCCACCTTCTCTACAACATCTTCTGGAATCGTGAAAAGATCCTGTAGGGGCTTCTAAGTGTTGCTATGAAGCAAGCAGCTGGATAGGTTTATTGAGGGTTTTTTGAGAAAATTTAAGATCATTTATGTGTTAAGCTGTATTAGAGTTCGGAGAGTGAATCAGTTCACGTTGAATCAGAAGGTGAATCTGAAAATACCTTTTAGCTGATTCACTCTTAAGATCCTTTTGGCTGTACCTTCAATGGGTGGAGTGCTGATGGAGTCTTTTGCAATGGAGGTGGCTGAACACTGGAACAGGATGCCAAGAGAGATTGAAGTTTCCATCCTTGAAGATATTCAAAATCTGACAGGACATGGTCCTAGGCAGCTTTCTCTGGCACATTCAGCTCTCAGTAGTGGGTACTGGACTGGATGATCTCCACAGTTGCTTTCCAACCTAAGTAGCGCTGTCACCGCCGAGACCCAGGTTCGATTCCTGGTCAGGGCCACTCCCCAGGCAGATGGAGCCTGTTAGCCCTATAAGGCAATCCATCTACGTTCTGAGGACCTCACTGCCACCGTCCAAGCTTGCTTGGCCCCGGCAGATGAACCTTAGG
>JAYRBT010000114.1:98029409-98057532 GCA_036023395.1 Myiotriccus ornatus
AGGGTGGGCTCAGTTCCGCGCACACTGTAACTCACCTAAAAAATCCAATGCGCAGGCTGGAAGGTGTAAAGACCTTCGCGAAGTCTGGCCATTATTATTATTATTATTATTAGTGCTGTGATTCTGAGAATCTAATCTGCTTTGTCATTTCCCTGGCTTACACCAAGAAATGCTGCTTTGAGATTTTTTTGTACAACTGGATTGATATGCAAAGAGCAAAAATGGGCAAGAATTTTTAAGGATTTTCCCAGGGTGAAGAATGATGGTGCCACTGGAAAGCCAGACCAGCATGAGGAAGCAGTTCAGCTCAGTGTTTCTGTCTGCTTGGCTGAGGAGAGCCCTCTGGATTCACCAAGGTGTTCAGGGCTTTCTGTAATTGTTTTTCATCCTTACTCACAGCATCAGAGTTCATTTGCCACCACATTAAAATTATTTTTTGTTCAGATTTATTTTCATATTTTGTTATGTTCTTTAATTTTTGTTTTTATCCAGAGGATACCCTGTAAATGAAAATCAGAAGAACAGCTCCGCCTCTTCTGGTCTGAGGAAACAGCTCTTGCTGTTTCTCTGTCAGATGTGATTCATGAAGATTTTAACAGGAAGCTGAGGTTTCTGAAGAACTGCAACTGAGGTGAGGGCTCTTCTAGAGAGATGGTTTCTGATGAGTTCTTCTAATTGCACCAAACTTAGGAAAACTGCATCTGCGTATGTCAAAATTAGAGAAAGGAGTAAGAGTCATCATGACCTTCAATAAGGACTTTTGTTCAGGGGTTTCTAGTATTAGGCAGAACTTCCTGAAGTCTTGAAGAAGTGTGCACAACCATGAGAATATTTCAGTACAAAGTGTCTTGCACTAGCTCTGTTTCTCCCTCCCTGCTCATCTTCTCTATTAGAAAAAGGCCAGGAAAAATAATCTCCTTGATTGCATTCAAAGCAGGTGATATACCAGATCCAGCCAGTAAAAGAAAACATTAATAATCCTTTTGTTAAAGAGTCTATGATCTGAACCTTTTCATTCTGAAATTCTCTTAACTAAAAAAAATTGAAAGACAAAGAAAGGTAATTGCTTGGTCTTTAATAGAACACTTTACAGCCGTGGCCCTTGTAACAGTGAAGTGTGCTGCTTGGGATGGGTGTACAGCTGAACTCCGGGAAGTTGGCTGAAAATACTTAAGCATTTTGCATGGGCAGATGGAATACGCAGCCATTTTTAAAACAGGAACAAATGTATGAATTTAATTACAAAGTGACTTGACAAGTACTTGTTCACTCGTTTCATAATTTTCTAAAGAAACTTGGAACAATTGTTTGTTTCAGAATGATGTTAAGTAGGTTTAATAAATGTCTTTTTGTTATGATATCAGAAGTCTTATTAAAAACTTCATGTAAAGTGTTTTGGGTTTGTTCTGCTATTGTATGCCTATCACTTTGGCAGCCCTCAAATATGCACAAATATTTAAAAATAAACCGGAAAAAAAAAAAGCAAGCCTAAAGACAATTTACTGTACATTTTACTCACTACAAGTGTTCTGCTTATATAGGGCTCACTGGTGTATAGAAAAACCATCCAGACAATCACAAGGGTCCTTGCCTCCACTGGAAATTGATGCATCTGTGAGAAAGGTGGCAAAGTTACAATTTGAAGTGTATGTAGTTAAAATCAGATTTTTTGAAGCTATTCATGCTTCAGGTACACAGGCAAAATGGCTGCACTATTAAATTCATCATCCATTAACACCTTAAACCCTGTTAGGAATGCCTGAAACCGCCTGATCCTACACTGAGCACTAAGTAATCAGAGGTGCAGTTTGAGCATTTCCTCTCAGTGAAATTGGTGGTTCTGGATATTTTTTCTAGTCTGATTTTAAAATCAAAACCTCAAAATGTAATCTGTGGTACACTCATTGCACTTTTGAAAGTGAAAAAAAACCTCCTGTTCTTACCTTGCAAGTAACATGACAATGCTTCTATTATTTGTCACTAAGACTCTGTAAGAGCTTGTAAGTTATTTTCATATATGTATTAATTAGTTTTAATATCTTTACCTTGTTATTCTTCCTGAATTAGCCCTTTTTTTTACCACAAAGCTGATGGCAAAATATATTAAAAAATTATTTAAAAATATGTGCTCCATTATACTGACATTTTTTTAAACCATTTTTCTAACTGAGTATCATGAAGGGAAAAAAAGGAATCTCCATAAACTTGTTGCTATTCTATCAACATCTTCTCATTGTCCTTAATGATGCAGAAGCAATTTTGACCTCATTGTATATTTCATGTGTACTTAGCAATGTCACAAGTGAATTAAGGTTTGCCTTTAACTACATATCAAGGGCAACAGTGTATTTTCCCATAGTCATATTTATGCCATCTATTAATATATTCCTGAACTGATTTTTCCCCAAACATATTTATTGGCAGATCATCTCAGAAACAGCTCTTCAAAACCTTCAAAGGGAAAGTTAAAATGACGCATACTTCTGTTACTTGGTAAAAAAAAAAGAAGGAAGGGAAGGGAAGGGAAGGGAAGGGAAGAGAAGGGAAGGGAAGGGAAGGGAAGGGAAAAGTTGCAGGCTAGGCTTAGCTAAAGGTATAAAATAAGGCAATGAACATTTACATTCAAACCTGGAAATAATTTCATGTTAAATAAGGCGTAGCTTGAATGTAGCAGATTCGTCAGCACCAAACTAATTCAGGTCCTCATTTCCTTCTCTGTTTTTGGAATTTTTAGCAGAGAGCTGAAAGCGTTGGGACCCTGGGAGGACCAGTTGGCCTTTGCTACCCTAACCAGCCCCAAATGGGATACGTGCACACACACGAATGATGTGGAGTCCCCTAGAGGATGGGCACACTACTGCAGCCTTTCCAACAGGTCCTCCTAAGGACACAGGCAGTTTTGGGGCCAGGGTTTACTTGCTCCCACTGACTCACAACGAAGGCAGAATAAATGTGTGCTGGATTGCACCTTACAGTGACAAATACTCTTGTTTGCAAGTGGAATTAATCTGATTTTTAAAATTAGATTTAGCAAAGAAGCTATTTTCTAAACCTTCTATGAGCAAAGATTGACTTTTCAATGATAGCTTTCTCTATTTAAAAAAAAAATGGGTTTTTATAAAAAAAGAAATTAAATTAACTAAAAACGAACTATATGCTTTCCAATTTTGTGGCTGAATGCCTAGAGAAACCTAATGATTTGAAGAGATACTGTTTTGACTCTTATTTAAGAAAAATGTTATTTTATCTATAAGTTTTGGCAAAAGGTTTTCATTTAATTTGGGTAGATTCTGTGATGATTTTTTTCAACAAATAAAAAGAAAAAATACTTTTTTTTTTTTTGGAAACAGTGGGGTTTTTTTAAAGCCAGATAATGGTTTTTTATGCCAAAAGAACTTTGTATCTGACAACCTGGATATAGAATTTCCCTATGTGGGTGGTCATATGCATCACTATCAGCGGGCTATTGTTTTGGGAAACATAGGGTCTTGACCTTCACAGGTATTTAATTTGACATATTATATAATGCAGAACACATATTTTCCCAATATTAATTTCTGTATGAACAAAGACATCCATCTTTAAAAGGAAACAATGTGTATTTGATTAAAAAAAGGACCCAGAACAAGCTTTCCAGTAATGGAGTGTTCGTGAAAATCAACACTGAATATTTTTAGTTCTTTTTAAACTCAGTGCAAGGCAGCATCATTTCTTTTTTTGAATGGGTATGAGTTTAATGTGACTCACAATTTTTTACCTGATTCCTTTGAACTCTCACTGATTTACTATTTTGATAAATCACTCCAGTGTCATGTTGTGGCAGAGGTAGCGGCTCCATTTTTCTATTTTGTGTTCTGTTTATACATTTGATGATCGTGCTCTCTACGCTGCAGTATTTTGTATAAAGATCTCAAGTTCTGCATGTAATCCACTAATATCCATGAAAGTCTTGCCATCCCACATAAGGATAGGGTCCCTACCCTGTGTGTTTGACCTGCACACTTTGAATGACCTCTCTTTTTTGTTTATAGATGGATAACTTTACACTTGGTAGTAAATATGTCAAATGATAGCTAATCCATCACACCTTTAGGTAAACTGTTCTAATGATTGATTACTACTGGTGTTAAATTGTTTGATTTATTTCCAATCTGATTTGATCTACCCTTAGATTCCAGCCTCTACGGATTGTCAGATGACAATTCAAAAATGCTGTTAAACCACATCTTTTTCTCTCATGAACAAGTTGTAGAGCATTTGAAAGACCTTTTGACATCCTCTTCATTTAAAAGTGTTTAATGAGGGATTTTTTAACATAATCTTTTTTCTCCCCTCATTTCTGCAGACTTTTCTGTTTGTCAATAGCTCTTTCAAATAGCTGATACTAGAACTAAACACTGCATTCCAGTAATCATCTTCTATATATAAAGGTGTAATATCTTCCTAATCCTGTATATAATTTCTCACTCACACTGAGAGATTGTAGTTGATTTTCTGTCTGAACCACTCCATTGCAGGTTAACATCAAGTCTATTATCCAGCATAACTCTTACATATTTTTGAACTGTTGTTTTCCAAAAGGTAATATACCTAATAGGGGTAAACTGTAATCCTTATTCCTACATGTGGCAAATGACTGTATTAAACCTTATGATGAATTTGTTTGAGGGCTGGTCTTTGAAACAGTTATAAAACACTAATAGGATTAGGCTTCTGTACATGCAATTGTTTTTTGAAAATACATCAGTGAGTTTCAACTCAGTACCTGTTGACTGATTCCTTTCCTTTATTTTAAAATGTTAAAATACTATGAGCTACTAATTTTAAAAAAGTGTTTATTTATAACATTCTAGATTTTATTTAAAATTTCATATTTCCTGGCTAAAACCTAATTAACACTAAAATAATTCACAATTTAAATATATTCTATGTTCAGCTTGGAACCCAACGGTTTTAGCTTGTCTCACAAGTGCATTGTACACATGTAAACCCATTTAATAGTATCACTTTCTTGGCATCTCACTGACTAGAATTTCACATGTTTTCAGCTTTCTGAAAGTCACTTTAACACATGGACAACTCTTTTTCCTAGTTCTTCCTGAGCTCTTGAAACTTATTACTAAAATACGTTGATTTTGAATGAAACCATTCTTGCCTTTGTTGCAGAATCTGTTTTTTTAGTCACTCTAAAAGACTCAGATCTCTCCTGTCTTGGAGGTCTGCCTGCTCTCAGTAAGACATGGAAACATAAGAGAGCTCTTTTTGACCTTATAATTCAGTATTAGCCTAGTCCCTGTGTCAGTCAAGATAGGCTAGAGGGTCATTTATTTCATCCTAATAGCACGATTCCTCTTCTATCTGCCATGCATTTGGACTGCGTCCAGTGTATTTACTCCTTACTGAATATTACAGCAGAAGTGAAGACTAGAATTTGAAGTCATCCCCTGAGCAGGCAGTAAATCTCTATGCAGTTTCCTTGTTTACTGTTTAAGGACAAAGATTTCTTCTTTCAAATGTCCTGACCACACAGGCAAATTGTCTGCTTGTATTGAATGTAAAGATTTAACATTTGAGAAGCCTTGTTGGATATGCACTTGAATGATATCGGACCTTGAAACTTGTGTACACAAGATATGCTCATCCAATATTCTTCCAACAAGTATATGAGTAGCTCTGAGCAGGCAAACAGAAGTTTAAAACATAGTCAAGTACAAAGAAGAAGCACATTTTATTCACAAAATGATAGATGCATAATGGTGTTAAATGTGAAGATTTTATATGACAATAAAATGAAATTTCTGGTAGTATTCATTCTCTCACAATTAATCTGCAGTGTGAAATTAAAGCTGGCTGTCTGCAACCTGTCTGTTCTGCTGATTTTTTTAATTGCATATTGGCTAATGTGAGGAATTAAAAGGACATGTGGAGGCAAAATTCAATAGTCAGGTGAGTAACTTCTTTTCTCTGATTTAGATGACACAGTGGAGTAAGTGATGATAAGTGACAGTAAAGTGACATTTTAGCAATTTTTTTAATGTTAAAATGTCCCTAAGTAGGCTGGATTCATACACACTTCTGGCTGTTCAATGTCTCTTTTGTGAAAAAAATCTGTGGTATGACTTAAACGGTGAGAAAGTTGAGTTTAGTGTTGTCTGGCATCACTGTCGCATTGTAGTGTGATTGAAATATGATAGCAAATTTGGCCCTGAGAGTGCATATTTGCTACAGACAATTTAAGTGGACTGAAATAGTCTTCCAAGAAGATTTTTTGTGCATCCAGAACTTGACTGACTTCATGTACGCTTATCTACTCCAAATATGTCACCAGCAATCAAAGTTCACCAACATGGACTTTCCTCTGGTGCTTATTATATTTGTACTTGGTTTATGCAAGTATGACTACTTCAGTTATAATATGACCCCACACCACATTTTTTAATTATTAATGAAAAAATTTAAAGCTTGAGTGTGGAGATTGGAAAGGGGTCAGAAGGAGGTGGGCATGAATTTTTCACAGTGATGGTACAAAGAAGTGATTGTGCCTCTTTTTAGATGGGAGTGAGGTGTCATCAGATTGGGAAGGTTAACTCCTTGTACTCATGAAGATCTTGTTACTGCACTGGTTCAGCTCTTATTGCAAAGACCACCAGGAAGGGAGCTCCGATTCACTGTCCACTGGGGCCCTTTGACCTCCCGTCTGACTTTGGGTGACTCTGTGCTTTCTAAATAGGATCTCAGAATCCGGGAATATGCTGAGTTGGAAGGGACCCATCAGGATCATCAAGTCCAACTCCTGGCCCTGCACAGGGGCCAAGAATTTGACCATGTGCCTGAGAGTGTTGTCCAAATGTTTCTCGAACTCACAGGTTGTTTCATAAGGCCACACTGATCTCTCTTTCTGCCTGCACCTCTCCACTCTGAAAAATGTTTGTCTGTGATAAGACAAAAGAGTAAAGAGGGGGCTACTCCTATAATATCTTTAGCCCAGCCATCTCCTACAACAGCTGAGCAGGTCATGTGTGTGCAGATGCCTTTTATTAAATACATACACACTAGAAGTAAATGGAGACTATGACATCCTTTTAGTTTTAGGGAACACTAAAGCACTGAGATTTCTATTTGAAAATTATTTAATGGTAGTTCTCACAATGAGTCATTATATGATCACTGTAAATAGCAAAAATAATTTTGAGACAGAAAGGGTCAGAATGGCAAACTAGAATCTGCCTATAAGTCACATTGCCTCTTGTTTCTAGAATTTTTATTTAATGCTTTACCCTCAATATATGACAACATAGTAGGAAAATAATTCTGCAATAAATGAAACATAATTTGTAAGTATCTGCAGTGAGGACAGTGAAGCAATGCCTTTGTTATGAAGCTGAGAATCAGGGCAGAAAACATCTTCTATAGAAAGGTGTATTTTTTTAGCCAGAATATTTATGGCACAAGTAAGTTTATTCATGTGTATTTGGTTTTAATCTTGTAGCCATGTTAATCTGAATGAAATTTATTGCATGTGTAGTAAGCATGGTGAGGGTAAAAATATTAAATTAATTGTGAAATTAGTTAGCATTACTGAAATCACTGAGAGCAGATTGAATAAAGGAAAAGGGAGACAAAAACTGAATCAGGGAAAGATTTTAAGGATTATATGTTGTTCATATTTCTATTATTTCTTCAATATATAGTCAACAATTTCTACATTAAATTACCTTTTGATTACCAATTTTGACTAACTCTTTGTAAGTATTTGCAAAAGTTTTTCTAACCTTTGTTCACTTCTCCAAAAAATGTGCAAGAAAACAGCAAGAATACTTTGCTGAATATACTATCTTCTCAATTTCATCAACTTTACAAAACTATATTAGATGCTATTTCTATGTATACCACACAGCATTTGCAGTGAAATTTGGTCTCCTTGCACCTAGAATTTACAGTAAACATATTTTCAGTCCATAGTTGACAAGTGCTATAGTATTGACTTGATGTGACCTTCTAAACTTCACAGGTGATTTCTTTGCCAGATACCTAACATATTAGTAAGTACTAGATCTAAGACAGGTTGGATTACTAACACTTGCTGCAAACTGTGTAGAATATTCCCAGTGTAAAATACCATATAAGCCAAACATTTAAGTGTGAATAGAGTACATGTCCATTTGGTTATTGTGGCCTTGTCCTAGTGCATTTGCATTTACACATGTGAACACTTATACAACTACCTGCAGTGCTAAGTTACCTGTTTATGTGTCCTTTTGCCCTAACAGTGTAGCAGTGAATGTGGCTTTCTACTTATTTACAAAAAAGGTAAGCATTTTTCACTGGCACTATACTTTTGTACCAGAAACTTGCAGATGTATGCTAAGCACTTTTACTTCATTTTTAAAGGCACTTTTGAACTGTTTGGAAGTTCACCCAGGAAAGAAAAGATTTTATCAGTGCAGCTGGATGTTTATGAGGACTTATGCTACATTTAAATTGAAAGGTATTATGTTATCTTGACTCTGGAGAAGAAAAGTTCTTGTACATGTAACCCAGCATGAAGGTCTCGAGCTGTCTGACAGCAAAGCCCTCTGGCATTAAGAACACAGAGTTCTCCATTGTCTGACATCTTGGAAGCAGCCTGGTGAGGATGGAGACTCAAGCACCCTATAATTTCACAAACTTTTTTCCCCTGTTGCTGCTTCCTGCAGATACTTGAAAGTCCTCTAATTAGTCATGAAACAGAAAACTAAGAGTCAGAATATGGTCAATGACACTTTATTCATACATCTTGAAAGCCTCCCACACTGTTTACTGTGATTCTCATCCTTCACAAATCAATTGATTTTGGTGGCAATCTTACCCAATTAAGGGCTAAAAAAACCTGCTTAAGGATCTCAATATCTTGCCTGAGTTGCTTCTCTGCAATAAATGTTTTGGTTTAATGACTTCTCAGTTCTGTCAGTACTCATATATTTGTTATTAAGACCCTTCTTTCCTTCTATGGTGTTGTGCATGCAGTATTGATTAAAAGGTGAGTGGGCATTGCACTGTCATCAGAGATTTTTGTGGGTGGTCAACTACTTATTCATAAAAAAAGTTCTAAAGAGCTAACACTGGAATGAAGGCTAAACCCTAAAAGATGAAAGCAAAACAAATCATATTGTTTCTTTGCTTGTCACTATTGTTTCAGACCTAGCATCATGAGAGCTGGTGAGCCTTACAGTTACCTGAAGTCAATTACTACATGGATTAGAACCATACTGCAAAGGAAGCAGTACCATCAGAAGGAACTGCAAAGGATGGTAATTATATGTCCTTTACTAATGGCTAGTGGTGAAATAAACGCCTTTTTCCTTGTCTCATTCTCTGCATATTCCTTTCATATGAAAGAAAACTCCTTTGCATGGCAGCCAAAGGATACAGTGTGTTTTGCTTTTTGTGGCTGGAGGATCATTTTCATTATTGCATCTTCACTTGGAAATCCTATGAAAGCACCAGGTATTTGATGAAGGTTGGGGATGTGAATAGAAGAAAACCTGGCAGAAGAAAACCTGACTAAGACTTTACTAGTGAAGAGGGAGCTTTCCACATTTAGTTGTTGCTTACTTTCCTTACCTGCAGTCTCTGCAGATCCTCTGTGGATCAGTATCTGAATATTATATTAACAGATTTATGGGGTTTCATGTTGTATGCTGCTCCAGCCAGCTTACAAAAGATCTGTGTTGCAGTTATAATAAAACCTTCACTAACTTTTAAGACCAAACTTTTAAAGCATAGTAAAATTTTGAAAAGTTCTGTCTTGATTTTGATAGTTCACTTCCCTTGGGATTCATAGAGGCTGTCACCACAAAGGATTTTAAATTCTGATGCCTATTGTGATCCTCAGATTCACAAAGCTACCTGAAAATCTGATTCTTAATTACTCAGTAATATCATATGCAGCTGTCCCTGGCTTTGTTACTTTGTATGTTCACAACCCTTATCAATAATATGGTAGCTCATTGTTTGCCCTCTTTAGGAATGGAGGCTAATTGTTCATAATTTAATGTATAATTAAAGAATGGTATGTTTTGTAGATACATAGAAAAATTGAGGACTCCATTAACCAATAGATGTATGTAGCTGGACCTGTAATATAACAAATATGTCTTATTATTATAGGCTTTGGTGTTTTGTTGTGGTTTTTTTCTTTAGGTGGAAAAAATATCAAGAAATAGGTTTTGTCAATCCCTCCCCCTTTTAAAGCAATTAGGCATGAAAATGCATGAAGAGGAGCTGAAAATATAGTCTGACAGGAGGGGGATTGCATTATAGTTACATAAATGTGTATGTGTGAGCAACTGGGAAATACAAAATACTGTTTGCAATGTGGTGAAATAGATTAATATAGGAATATATCAAAGCAGAGGATGCAAAGGAGAGAAGGAAAGGCAAAAAGAACTACTAGAGCAGAAGTCTTCAAAATACTGAAAAAAAAAATCTGGGAAACTGCATGAATGTTTTATGTTCACTCTGTTGTGTGTCTCTTTAATGGATGATATTTAGTGGGCAGTTGGGGCTGTTCACCAAGGCCAAAATACTTATGATTTTCTTTCTAGTCAATAAAGAGCTTCCTCTTTAGGCTTGCTTTCTTTTCTAGTTATAATGAAGCTCCCCTTCAGTGATGCCAAGAAGTGTCTAATTTGTATGTGCAAATTCAAGATTAATATGAGTGAACTTGTTAGATTTATTGGTCTGTTGTTGCCTATGTAGAATCTATTGCCTTTTTTTCCTTCTAGGATTTTGCATTATATACTTAGATGATTTAATTGCACTGGTTTTTTGTGTCAGCTGTGATTACGCTGTTTTGAAGGATTTAAATCTAGCATTAAAATTAATTTTATTTTAAGAGAGTTTATAAACATTCATGTTTTCCCTTATTTTTTCTTCTTTTTTTTCCTTCTGGGCTTTTAAAAGAGCAATGCTATTGTTTATGTTCAATGAATACACAGTATTTTGAGACTCTCTCTCAAAATAGCTATTCAAATTGGAATCCTGTAGAATTTCATAATTGCTCTGGACCTCTGAGTCATCTACAGAAATATTTTTAATGATCAATCGACCATAAGGCTCATAACTTTTATTTGAGGTCCCTCAAGAGCAAATTGATTCTTTGTTTCCATATGATTACGGAAAATATCCTTCCAGTTAGAGATTTGCTTTAAAAGGTAAAGAAACTGGGAAACAAAGAGTGATTCTTATTTGGAAAGGTGAAATACCTTTCACTAAGAGTGAAATAAGATTATTAAAAGTGAGAGTATTTGATTAATTTTCAGTGTACTCCTCATATATATAATCACAGCTTCCGCCTTAGAAAGAGAGGGCTAAAGCAATTTCTTCCCTTGCCTGTGATTCCCTCAGCACACGATTAAAGGCTTATACAAAAAGGCAGGAGAAAATTCATTAACCTGGCAACTACACAGTTTCACCAAATGCTACTGATGCTAAAATATATGCATGTGTAACTTAGAAACAAATGTCACCTTTTAGCATTAGTGGCAGGTGAGTTACATTGGCAATTTTCATTGGTAAATTCCACCCATTGCAGCCTGTCTGCAATAACTATACGCAGCTATTCATGCATGTGATTCAGCTACCTGATTCATTAACATTTAAACAGTATGTTAGGCAATGACCATAAATTAGATGCCTTGCAGATCCTTGGCAAAAGTATGTTTAACACCCATTGATACACTAAAGCCTCATCAAGAAAAAATTACGTACATGCCATGCAGTAACAAACATACATGTTTTAAGCTATTCCAGAGTGCCCTTTCAAGGATGGCATCTAGGATCACTGGGGCCTACCACAGATAAATATTGTGATTATATGGAAGGAGGGCAAACACACTACACTTAAGTAATTTTATATTGAATTTCAATACTTTATTTGTCATCACAGACATGAACTGTGGTATTTAAAAAAATAGTATTTTAAAAGAAACTGCATAGCCATGGAATAGAGATGTCCATCTGCAAACATCTTTTATTGTCTAGCTATTTTGTATAGCATTTTAAATTCTCTGAAGGATAATTGAATTTTTCTGGTGTGCATCTAATTGCTGATAGTTTTAGAACTGTTCTCATAAGCAGTGCTTTCCTAGTAATGTTTTCAAATCTCTGAAATTAGACACATTTTTTGCAAGAATAATTCTACCTAGGCACATGCTAGCATCTTTCTAGTGGAAATAAGTGGAATTTTGCAAAAATGTATCAAGCAAAATACTTCATAATTTGCATTCCATAATGTTAATACAGACCCCTTTGTAACGAGATATGATCCAGTTTCTAAAGTTATTGGTCTTACATGATGCATATCTAACATATTTTTTAGTCTGTCCTTCACTGTATGAAGAGAAAGGCACAGACACTTTATTTATTATGAGTGTTCTTGGTAACTCTTAACATATTAAATTTGTTCTATATATAATCATTATGTATACAAATACATCATAATGCCCCCAGTCTCCCATAAATAAAAATATTATTTAAGCTATTGAAAAATAAAAATCATATGAGAATAGGGTGTGAATATCCCCTGATTCTGAAGCTTATTCCATGGGAATGCTTGGCTTTTTGGGTAATCCATCCTAAATTCTTAGTTCCTTGGAAACTTCCCTTTCAGTTTGTTTATGATCTTGACCCAGGAGGCCTGTCTCTGTCTTTCCTGGATTGTTCTGATTTTCCCGTTTGCCACTTGAGAAGTTACTGTGAGTTCATGAGCAAGTGGAGGTCAGACTTTAAGCTGAATGGTGAGCACCCTCAAAGCATTGTTTCAGGTATGGTTCTCTGAGCTCACTGGATTTATAGAAGCTGTACGTCTGATAGCTGTGAACACATCTTGTGCCCTACAAGTATGCACCATGGCAGTTACTTGTAATGGGAAAGAAGCAATCCTTCTACACACCTCTCTCTTATCTTTCATGCTCGAGAGAATCTGGAAATCTTCAGTCCCTGTTCATTTAACCCTAGGTTATAGGCCAATACAAAAAGACATAGCAATGTCCTGTGACTAAGATCAGGACTCTACTATGGAAGAACAGCAAGAAATAGCAAGTCCATGCAAGTAAGAGTATATGTTTAAATAAGTTTGAATAAGTAGGAAGAATAAAGGATAGCCACAGGGGTTCAACTCTGAACTGATTTGACTATTTAGCCAGCGGAGCTTGATGCTCCTCATCTAATATTGTTGAGTGCTTCAATAATTTATGTTTGTATAGACTGTAAATAAAGTTTCTTTAGAAAGTATCACATCCTAAATTCTTCCTCATTGTGACTTTGGGACTACATTGAAGTTTCTGATTAATTAAGTCCTCATTTACATTTCAGTCCACATTCATCTATGACAGCTTAGCTCTCTCTAGAGCTCGTGGGGTTTTCAAGTAGCCTTCCGAGCAGTCTGATAAGAGCTATATGGATTTTCAGTTGTTGTGTTCTTTACTTAAACACTTCTCCATATTTCTAGTTTCATATTTTAAAAGGATTTGTTAATCAAAAGCTACTTGTAAAGTTGTTCCAGTTATAAAGCAAAAATATTTTTCTTTGCAAAAAAATCAAATAAATAAATAAATAGATAAATAAATAAACAGATAAATAAATAAACAAATAAATTAAGTGGTTTCATGTTTATACCTGTAAGGACAATACTTCAGTTAGTGAAGCAATATGTAGTCAACTCAAACACTGAAATTAGGAAAGTTGCTGGCTTTTTTCCTCCCCCTCTCCCTCTTTTTAGCTTCAGATCTTTTTCAAAGCTACAATAAATGGTTTTGCACAATGGTTGAGTCTTAATTTATTCCATCTGAATTATTTAACATTCATTTATACAATACTTGAACATTTTATTTCAGGATATAGCATTTTTCATGGATTTCTTTTTTTCAAGAAGAACCATATAAGTCTCAAGTTGCTGGTTTTTTTACACAGTTTTTCCATATTTAGCTTGATAAATCAGGCATTAGTGGTTGGTAGTTATAGTAATACAGGCTGCAGGGACCCTACAACATCAGATAACTTTGAGTTCTGGCAAAACTCATGGTGTGCAGAGGAATCCTACACAGTGTAAAAATAAGGTCAGTGTGTTAGCTATATTTGGCATTCACTACAGGAGAACCCATATAGCATAGAACAGATGCTGTAAGTGAGAATGGCATTGAGTGTCTGCAAAGATAAAGTTTCTTTTTGCTTTTAGACATTTTTTGAGATATTGGAATTTACTGAAATGCATATTATTTCAAATGGTTAGAAAGGGAGACTGCTGTTAAGGTCTGTTAAGACAAATACTGAAGCAGATCAAAAAGGGGGCAGGAATATCTTTAGGAGAAAAAAAGAAGAGCAAGTCATATTTTTATAACAAAAATGATGGAAACCAGTAACAGAACCCAACTGCTGTATCCATTTAGCTTAAGAGAACTGAGGGAGAGATGGGACTGAACTTGTCCCACACTTGTAAGCAAATCAAATCCTGGTACATTTTCATCAACTGTCAGAAACAGACAGATATTTCTTTGGGGTCAGGCAGGAAATTAGGCTATTAAGTTACAGCTTTTTCACAGAGCTCTTGTCATTCTTGTCTCCTATTCTACAAATGTTCTATCAAAGCAAGTCATTGTAATCATTTATCTTTCCAAACTTAAAATACTTTTTCCAGAGCTAATTTTTCTCTCAGTACTTGAGGTCTTTGTACTCTGTGTCTTGCTTCCTTGATCTTGTATGAATCTAAGATTAATTTGCACTACCAAGGAGTTCAACAACAAAATCAATTTCAATTGGGTCAGGTGAGGTCACTCCCAGCTCAGTAGTGTGAGGAAAAAAATAGATTATTATCATTCTGGAAACACTGCTACTTCAGTATGGAGGGAAAAAACCTGTCCGTTAAAGACCTTTAAAATAATTTTCATAACATTGAAAACTATTAATTTTTTGCTTACATTCTGCAACTTTAGTATAGTCATCTATGTGCGAATAATTTGTGCTAAAAAATGCTTTTGTATTCTGTGAGAAAAATGGAATAGAATTTGTTAGCTGATTGGTAGTATTTCTCTAACAACCTGGCACTGTCAAACTGGTACAGAAATACCTTTGATAGATCTTTTTATATCCTTGACACGTAGCAGGTGTAAATTAAACAGCAACATTTTCTCTGTTAGGTATTCCATGCACTATATCACAAATGGGCAGTTAAGATGGAAATTTAATTTACAGCTTTAAAGAAAATATTTCAGATTAAAATAATGCTTAAATGTTTAAAATTTAATTTACAAGGAAAGAAAGTCCATCCTGTTTACAGAATCTGTTCTTTAGTGCCTGTCTTATAGTTTTGAAAGACAAAAAAAAAAAAGCTGCATCAGCTTTAAATGCTTACCAAACCATCAGTATTTAATGTGCAATGAATCTTAATTATTCTTCTATCAGATACAGAATACTAGTTAAGAAAATGCACATGGCTGTCCCCTTTCATTCATACAGCCTCAGATTTTCGGGTGAGTTAGAGCTGTGTTTCCTTTAGCTTCAGGGCAGCTGTGCAGACTGGTACTACCTGAAGACCTGTCCCACACGGGGTAAGGAGAAGGAAATTGCTGGGCCATGTCCTTTTTTCTGCTTTGTGCATCCTAAATTTTTGTGTAATCTGAGGTGAAGAGTGACAGTGACATGTATGATTTCAGTATTTTTAAGTTAAAATCTGTATTCTGATGTCAGTGAAATAACATTCTTTGGAGTC
This sequence comes from Myiotriccus ornatus, assembly GCA_036023395.1. Taxonomy (NCBI): domain Eukaryota; kingdom Metazoa; phylum Chordata; class Aves; order Passeriformes; family Tyrannidae; genus Myiotriccus; species Myiotriccus ornatus. Next base: position 98,045,158 of record JAYRBT010000114.1, read on the forward strand.
AAAGGTTCTGTATGTTTATGTTCAATACAAAACAAGAGGTGGAAGTATGTTGAGAAGATTACTTTATGGAAATATAATTGCTTCAAAAATTAAAATAAAACTATTGGAAAAGTTGTGCTGCAGCAGCTCTGACTTCAAGTCTTGACCTTAATCAGTTTCATTATATGCAGAAAGATTCAGATTTTCTGGGTCAAATTCTCCCCAAGTGTATTTACCCTAAAATCTGTGGAGTAGCACCAGCAAAGATCTGGCCTACTGATGTCAAATTTCTTCCATTTACTCTTTTTATGTTTAAAACATGCAAAATAAAATAATCTTACTAATATTTCTTTAGAGAAAAAGATATTAATGTTTCTTTATTCTAAGAGTTTGAATTAAATCCTCTATCTACACATACGTGATTTTGGTCTTTGTGCAAGTATGGGTTTAGATTATTTACTACTTGAACATATTGGAAAAAAGAATATCCTGAAAGGTCTCTAGACAAAATTTATTTTATTAAAGAAAAAAAAATTCCTTTCTTCCCTTAGTCATGGCCAGAGTTTTTAACTCTTAAATAAGCTTTTAACTTGTGACAGGTAAGGTTTCTTATAATCAAATTTGCCTTCATTGCCCTGTATTCGATGCTTAACCAGAAACTTCCCTTTGAAGACATCACTGATTGCTACTCAAAGTATCCCTAATGCTGTGGTATTTGGAAGCAACATGTTTTATGCTTTACACTTACATAAGACTTTAAAATTTTCAAAGGGCTGAGTGAAGATTTCCTCATTACTTTCTCATCTCTCTGTGAAGTATCAGTAGTTCAGAATTAATCTTTCAATACTACAGATAAAAAAAATTAAGTGTAAGGTCTGGATCTGTACACATAGTTGCCAAATTTCCCTTTCAGGCCAAAACTGTTATTCTAATGGTTCATAATACAAGATATTCCTAAATTTCCACTGAAAATTATATAGGTCTTCAAAGTAAAAAACTTGCACCTTCCTGTGTAAGTGTGAATGCTTTATGAGCATATAAAGTTAAGACAAGCATATATCATTACTTCCAGAGAACACTTTTCCAATCTATAGCTAGCTGTTACCTAAGAGCTTCCTGAGAAAGCTTTAAATAGCCCTTATAAATGCTCTTAAAAAAGGTAATTTTATAAAATTTATGTATTTATGTAATTTAAATTTTACATTAGCTTTATGGTTTATAAAGTAAAATAATCTAAAATTTTTACAACTTATACTAAATGTAATTGCACTTTTAGGTTGCAGTGGACGTTGTACACTAGCATTTGTATTAAATCTAGATTAACTGATATCTTGAATTGTGTCATTTTTCCTTTGGAGCTTAATCCAAAGCCCATTTAAAGTTAGTTAGCTTTGTCTTAGATGCAGGAGAGATCATTGCATCTCCCTTTATAGTTAACAAAAAGGATCCTCGGGACACTGATGGCAAAAGTACTACAGGTTTTCTGTAAGAAAAAAAAAAGGCTTTTTAGAAGACTACTTAGAGCTGAAAGCCAGTGATTAGTTTAGGTCCATGTTAATCATCTGAAAATAACCAGACTAGAGTCTGACCAGCATGAAAATGTAAAATGAAAGGTCAGGAGGTTATGATAATCACAACTATTTGAGTGATGGGTACACTAGAGTACCTGCTTTTTCACAGCAGAGAGTAGTGTTAGAGACAGAAGCTCACTGAGATCTTTGGGTTTCACTTGAGTTTACACTGCTGGAATGCAACTGGGTTAAATGAAGCTATTCTTTATTTACTCTAGCGATCACAGATCAAATCAGCCTTGTATTTGCAGTGAGTCATGAAACTGTAGTCTTGGTTATTTGTGAGCAAAGTACTAGCTGGATGAATAAGCATGTTCACTAATGGCCTGGCTAAAATGGCTAAACATAGATGAGATAAATTCCATCCTGCTCACTTAATTTTTGCTGTTTCAATTAGATGTGTTGTTTTTCTCTCTCTGTCTCAGCCCATTCTATTACTTTTCCTATTTGGATCACACTGCATCACTGAGCAGCCTACACAGCTATCAGTTTCTCTTCTTGAAATGAGAACACTGCAAAAGGTGGTGGAGGTGACTTAATATCAAGTTGATCAAGTATGTAAAGCTCTTTTGCATTAAATGGACTGTAAAGTTACTAATAACATCTGTAAATTTTTCAAGATATCTGGTCTACTAAAAATATTGAATAAACATATCTCTATTAACGCTACATAATGTTCATGAATTAACATGTTTCTACATAGGGAAGAAATTTATGTTTCCAGAACACACTGGGAAAATGGCATCCATTTCTTTGGGACTAAATTACTTAACCTAATCCACCAATTACCATTTGCAGAAGAAAGAATCCATTTATATTTTTATGAAAAGATTTCTGCTCCCTGGCAGACATTTGTATTGCCAGAGTATTACTTTACCTTCAGAGTATGGCTTTATAAATTGGTGACAAAACTCCACAGATCGATAAGGGAAAGACATGTTCAGGAGGATGATATGGGACACATCTTGGGGGAAATACGCTTTAGGGGTAGTTTTACTAAAATTTGACCCCAGGTACAGCAGTGATGCGGACAGATTAATCTGCATATAAGTAATCAAATCCATCTACAGTTGGGTATATTTTAGAAGAATTAAAAATCTATGGATGTTCATGATGATCGGAATGATATTTATCCAGTTGTTAAATTTAAATTCATACCTTTTTTTTTCAGGATTGGTGTTTTATTGTTATTTAACATGCACTATAGTATTTCTTGGTTTCAAGACAAGCAACATTTCTTGCATTCAAGTCCTTTATGTTTAATTTTGATTTTCAATTTAATTCACAAATTATTGTACTTTTTATTGATGCAATATTTTTTATCCAGTGAAGCTACTTTTAATTTAGTCTAACATCACTGAATTCTGAGATCATAGTGTAACACATTGAATGTCATAGATCTCTTGTTGCTATTGCTCTAGACCTTGGTTTCATTTCACTTCAGTAATATTTAGTAATCTTATAAAAACATCAAAGTTAGAATTTCCATTATCTATTCTAGCATCCATGAAAAGAGATAGATGGATTCTAGGGAATGTGAAATTCATTGATCTGAATGGCTGGAGTGGAATTTACATATTTATACAAAGTGAATGAAAATGGAGAAAAAAGGGACATATTCTGGCTATGAATGATGGGGGGAAAGTAGATTCAGAGTTTATATGCAGAAAAATTATAAACATTCATTTCAAAGAGATAGGTAAAATATATAAAATTTTCACTTAATTTTTTAATAGTTTAAATCAAGATGCTTTCAAAATTTTGCTTTCTAGAGAAACCACGTCAGTGAGGCATTGTCATAATTTAATGTTGGGGTTACTACCAGTTTGGAATTTTGGAAATATAAGCTTCATGTCATATATAGTTTTTAATGAACACTTTTCCATACAAGTGACAATTTCTGCAATGAAATTATTACAAAATTGCTAAAATGTTTGCAAAAGTAATTATTGCTGGAAATTAGGGTGATGAATAGCAATGAGATTTTAATGTACTTTCTCATCTTTTATCTTAACTATGTGCGAAGAAAACTAGTGATGAGATCAGTAATGTTAAAAGAAATACAGTCTCACATATGTGTTATGTAATATGGACACAAAATGCTAATATTAGTTTAATTTTAGATAAAGAAATCATTTGGATGTAATAGAATTATTGACATTTCTTTTTTCTGTCCATGTACTCTAAATAGCCAATTTTGAGGGTAAATTTGGGGTTATGTTCACATGGGTGTTTCTCTCCTTTCAAACATTGTGTTTTCTCAAGTTGAACTCAAAAAGCTGACTTCTGTTGATGCAAATGTCAGTTCTTATCAATGATATTTAGTAACATTTCCTTTGCTGAGCTCTGACTCCAATCTCCAGATTCTGAATTCACCTCCTATTCATCTCTTTCATGTGACATCAATGGAGTTTGAAAGACCTTCTTAGGATTCTTATCCTTGCAAAACACTTGGCAGCCATGTCCTATGCTAATTTCCATCAACTTCTCTTTCTTTTTATTATTATTATCAGCTTCCATAAGTGTTCTTCTCAGCTGATCCATGAAATCTCAGTGCAGCCAGTGACACTTGATATATTATAGAGTATAAGCGACAACCCCAGAGATCAAATCATTGTGATAGGCTAAATAAGGCATTTGAAAAATAACAATTGTTGAGCTGGAACTTTGTTGATACGATCCAGTCAAAGAGTCTGAAGACTTTCAAGTGAGGATATTGCTTATAGTTTAACTAATTTAAATTTTTTATTTTTCCGTTCAAGGTACTGATGCTGAGATTTTGATTGTGTACTATTACCTTATTTTGACATTAAGATATTAGATATTTTCATCTTTGCATGTTACTAACGGGAAATAATTTTCTTATAGATACAAAATTAATGTAAAAGGACAAGACAAAATTTTTTTGGCTTATGCTGGATTGTTTTCTAGAATAATTTTCTTTTATTTATGCAACATATAGAGATGGAGCGTAGTAACTTGTCACATCTTTTTACCCTATTAAGACTACTCAAAAGAATAGTTTAAAACATTATTATTATTATTATCATCATCATTATTATTATTATTTAGGTTTTATAGTATTTTTTCTCATTAATACTTTCCTCTAGTTTGGTAAATAAAGTGAAGCAAACAGTTTCACTTCAGTATATTTTGAATATTTATGTTTTCTGCTTTCCTTTTCTAAACCTTTCAGAAAAAGGAATTTTTTATAACTTTAATCTTGGGAAAGACTCGACCTTTCATTGACTCTTGAACATTACATGGAGAATTAGATATATTAAAAAGAATCCAAATCTGATTCTGGGTCTATCTTGCTCCAGGCAGAATCTTAAGCTTAATGTCTGTTTTAAGGCAAGTCTGATACTCATACCATTTAGTTTACTTTCGCAGCTAACTTGTCCACTCCTGCCAAAAATATGTGTCTTTAGTCTTGCTTATGCTGGACACCATGTGGGTGCACTCAGTTTTCTCCTCCCCTCATTTGATGCAAAACTTCAGGTCAGGGCCAGTTCTCACCAAAGATGCAGCTAATTTTGAAATACATGAAAGCAAAGTACGAACTTACACACACCACCACTCCTTTCCTAACTCTATCTTACGTAAAGAAAATGATAGGACAAAAAAATCCAGTGCTCTTGGATGTTTGAAAAATTGTGTGATTGAGCTCTGAAAACCAGAGTAAAGCCTGATTACTGGAAAGGGAGGTCAGAATCTTTTACCTTATAGGCTTTTGACTGAGACCTCATTTCTAGTGCTGTGGGGATATTTGCTTGTCAAAATGTGTGTCCAGAATTTATTAACAGTAAACCAATAATTTTCTGCCTCTTAAACATTCAACCCCTTATACAGCCAAGTTCAGCTGTGTATATGAATTCACTATTTTCATAAACAGGAAGCTTTTCTGCTAAAATGTTAATCTGAGAGGAAAAGACTGGAGCTTGTTCAATGTTGCAGAGTTCAACCGAAGGCCAATAATCCAATATATGTGTGCTGGGGAAGTGAGAGGGGAGGATAAGGAGATAGAAACCTATCTTTCCCTGGAAAAGAAATAAAAATAGCAGCAAATGTTATCATTTTCAGATTGTTAGTAGCAGCAGGGAGACGTGATCCAAATAACAAGTGAATGACTGCATACACTGGTGCAAGATAAAGACCACAGATAGGAATTTGATTAAGTATTACTATCAGTCACTGCACCGAGAATGGCAGCCAACCAGCAGAACATTCAGTTTTCTGTCCATCTCTGCCTCTGCCAGACTGCTTATGAAGGTTGTCATAAAGGTAACCTGGAGATAGGACTGCATGGCAGATAGCAGTCATTTTCTCTATGCAGGGTACCTTAAACGTTACTCTCATTGTTGCAGACACAAAATTTGGCTTGAAGCTTGACCTGCTCTGCTTTTTTGGTCTTTTATATTCTCAGTTTTTGATTATTACTATTCTTCCTCCTAAAAGTTGAGATTTACAGCCTGTGTAAACTTATTCATATCTACCCTGTGACCTTTCTGCCACAAAAAGGAAAAGTCCTCACGCTGGAGTGAAAAAACACAGATAGTTCTTCTCCACTATCATTTGTACTTTGTATTAGTTGACTTTTTATCTAGATTTGTATTGTGACCAGCACTTTGAATTATGGATAGAATTTTAAGTTATGTTGCATTCTTTCTCTGATGGAAGTGAAATGGGAAGGGGTGAAAAGCATTGAGTATCAATGTATCTGTCTTTCCTCCCTTTTCCAATGCATATATCTGTATATACTGTAAAGGACAAACAAACAGAGATAGGAAGGGCAGAAGAAAATTGCATTTATCCTGGAGAAAGTGGATAAAGTACCCTAGGCTTTGTTTTTGGAATATTAATGCTGCTTAGGTCTTGTACTTCTTTTGGTTTGAACCTGCCAACACAGTATTTACAGGATATTTACATCAATGACTGTGATCAAAGGTAAAATAAATTCCTATGATGTAGACATATTAAAACTGGAAAGAGAAAGAACAAACTGCAACAGTGAGAACAACCATTGTGCAGACATTTGCTCAGAATATGGCCAGCTCCAGGAATTTTTGTCTACTCTTCATCATGTTACAAAACACCCTAGGAACAACTACTGGACAGTGATGCAAATAAATGTTCTAAACTGACATTATCATTGCCAACCAAATAATTATGATTCACCTTTGACAGAGATGTTTCCAGTTACCTACTTAATAGAAATTTAATGGGTTGTAGGCAGCTGTAAGAGGAATCTATTAATTCTATCACATTAAATAACCAAAATGTGCCTGATGTATATATTTCCCCAAACTTCTAGTTGTACAGACACATATGTATTGTGCTACCAACAGTTCTTGTTTGAGCAATTCAGATTAAAAGGCTTTTCTTAATCTAGCCATGTGCACTTGAAAATAAAAATTAATACAGCCAGTTTCAGCACATTTCCTAGCCTAGTTCTGTGTCTTCAATCACACTTTTTTCATGGTAGATGGAAATGTGAAAGACAAAAAGACAAATTATTTGATTATTTTAGTTGGATGCAGTATCATTGATGAGAGGTTAAGTCTGGACTATTTTGGCTACTAAGTTTGGCTATTGTTTTTCATTTCACAGAGTCACAGAATCACGGAATGTATCAGGTTGGAAGGGACCACAGTGGGTCATCTGGGCCAACCTCCCTGCTCAGGCAAAGTCGTCTTAGAGCACATTGCACAGGATTGTGTCCAGAAAGTTCTTTAATAATCTCCAGTGAGGGGGACTCCACAACCTCTCTGACCAACCTGTTCCAGTGTGTGGTCACTGCGCAGAAAAGAAGTGGTTCCTCATATTCAGGTGGAACTTTCTGTGCATCAGTTGCTGCCCATTGCCTCTTGTCCTATTGCTTGGCAGCACCAAGAAGGGCCTCTTGACACCCTCCCTTCAGATGCTTTTAGACACTGATGAGGTTCCCTTTCAGTCATCTCTTCTTGAGGCTGAACAGATTCAGTCTTTTCTCATAAGAGTGGTGCTTCAGTCCCTTAATCATCTTTGTTGACCTCTGCTGGACCTGCTACAGGAGCTCCATGTCTCTCCTGTACTGAGGAGCCCAGAACTGAACACAGTGCTGCAGATGTGGCCTCACCAGAGCTGAGTTGATGGACAATGTCGTGTTCCTCAACCTGCTGGCAGTGCTCTTCCTAATGCAGCCCAGGATACCATCAGCCCTGTTGGCTACAAGGACACACTGCTGGCTTATGGACAGCTTGTTGCCCTCCAGGACACCCAGGTCCTTCTTCACAGAGCTGGCCTCACCAGGTCAGCCCCCAACCTGTACCAGTGCTCAGGGTTGTTCCTCCCCAGGTGCAGGACCCTCCATTTGCCCTTGCTGAATTTCAGAAGACTCTTTTCTGCCCATTTCTTCAACCTGTCAAGGTTCCTCTGAGGGAGCAACCCTCTGAGGTGTCGGCCATTCCTTTCAGTTTTGTATCATCAGCAAACTTGCTGAGGAGACACTCTATCTCGTCATCCAATGATGAACAAGCTAAACAATACTTGGCCCAGCATAGAACCCTGGGGGACACCGCTAGTGACAGGCCTCCAACTAGACTCTGTTCCACTGATTGTGGCAGTCTGGGATCTGGCACTCAGCTAGTTCTCAATTTCATAACCTGTTCTTCCCTGCTCTACTGTGATCTTTCTCTCCACCTTTTCTGCTCTGTATTGCCCAATAGGTGATGACAAGAATTTTTCCAAATAAAATTAAACGTGCCTATGGTAACTTTACACATAGACAGATGATGCCTACCAAAAATGCTTCAAAACTTTAAACTCCAAAACTGAGTGAGTTTTCAGAATACTTTGCAGATGTGCTCTGAAGAACAAACACTTAACTTTATTATGCATTAAAACTGCCATCTTCTAATACCTAAAGGGAGACAACATCTACAGAAAACACCTCAGCAAGAGATGAGATCCTAAAAACACTCTCTCACCCAGACAAATTCTTCATGATTCTGCAAGAAGGTGTCATTAACTTAATGACTGATAATATGAGAAATTGATCAAGCAAGGTCTAATGCTATGTTCTGTCACATATAGTAGCAAATTACAATTTAAGCCAAAATCTCTTATGTTTAAGCTGTAATTGCCTACTTTGCATCTCGAGCAATTTTGCAAAGCGGACACTAACTTACAAGTTGTTACCTCAACAAGAAAAAAGTTAGATACAGCATTAAATTGCAAATTCATCCAATACATGAGAGATATTTATCCACTCTTTGGGACACAATTAATGAACAAATATCTAATATTTTTTTCCTGAATGTATTTATTTGAATACAACCAATAAAGCAGATGGAATAATAATATTTTCCAGTGAAATGGACCACACTCAACATACTTACACAAACACATGGATTGAAAATGCTTTTGTAGTTTTCATAACACCTTAGGACTGACTTGGTGCACTAAGAATTGTGGTCTTTCCAACAATCACTGGCAAGGACCTAGTTCTCTGAGAATATTATTTTTATTATAATTCTGGCCCTCAAAATGTACTTTGTTGGTTAATATCTGGTACTCAGATTAGTATGATTTGCCCTGAATAGTGTATCTGAGATAGACAGCCATGGGAAAATCTCGTCTGGAAGAGGATCTTCTCAGGAGATCCCTGGCCTAGCATTCTTTGATCAAAGCAGTGTAACTAGAAAGTCACTCAAGGTCAGGCAGCCAGTTCATAGAATTGAACAGAAAAAAGTAATTATGATGGTGCTGTAGATTCTACTAGAATCGACCAAATCAAAACTACAACCACTGTTTTAAATTCAGACTTTATATGGAAATCAGATTTTCATTTAGACTGTGAAGTACAGCTCCCCTTCCAGATGTCCCTGCTTAAGCCAATTAACACCTTGTATAGAAATACCCTGTGTCAAGCACTAAGGAAAATTTCTGAGTAAGAAACTGCCTATTTTCAGAAAAAAAAATTCTACATTGTCTACACTCTTTTATTGCTATATTTTATGCAATTCTGATACATTCACAGATATCAGCATGGATTTCACCACTGAAAAAGCACAATGGATGGCAATTCAGAAGTGAGTCATCACATGAATGTAGCTCAATAGTTTTTGTTTTCCTTTCATTTCAGCCTAATGGGCACAAGTTATAATTAAAGGGATTCATCACTTCTGTCACAACATTTGTGATAGCTGTAGTATTTTTGGAGAAACTGCTTTCATGTAGCTTTTGAAATCTGTTCTTTTCCCTAATGTGAGACCTAACTACCAGCTTCTGGCCCACAAGTTCTTCTGCAAATAATACTCTGTGGTATCTCAGAATGTTGTCCATTGCTTAAAAGGAGTCCCCAGCAGTTGGTTTAATTAGTAGTATTCATGAACATCAAAAGATATCCAGAGTGTAAACTTAGCTTCATTCTGCATGTTATCTGTGCGTGTCATTCTGCGCTGGCTAACTAATCAGAGTTGAGTTGCTTCAGAAGCTGGAAGGCAAGTATGAGAACACCTGGGACCTTGATGCATAATGGCCATAACTTCATTACAGGATTCTTTTTTTTTTCTTAAAATGATATAAACCTTGATTTAAAAAAAAAAGAAAAAAAAAAAGAAAAGAATTAGCGGTGGTGTTTTTACTAAATATCAAGCTTGGTATTGCCTCTTTCTAGAATCCTGCTCTTACAGTCCTGCTCTTAGAATTGTAATTTACCAGCATTCCCTATGTTGCTCCACAGATTGTATTATATTGCTTTGAGTAACTTAATCATCCTTTTATTTTACCCCCAATGACTAAATTCCAGTATTAAAAGGAAAAATAAGTAAAATTCTCTCTCTCCTCCTTTCTTTATATATCTATTTCTCTCTATAAATAGATAGTAATTTTTAATATCGAGAAAATTATTAAGTCATTATGATTTTGATCAAGAAAAGAATAAAATTGATGGAACCCTGAAGAAGATCAACAGGAAGAAAAGGCAGAAGCTTACTGAAACAACAGGAATATTTGTGGTAGGTTCTGATAGCAGAGACTACATAACACTTTTACTGCAAACTGACCTAATTCTCAGTCAAAATCTACTTAGGTTGATGAGGTTTCTCAGCATGCTTATGGAACCATTCTGGTTGCTTGAAGACAGTACTTTCCAAAATAGTCCTGCAGTACTAATGTCATCCATGATTCTGGAAGAGTAAGAGAATAACCCCTGTCTTTGCTATGGGAGCTATTTAACAAATCTAAAAATGTTAATCATGTTCAGGGCATTGTCACTTCCAGGAAACAGCGATTATTTTCACTGATGTGCCCAGAAGCAATCTGTTTAGTTTTCTTTTCATATAAAATTGGGAAATAATGAAGGTTTTATTAAATGAAACTTAATTCACCACAATAGGGACTTCAGATGTACCTGTTCCCACTACCAAGGGATGAAATGTAATTTAATGAGTCTCTTTAGATTAACTCTGTCTATTTGCATGTCACATTATTAACCAACTCCATGTCAGAATGTGTAGATTTTAGAAACTGCTGTTTCAGCTTTTTTTTTTTTTTTTTTTTTTTTTTTTGTTTTTGTTTTTTTTATTTTTGTTTGTTTTCGTTTTGTTTTTGGGTTTTTTGTGTGTGTGTGATTGTTTGTTTTGGTTTGTTTTTTTTTAATCCTATATTGATGGTTCGTAAACTGTATTATTACAGTAACAAAACCGTAGGATAAGAACAGCTAAAAGTGGTGATCTAAGCTTTTTGGCTGTGGTCCAAAGCTCTAAGACTTAGCAGATTGCTCATTCTGTCTAGCGATGGTGTGTTTTTCCTGTCACAATGACAGCTGCTGAGAGATTTTCTGTTATTATCTTGCTATTTTTTAAGCATTAAAGTGTAGTGATTTACTAGCTTATAATGTGGTAGCAAAGTGTGAATTACTGTGGCTGCATTTGTATGCTCAGCAACATCTGTTTTACAGGTGTTAATATATAGATTTTGCTAATTAATACCTAGTGGCACAGTTTCTAAGTGAAGGTATACAAATGGAAACAGAGAAAAGGTCTTATCTATTCAATGCTATTTCAGGCCCTTGGGAAATAAAGAGCAGGCAGTGCGTACCTGGACTATTTTTTCTTAATGTTTTTACTGGTTAGTTCTTTGTTTTGTTTTATTTTAACATCTCCATAGTATCTCCTATGCCAGGAGACATTTTGCTCAGTAGAGTTGTAAAGAAGTAGCTTAAATAAAGTAGTTTAGTCATACATGTCAGCAAAGCTGTGTGGTTTTTAATAAAATTTTCAGGTTACTATCTCAAGTACATATTTAAGTACCATAATCATAAATTACCACTTGTCAGCTGACTCTCTTTCTGAGTCCATATGCATGTTCTCATTTTTGTGCAGTATGCAAGGCTTGGTGAGCCCCTCTAACCTTTCAGGCTAAGCTTGAGGATGAGAACAATTACCAGGTCCAGCTCCTGTGTTGCAGTCCAGACCTGCTGTATATTTTCATAGTCTGGTCCCCTCATGAGCAAGTGATCACCCCAGGCTTTTTCTCACTTTGAAACTCTTCGGTAAACAATTTAAGAAGTTTAAGAAGTTTTAAAAAGAAAGAGATGAATGAACTGAAAATAGAAACTAGACCAAGAAAGAAACTGTCTTAAATCTTTCCCTTGTGATTAAACTTCTCCATTCTGTTGAAGAAAATATATTAAAATATTCCTTCCTTTTTTTTTCTTTCTTCCTTACTTTTCTTTCTTTTCTTTCTTTTCTTTCTTTCTTTCTTTTCTTTCTTTCTTTTTCTTTCTTTCTTTCTTTCTTTCTTTCTTTCTTTCTTTCTTTCTTTCTTTCTTTCTTTCTTT
>JAYRBT010000114.1:98062401-98094120 GCA_036023395.1 Myiotriccus ornatus
CCTAAATCCAGTCTCTTTTGTCTGCATAAACCTTCTCTCTACTTAAAGTAATTGTGTGGGGGGTGTAAAAGCAAATTAACCCAGGGCAAAACCACGACAATTCCATAGACTGCCCAGGGCTTGATAATCTGATGTTGATATTTTAAAAGAAAAACGTGTTGACATGTTTCGTTGTCACCATTTTGCTCTACTCTGAATCCATTTTTGCTTGTACTACAGTCTGAAACAAAAGCTAAAGGTTTACTTGAGGCATTGCCAATAAAGCAATATTTTAATGCAATCTGAAAAGCAGTTTTCATTCCCTAGGTATGAAAATGATACAGTGAGTATCTAAACCTAATAATCTCTTTTTTTTTTTTTTCTTTTTCCAGAAAACATGAGTGAAACTGAGGAAAGGCAACAGAGAGAGAGAGAGAGAGAGAGGGAGAGGCAAATGAGAGAGAGGCTGCAAAGACATCAGTGCAATGAACAATCCCACAAGGCAAACTCAGTTCAGGGCAGCAAACTCAGTTCAGGGCAATAATTGATTGACCCGTTAGGTGACCAGGCTTGCGAAGAAAACAGACATGCTGTCAGGTATCTATAAAATGGGCAGAAATATATAGTTCATTCAAAATGAGAAAGGAAAGTATTTGTATTGCAGCTCCTAGACATTTGTCATCACTGGTAGTTTCTTTCTCTCCTTTAATTTTTTACAGTCTGTTCCAGAAAATGAGAAAGCAAAGTGAAACACTGAATGTTAGAAGAGGCAATAATACTTTCAAAGATTAGCTAATGCATAGAAACTTGCATAGAAGAAAAGATAGCAAAAGTCAAGGGGACAATAAGTGGACACAACAAGAATTTTAAAAAATCTAAATTTGTATTAATTTAGTAATGAAATCAGACAAGATTAAAATGAAGGATAGCAGAGAAGAAAATTTTTTGGCATTTATTTTCAGATTTGGGAAATCACAGCTGTTTTACAGGTTCCCCCTGATTAAAATATAAGAAAGAGAATAGATCTCACTTCTCACATATTAAATGTCATGTGGAAGAGGACAGAGATCTTATAGTACTAAGAAACCCCTGCCAAGATTAAAAGAGTGAAACTAGGAAGTCAGTAATGTTTTGTAGCTCTCAAAATACTTGGACAGAATCTCATTTTAAAGCCTATTTAAAGCTAGGTGCACGAAAGGAAGAAAAATTTTGCTGCACTAATGAACACATAGATCTTTCTCACCTCTGGTTGTATGACTAGATGATTTATCATAATGAAGTAATGATAAATGAGAAAGAAAAGTAGGAAATATAGTACTGAAGTATCAGCTGCATAAACTGAGCCCAACGGTGAACTATGCTAGTATGAAACTATATTCAGGAGAATTTTGGTTGTTACAACTAACCTAGCATTGCCATTTAATAGGTGCCACAAGAGAAGAAAACTGTGAGTGTTTCACACTAATAAAAAATTCTTTTCTAAGACTCAGTCATAAAATAATCACTTCTTTCGTCCAGGAGATAGGAGCGCTTGTGGACATCAGATTGCATAGTGTTGCTACTGAACCCTGGCATTGAAGACTCTTCTTCAGCAGTCAGCTTTGCTGGATGTGAAGCCACACCAGGGTAGTACAGTCCTGTTAACTGACGAACGTTGAGGGTGGATAGGGAGGGGGTGACTCCAGGCATGAGGCTTTTCCTTTTACCTCAAGTCCTAGAGGGGAGTGTGCCCTTCCCTTTTCCCCCCAACCCCGTGGCATCTCATGGCCCCCGGAGAGACCAGGACACCGTCAGCAAGCAGGGAGAGGAAGCAGAGAGAGCTTTATTGTTCCGGTAACTGTTTAAATAGCTCTTGGGGGGATTGCAATATAAACAGTGGGAGTTCAGGAGGTCTTACAAACCAACCAATGATAACAAAAGTTTAGCAACCAATAGGTGAGCTTTCAGTTATCTCTCAGGACATTCCAAGGTACAGTTAGATACTAAAGGCATCTTGGGAAGGAGAAGGGTTTACACAGAGAGTTTCAACACCATTTTGGAGGCATGTTCACTTTAAACAACTTTACAACTTCTATATCCAAAAGCATATTGCAACAGTTAACTACAGGACATAGAGAAAGAAGAAAGCAAGAATCATGAGCAGAAAGACATTGACCTAGGTCTGAACCACCATCAGTATTGTAGTTCCCTGGATAATCACTTTAGGGATATATCTAGGTAAGCGTACAGACCTACTCTGAGATTTGTCAATATTTTGCAAGTGAATAAAAACTTCAGACTTTTTGCCTTAATGAAACAGTGTACAAGTTGATATATAGCAAAATTACCTGAATATAATTAGGGTAATATGGAAATGGATAATGTTGACACAGTAACTATTCTCTTGCTAGTACTTGCACAGTACATATTGATCAAGAAGTTCTAGAAATGGTTTTTCTTAACATCTTGCTTTTGGCTACACAACTGTAGCCCTATTCTTGCACTCTTTTGAAGACTAAGATAATAGCATATCTAGTAAAACAGAGTGATGCTTATATTGTTATTAAAGGCTTTAAAGTTATAAATTTGTGTTTTCAACACATTTTAAATGCTGGCTTTAAATGCTGCTCCAGAAACATTTGTAACATGTAAAATAAATAAAATAACAAATTAATAGTTAAATGTGATGACTGTCAAATTTTCTATGACCAATTTCGAGAAAATTCATGGTGACTTGTAGAAAACTGCCATCTAATAGCATGCACAGAATCATAGAATTATAGAATCAACCAGGTTGGAAAAGACCTCTGAGATCATCAAGTTTAACCTTTGATCCAACACTGCCATGGTTACTAGACCATGGCACTAAGTGCCACATCAAGCTTCATCTTAAAAACCTTCAGGTATGGTGAATCCACCACTGCCCTGGGCATCCCATTCCAATGTCTGATTACTCTCTCTGCAAAAAATTTCTTCCTAATATCCAATCTAAACTTCCTCTGGCACAACTTAAGACCATGCCCTCTTATCCTACTGCTGATTGCCTGGGATAAGAGACCAAAGCCCACTTGGCTACAGCTTCCTTTCAGGTAGTTGTAGAGAGTGATGAGGTCACCCCTGAGCCTCCTCTTCTCCAGACTAAACAACCCCAGCTCCCTCAGCCTCTCCTCATGGGGCTTATGCTCAAGTCCCTTCACCAGCCTGGTTGCTCTTCTTTGGACCTGCTCCAGCATCTCAATATCCTTCCTGAACTGAGGGGCCTTACTCTTGTTATTTTCAGTCTCAGAATGATGTTGGTTTACTACATATATCTATGATAGACTACAATTTATCTTGGGTATAACACAGAGTACAGTTACATCTGCATTTCTCAGTCCAGCTTCACTTATTTCTTCGCCAGACTTTTTTTTAAGCAAGAAAAAAGTAGTTCTGGAAGGCCCTTTCCTTTTTTTTTCAGTCATTCCTGCAGCTCACTTAATATCAGAAGTTGAATTATTCCTGGTGTTTTAACTGTCCCAGTATAGTATTTAAAAGCAGTAAGCTCTTACAAAAGTCAGAGCATAACCACAGCCTTATGATATTTGAGTTTTGATGTCACTTAACTCAAGATTCACTTTCTGGAAAATGGAGAGTCCATTCAAGAATTCAAGTTACTTGCCATTATAGTATTTTAGCTGCTGAACAAAGCTTTTTCTTTTTGGGGGGGGGGGGTGAGGTGCATAGATAACACAATGTATTGTAGTAGACACTAATTAAAATGAACTCTGAGGGTAGCTTTTTCCAGTGTCTTGTGCCATGATTCATTTAAAAATGACTGACTTTGTATAAATAGACAAAGGATCTGACTATCTGAGGTCAGTTGAAGGATTTAAATGAAATCAGTGTCTTCACTAATTTTGAGCACTGCCTAAAACAAGCTTCCTGTGTGATATTTACAGGAACTGAGAGTATTATGTGAGATACTGAGCTGTGAGGTTCCTATTTTCATTTTTGTGCAAACTGAACAGAGATGCTCAAATGAATATAATCCTACCAGTCAAAGTAAGGACCAGGAGATGAATACATGAACAGATAATGTGCTTCTGAAGTACTTTTGGGTGTAGAATGTTATAGTCAATCACAAAGAAGAAATGAAAGTCACAAGCACCCAACACATGTCCGAAACATAGTCCTGGCTAACTGGGGTGGTCCCAGATGACTGGAAGTTGGCCACTGTGACACTCATCCATAAGAAGGGCCCGAAGAAGGATCCAGAGAACTATATGCTTGTCAGCCTGACCTTGGTGCCCAGCAAGGTTATGGAACAATAACTGGTATGGCCAGGAGATCATATCCAGACAGGAAGGATTTAGGAGGGACAGGTCCTGCCTGACCAACCTGATCTTTTTTTTATGACCAGGTGACCCAGTTGGATGAGGGGAAGGCTGTGAATGTAGTCTACCTGAACTACAGCAAAGCCTTTGACACCATCTCCCATAGCATTCTCATGAAAAGCTGGCAGCTCATGGCTTGGACAGGTGCACTTTGTGCTGGGTTAAGAACTGGCTGATGGCCAGGCCCAGAGAGTGCTGGTGAACAGGGCTGCATCCAATTGGTGGCCGGTCACTAGTGATGTCCCTCAGGGATCAGTGCTGGATCCAGTCCTGTTTAATATCTTTATTGATGATATGGATGAGGGGATTGAGTCCACCATTAGCAAATTTTCAGGTGACTGGGGGAGTTGGGGAGGAGTGTTGATCTGATGGAGGGTAGGAGGGCTCTGCAGAGGGACCTGGGCAGGCTGGAGAGATAGGCCAAATCCAGCAGTATGGGGTTGAACAAGACCAAGTGCCGGGTCCTGTATTTTGGCCACAGCAACTCCATGGAGCACCACAGGTTGGTGACAGAATGGCTGGAGAGCAACCAGGCAGAAAGGGACCTGGGGGCACTGACTGACAAGCAGGTTGAACATGAACCAGCAGTGTGCCCAGGTGGCCAAGAAGACCAATGGCATCCAGGAACAGTGTGGCCAGCAGGACCGATGAAGTGATTCTTCCCCTGTACTCGGCACTGGTTAGGCAACACCTTGAGTACTGCGTTCAGTTCTGGGCCCTCAGTTTCGGGAGGATGTTGAGGTGCTGGAGTGTGTCCAGAGAAGTGCAATGAGGCTGGTGAAGGCTCTGGAGTACAAGTCTTATGAGGAGTGGCGGAAGGAGCTGGGGTTGTTTATCTGGAGAGAAGGAGGCTCAAGGGTGTCTTTGTCACTCTTTACAACTACCTGAAAGGAGGTTGTAGCCTCATGGGGGTCAGTCTCTTCTCCCAGGCAAGAAGCAATAGGACAAGAGGATACAGTCAAGCTATGCCAGGGAAGGTTTAGGCTACACATTAAGAAGAAGTTCTTCACAGAAAGAGTGATTGGGCACTGGAATGGGCTGCCCAGGGAGGTGGTGGATTCACCATCCCTGGAGGTGTTTCAGGAAAGACTGGACATGGCACTCAGTGCCATAGTCTGGTTGACAAGGTGGTGTTAGGTCATAGGTTGGACTTGATGATCTCAGAGGTCTTTTCCAACCTGGTCAATTCTATGATTCTGTGAACGCAAAAAAGCCCCAAACCCAAAAACGAACCAGAAAAGCCATCTTTTGTCACTGATGCAGTAATCATTTATTAATTTTTAAAATTTGAAAATTCAGCAAATTTATTGCAATGTTTTCTATTCAAAACAGGTTTTGGCTTATTTTTCACATCCTGTGGCAGAGCAACCTGAATATGAGCCAGCACATTTAATTACCCTTGAAGAGTAACCTCTGGTAATAGAAATTATTCCTACCCTTAGATACTTTTCCCTTGACTTCATTTGGGCTAATGCACATATGACAAAATCCCAGTGTGCCACTCCCTTGAATTTCCTTAACATCTGACCTCACACAGCTGTTTATTATTAAAAGACATTTGCCACTGCTGTGCATGTTTCCATACACTGTCTTTATAGTCAGGATATTTTTATCCCAAATACTTGAATTTACAAATAAGCTAGAAATGAATGCCTTGCATCAGCTTTAATTTTACAACGCAGTGACCCATTCTACTACTGTGTAATAACAGGTCCCACTGTGACAATTAAAACAAATCACCCTGCAGAGTATGTCATTAGATACATTCATGCCTCATCAGTAAATGAATTGTCTTTTATGATATATTTCAAAGCAAGGTATATAACTTTAGACTGGTTTCCCCAAAGAACAAAATCTTTTATAACAAATCACCCATCTTCACAATTTACTATGAAGATGAAAAATAGGTGAAATGAAATAAAAAGTTTAATTAAGAATAAAAGGACCGTTGGCCACCAAAAAAAAAAATAAATAAAACACAAGTATGTAGGTAATTTTGAAGCTATAGCAATTGATCTGACATGAAGCTAAATTCCCAGAAATCACTGCAGCTAGTATGTCTTAGCTCTTCTATTATGAAGAAAGTAGAACTAGAAAGAAGTAAATGGAAAAATTAATTTTGCTAAGCTCATCTTGCATGCTGATCATTTTACCTAAGGTGAGAACCTCTTTTACAATGCATTATATCTAAACCCACCAGGTGACATTACCAGGACTGTCAGAATGGCACTTGGTTTTCCCTAAGCCTAATCCTGTCTCCAACTATTTCTCCATCAGATCTTTACATTCTCATTTTTGGGAGTACTTGGAATTAGTGCTGTAAGTGAACAACATTTTCATTTGTATATTTAGTAAGATGTTTTCAAACTTTTTTCTGTTCCTGATTAGGTAGGACACATATGACTGAGACTCATCTCATTAACTTTGGACATCTTTAGTGTAGACACCTACATCTGAACTAGTCACTTGAGACTTCCTTTGTAGTCAACAGAGAGATACAAACACTTTTAAAAAGGAATTCAGCTGACCTATTTGAGTCACTTCATAGCAGGGTCCCATGAAAATCATGGCTAGGCTTCGTGAACGAAGATTTGAGAAGGGCTCTACCCACGCTTACTACAAGCGCGCTGATGGCTAAAAAGGCCAATGCGAGACAGACAAGTCCAGTAGCAGAAGCCACAGCAGAAAGACTCCCCAGGTGAGACTGACAAGATGTGATTCTTTCTGTGTTGTCTTTTCTCCTCGAGAGTGATCCTGCGAGTGTTCTCAAAAGAAGCAGCAGCGTTATAGATGGTGTGTCTCCAGGCCTCCCGATTGGAGGTCAGGGTAGACCAATGGTGATGATCAATATGGCCAAGGCTGAAAATAATCAGTTCATGATTAGATGAGTACATTTAGGTTTCTATGCTTGGTCAGATGAATCCCACTGAGAGTTCAAGCCCTATATCTAGGTGCTTATGTAAATTGGTCAGTGGGGAGAGGAAGTGATGCTTTTCTCCCCTGCATTCTGTAACTTACAAAAGTCAAGTTGTGCCTTTTGCGTCTTTTGTTTGCCTGAAACCCATACCATGCCAGTAAATAATCATGTACTTAATAAGACAGTTCCTGGAGGGAGCCACAGGTAAATTTTCCTGTTGCTTTCATAGGACAATATTGAAGCCTGATGGCATTTTCATGGCATGTCTCTTACTGTTTCATGAGATCTTTCCTGAGAGCTGTTCCATTTACAGACAAGTAAGTACGGGCTGGAGACACATCCATATTTCCTTATGATCTGGATGCTTTTGACTCAAACATGTAACATAGAACCATAGAGTCATAGAATGACTTGAGTTGGAAGAGACCTTATAGATCATCAAGTTTCAACTAATTTGCTGTAGGTATGGACACCTTTGACTAGATCAGGTTGCTCAAAGGCCCATCCAACCTGGCCTTGAACATTTCCAGTGATGGGGCACCTACAACTTCTCTGTGCAACTTGTTCCAGTGCCTCACCACCCTCACAACAAAGAATTTCTTCCTAATATCTCTCTAAATCTACTCTCTTTTTGTTTAAAGCCATTCTCCCCTCTCTTACCAATACATGCCCTTATAAAAAGTCCCACTCCAGCTTTCTGTAGCCCTTCTTCAGGTACTTCCAGGCTGACATAAGGCCAATCCAGAGCCTCCTCTTCTCTGTGCTGAACAACTCCAGCTCTCTCAGTCTGTTCTCATAGCAGAGGTGCTTCAGCCCTGCTCTGATCATTTTGGTGGCCTGCTCTGGACTCTCTCCAGGAGGTCCACACCCTTCTTGTGTTGGGGTCCCAGAGATGGATGCAGTACTTCAGATGGGTCTTACAAGAGCAGAGTAGAGGGGGAGAATCACTTGCCTTGACCTGCTGATTATACTACTTCTGATGAAGCCCAGGACACATTTGGATCTCTGGGTTACAAGTGCACATTGCTGACTCATGTCCAGCCTCTCATTCATCAGCACTCCCAAGTCTTTCTTGTCAGGGCTGCTCTCGATCTGTTCTCTGCTCAGCCTGTATTTGTGCTTGGCTAAGCAAACCATGAATTCCCAGACCACATTCCTTCCAATTCTTGACCCTGTCTCACCTGTCTCATACAGAGTTCATGTCACTACTGTCCTACATAAAAGACCTACCTGGCTCTCACCACTGCTCTCCAATGACTTGTACTGCAGGAGAAGGGGAGGAGGAGGACAGAATCGAGATGAATATGTTAGCTCTTAATTGGAGTTATTGAATGATATAATCCACAACCAAAGTAACTACCTGTCTCCTCTGTAACAGCTCTGATGGGTATGACAGGTCTCCTAAAAAAATCCCCTTCCAAATTGTATTACAGTCTTTGTCTTTAATTAGGCTTTCCCCATGAGATTGGATTTCCTTGACTTTCTGAGTACAAAGCACCACAGGCCATGTTGCAAAGACTGAAGATAAGTCAAAACTGTGACACTTTTCCCCTTTCACATCTGTGCATCTCTTACTCTTCCTAAAAAAAGCAAACTAATGGGTAGTCTAATGCTGTCAAATGGCTGAACTAATAACTGGATTTACATTTCTGTACCTTTGGATGGATTCATTTAATTCCTTTTAAAACTCTGGTTCTTACTACAGATAAGCCATCAGTGTGTTTAACAGGATATTAAAAGTAGAAAGCAAATGTAGAATAGCAGGTTCATTAGACAACACTTTTTCCGAATGTGGAAGCTGAACACCAGATGCTGTTTTGCATAATAAAAGCAGTCAATGATTAGCCCTTAGAGGTCTGTGATTCCTGAATAATAACCTATTTTTCAACCCTGTCAGTTATTTTTCTCTCTTACCTTAAATTTTCAGCCTTAGGAGTAGTCCAATTTAATAATCACATAAAACAAATGTGACTTGTAATTCCTAATGCTGTTTTTAAATTAAATGGGATTTTGAAGAATTTATTCAAAAGGGGGAAAAATTACAAACCAAAAAATCATTTATAGAAGTAGTGAAAATTTGGGACACACCAAAAAAAAAATTTAAACAAAATAAAATTCCAAGTGAGGAAAATGCTTGGATGTTGAGACATCCCAGGTGTTATAAATCCAGAGGGAGTTAAGAATACACAATCAGTATCAGGCACTGACACAATTCCTGGCTTTAAGCTCCAGTGAACAAAAATGGAGAATCCAGTTCTTTATCTCCATCCAAAGATGCTATAATCACTATCCTCCCTGAGCCTGAAAATGGGAATTTAGGAATATGGGCCACTGATTTATTTGAAGAATGGCAGCTTTCTAATCTGTTTCATCAGCTTTAGGTTTGGGAGTAGGAAATAGCAGACATGGAGTGATCAAATTTAGATAATTTGACTCTTAACACTTACATCATCAGCTGAACCTCCCCAGGTCAATCTGCCATTTGTGGATGCTTTTTCAACATCAGATGTCGAATTGACTCTGCTTCCCACTATAGGTTGGAAAACGGTGACTGTCTTCAAAGAGAGCAAATCATTACAGTGAGTGCATGGGCAAATTGTAACAGATGTTAAGCAGAAGCCCAGCCTTCAGGACATGGAAGTTGCTGGGATACCTCTGTGAAGAACTTATTTTGTTTACTTATATTATATTTACTTATATTATTAAAGTAAATTTGTCGTGTTTGCTATTTCTAAGGAGCATTTCTCACTTCAGACTGATACCATGCAAGACAAACATTGTACAAACAAAGACTGCAGAGCACAAACTCAGGCCCAGGAGAACTCTATTATGGTATCCTTTCAAGCTTCTGCAATTACAAGAACTAAAGATTCAGTGCAATTATGGACAAACAGAAACATTCTGCAGCAACAGATTTGGTACAATCATTTGAAAGTCAATAAGTATTTTCATTTTAGTGACAGTTATCTGTAGTCTGTTGTGTCTGCAAGCTGGTGGCAAGACAGTAGAACAAACTTACCAGCCCATCTGGTGCCTGGAATGAAGTATTTCTGTGCTCATATTACATTGAAAGTTGAAAACAAGAAAACCTCCTGTGATTCAGATGATGCTTTCATGTGAAGTCAAGGGGGTTGTTGAGTTAATAGGAGTTTTAATAACCTTTTAATGGGTAATGATAATGTCTTGCATATATTCTGCTTGTATGTATGTGTATCATTATATATACAATAAATATGTAAGTAAAAAATAAATCCAGGCAGACTGACTTGAGAAGGAAATCATCTTTGCAAGAGGAAATTTAACAAAACATGGTTTATAAAGTAATATTTTTATTATGCCACACTATTTGGCTATTCCCTGACTTGGGATTACTAGAGTATGATAATTAGCTAAAGTCTCAGTTTTCAGCTAACACTAAACTTTTTCTGAACTTGTTCACAATGTGTTTTCTCTCTGAAACATTTTGTCAGTACCTTTGTTTCAGTAACACACAAACATTTAAGTACTTTTGAATAAGTGGTTGAATATTAGAGACTGTAATGAAGATATTAATAATAAGAAAAAACATATTTTTTGTTTAGTAATACTGTCTATATAGTATTATATAATATACTATACAGAATTTCTACAATTTACACAATTTCAGAGATTTTACTGTATGTTTTCGGTACAATCTACTAGCGATTCTCTTTCAGAACTAACTACGATTAAACACAATCTCAGTCTGAATCATAGTGAAAACAAAATATAAAAGACAGTTATAGGAAAATACAAGGGCTGAAACACCATAATATTATATACTTAATGTCATAAAATAGCTTGATTCCTATTGTTTCTTTGGTAGGATTTTTTCATTCCAGGTTAAAGCTTTTGTTTTGGTAGGTAGCACCAGGTGGCACTGTTACATAATCATCTTTTCTTTTTTTTCTTTTTTCTTTTTTTTTTCAGAAGAAGGTTCCTGTCCTGGGAAGATGTGCTTCATCCAGGGGGAGTGCTAGGCTTTATGGAGGGACAAGCTGAGATAGGCAGCAAAGAATTTTGCTTTGTACCCACACTTCCCTTCCCTTTTAAATTTTTATAATCAGTTAATATATTGTGCAGATTTACCCACAGGCAATAACAGCAAAGTCAAGATTCTCCATTGCAAAGAGCAGTTCACTGTTTGGACGTAATGCTCTTCAAGGAATTTACTTACTGTTTACTAAGTTACTTCATCACAGCATTCTACATTAACAGTCAGCTTTTCCCAAGCCCTGGGTATTTGACAGCGTTTGACAGAAAGATGAGAAAAGGAATAGAGGTACAGAAGGAACCAGTCACAATGGGATTATGGGATTAAATCTGCCACTTGAAGACATGTGAGTAACCACAGCGTTTTGTGGCACTGGGTACTGTAACACTGAGTATTTTCAGCTCCCCATTTCCAAGGATTGTCACAGCTCTGGTGTGACACTTTTGCCACTTGCACTTATGTCACTTTTAATACAGATTTCATTCTGTAAAAAAACCAAAAGGTTTTTTCAAAAAGTTCAATGCAGATAACATATTTCCTAATGTTAAAAAAAATTAAGGCATAAGATAGTAGTTATCTATGAATATTTACCTCTCCCACAAGTATAGAATGAGAAGCTTCTCTACCTTTTTGTTATGCTTCATAAATCCTTCAGGTGCTCTTCTAGGGACTCAGTTCTTACACAGGTTTTCCTCTTAGCGAGGATCCCAGTCTGGCAAAGCAGGCTTATATTTAGATCCTGTCCTTTCTTTTTTTTCATAGATGTTAGTTTCATAAATATTGTTGGCATCCAACCTTTGACTCCTAACTGTCCAGTTCTATCAGTAAGTTATCAAGGTTGAATATTCTTGTAACATTATGTAAAGCATTTCAAATCCTGTGGTGAGTCTCCTCACACGAGGAACTTTGCTTTTCATTCAACACCTACACCTTGGCACAAGTTATGCAGCTGTGGAATTTATATACTCTTTACTGGCTTCTGCCTGAGTCATACATTGCAATATTTATTGGTTTGACATGGTAATGACTTTGGGGTGCCAAGACTGTCACTTTTGTTAGACCATGACAAGGATTCTATGCCTCCAGTCTAAAAAAAGTTATGCCATATACTCATATACTCTTTATTTTTGATATGCTTTAATGAAGCCTTGTAAATTTTCAAATAATTTACCTTGTAATTCACATTTTTTCATTAATTATTAGAATAATGAATATAGGAAGTCAAATAATTCAACATAAGTAACAAAATGACATGGCACATTGCTTGAGTCAACCACTTAACCAAAATGACAGCTCAGAAAAGCAAAGAATGGAAGTATCTTAGCTGACTGCCAAGATGTTTCTGAGACAGTGGTAGATACAGGGTAATGATGATTAAATGAATAACATCTATAAATGAAGAAGAAACATAAAACTACCTTGGTAAAATTTGTCCCACTTCCTGAGTTATGTGAGATTCATCAGCTTAAAAGAAATGATGTAAAAATACAGGGCTTCTCAAGCCAGAAAAAATACAGTCAACCAGGGGATTGGGGTCACTTTTCATTTCCATCAGTAGGACTGGGGTTTGGCTTCACTGCACTCTAGATCTACAAAAAGAAGAAGCTGGTCATGTGGGGCATGTCTGAGTATAGATAATAGTTGCAAGAAAAAATGTGGTGTTTAAAATACCTCCCAGTTGTTTATAACATCCTTTCTGACTGAGTTTATTGATCTGAAGGCAAAACTGGTGGAAAAAAAAACATGTAAGCATTTCTCAGATGCCTTATAATCCACTGGTAAAACCTAAACCTTGTGTTAGGTTTAACTTTAAATCCAAAGTAGGATTCATGGCAGCCTTTCAATTAATTTGTTACATTTCTCAAGTAATACTGTATTTCTGAAAGAACCTAGGACCTGATAAAATTTGTGGCAGACAAAGAAATGGTGGACGAAAATTGGGGAACACACACACAAAAAAAAAAAGGATGAGGGGAAAGAAAAATCACAGTTAATGACTCCAGGAAAAATCCCAGTCCAAGAAATTACTACCTCATATTCCTTCCCTTGGCTTCCGACCAAGGTTTCTGAGAACTCATCTGCTTGTCAGATATAATCACACCCTTAAAACATAAACAGATATCATCACTGTTTGCCACACTGGAAAAACATTGATATCATTAAAAGTCTCTTTTTTAATATCCATCACAGCAATGCAGCAAAAAAAAAAGTTAAAATAATAGTGCAGCTATTCAATCTTCTTTCCCTTTGCCCAAAGCTGGAGTTAATTTTATGAAGTGATTTGTCACTCTTGTTAATATTCTGACTAATTTGATCATAGCGCAGGAAGTCTATATTGGTATGTAAATTCGTTACATGGTGTACCAAATGAAAGCCTGGATTGCTATCAGAATCTTCTCTTTACGGAGTGGATGTATCATGCACTTATGTGACATGTTGGAGTGAGCTGTGCAGCTGAATAATGGGACCCATGGATGTCTGTCCTTGGTCACCTTTCTGATTTGTCCTTTCCTGATATATCCCCATTAGGCAGATTGGACAAAATTGTGAGAGAAGCTGGTATTTTTTGATTTTTAAGTCTTCTGGCCTGCCTCCTGAATCACATCACAGAAGTTATTATATACCTTATTTCTGTAATACCCTTGGAAGTATTAAAACACTGGGAGGGAAAGCTGCATGAGAAGTGTGTTGCATGGCAAGTGTCACTAGTCAAGAGGAAGAATAACCATTTCCTGTTGTACCTGTTATTCCTTAGAGCTCTCTCAACCATGCTTAGCACATAAAATCTGACAAGATTAGAACCTCAGGTGGTATGGCTTCAGGCAAAGGAGAAATTCAGTTACCTGTCAGTAGTAATAATAAAGAGATGAGTGAAACCACCACAACACTGTCTCTGTCTTTCCCCTGGATTACCTCTGTTTTAAGATGCCCTTATTGAGCAGTTATTCCCTGATGAAAGAATAAGTTAATGTCATGCAAAGAAAAAGCAAGCCTTAAATCTGTTTTATGAGTTGACTATGTTTCTTTGAATAGTTTTATGACATTTTTAATTTTCTGTTTGCTCTTTTTTAAGCTGAGCTATAAAAAACTAACAGCTTCCAATGTCATCAGCAGGTATGTGATACTCAAATGTATTCCTTACTTTTCTTTCAAGAAGCATCTATCTTATAAGGTAAATTAAAGATTTCAGCTGAACAATAGAAATGGCCTACTTCAGCTCCCACTGAAATCAGTCTCATTATTATCAGGTATTCCTACATCAATACCTATTTCCTTTTAACAGAGACTACAATCTACTTTTTTATTACAGCTGTGCTGAAAGGTTATAGGTAAGTCCTATTGCTTAATCACCTACACTATCATTTTCCAAGAAAACACATATAATGAAGGAGATACAGATATATTTTTCAGGCCTATATCAATACTATAAATTTTAAGCTCCTTTTGCACTGTGTTTTCAGATGAATTGCTTTTGTTTTTCCTGATTATTGTTCTTTTTTTCATGCTGAGTTGGCTGAGAAACATATCTTTTCCCATCAAGTGGATTGTGACTTTCCTCTGAAGTAGGAACAATGGAAAGAAGACTTTCTCCTGAAGATGGCTCGATTATCCTAAAAAGGAAAAAAAAACCCAGAATTCACAGTCCTTTAGGATGGCAGTATTTTCATGTTATAGAGTTTCTTGTGGGTTTTGTTTGGTTTTTTTTGTATGCCTTTAATGCACCAGTGACTGACTGACAGGCGGGGAACTGAAAATGCGACAGCCGTATGACTGCTACAGTACATTTACAACCCTTTGAAATGAAAGTTGTTTTGCAAAAACTGGGGAGAAAGATTTAAAGCCAGAGATACATTTAACATGTCCCTACAGGAGGAAAAAGGATTTCTCCAGGAAGAATTTGACATATATCCAGTCAAGTTTTCAAATGGTAAGTATGGTCACTTGCATAGCAAATACAGAAAGATAAATAGGGCATGTCTTTGATGTAGGTCTTAAAAAAAAAATAAAAAAAGACAGATTGTGGGCCACTTAACCAGATGCCACAGGGTCTACACGGCAGATTACAGCCTCTGTAATCTTGTTTTTGTAACTGCTGCATCTATTAAAAAGGAACAGAGGCCAGAATGCTTGTAAATGAGAACATCTTCTTCTCAACACACTGTCCATTTTGGAAGCTTTCCATTTGCTTGTTTGTGAGTGATATCCTTCAGTCATGAGTACATTAACATTTTACCAAGTTTTTTTTTTTCAATTTCAGTTTAAAAGCTCAGTATTTTTGCTTTCTTGTTGAATCCCAGGTAGATATTTGTTATTTCTTCTCACTGAAGTACACAGTGAAGTCTTTGATTCTGTGACCTTAAGAGTCAGATGTGAAAATGTGAGTCCTTTATACAACATTTTGGTGGTAGAACTTCTAATAGTGTTAGATGAACATAGGTGAGAAATCCTGTCAAGATTCAGACTATTACAAAAAATAGTTGTGCTGTGCAAAACCTTGGCTAAAGCACTGCTTCAAGTGTGTTGGACTGTTGCAAAACAGTTAACTGTGTTAAACTGATTTATAGAAGTCAGCAGAATTTCAAAATACACCTGGTTTTGCCTGTGGGCCACCTGGATTAGTCCTTTCATTCCTACTCAGGAATAACCTCACTCATAGTGGGTACTGACAAACAGCAGTGTCATTCAGTATCAAAAGGAGTAGTGGAGTTCAGTGCATGATGTTTGCAAATATCAGTTGTAAAGACTGATTTTAAGTATAGCTCTGAATAAGAAGTATAGAATAAGCTATTTTGGGAGCTCATGCTTATATATCTATTCATGCATTTTGCTTGTGGGCTTTCCTAAACTTCAGAGTGCTTCAAGCCCTACCCTCTGAGCTCAGCACAATGACACATTATTCATTCAACTGTTTTCAGGTCTTACCTATTATCAGTGTAAAACATACAGGACAAGAAGTGCTTTATACATATTCCTGCACACAACTGTTTAATTCTGTACCCTGGAATATGGCCTAAGGCCATCTCTCTCCAGAGGTTATTACATGTATCTGGTATTTTTAAAAATATACAAAAATTGGACTATTCAGTTAAAGAAATGCTGTTGCGACATGTTAATCCTGGCTGGCTCCCAAATGCCCACCCAACCACTTTCTCACTTTCCCTCCTCAGCAGGACAGTGGAGAAAATAAGGTGGAAAATCTCACAGGTCAAGATAAAAATAGAGAGATAACTCATCAGTTACCATCATAAGCAAAAGAGAATCAGCTTGGAGAAATTAATTTCATTTATTGTTAATTAAAATACATTAGGTAAAGACAAATTAATCCAACATCTTCCTTTTTGTTTTTTTTTTTTCTCAAGGCTCAACTTTTTTCATTTCTGGCTTCTCTGCTGCTGGCTAGAGCAGTATAGGCAGATGGGAACAGAGGGCTTAGTAAGAAAGTAATTCTGTTGCTCATTCCCTCTCAGACATTTTTTCCTGCTCCAGCATTTGCTCTCTGTGGGCCACAGTTCCTTCAGGGCAGGTCAGATCCACCCAGTCTGTTGTGGTCCTCTCCATGGGCTGCTGTAAAATACTGCAATTTTTTTTCCATGTGTGATTAGATAGTAGGTATTCTGGATGTTTCTTCTTTTCCTCAAGGAAATCAAAGTTTTTTTCTTCTATATAGCCATCAGAGTTCACTAAAATAAATAAATAAACATTGTCATATATATATATTTACAACAGAAGAAATGCTTTTCATGCTAGTAACCATAGACTGATGAAACATTGTTTACCTTCCTCAACTGCTGCAGTAGGGTCTTGGCATGGCTTCCTCTGTCATTGTTCATCAGACATAACAGTAAATTACATCATTCGGAGTGGATTTCTTCCCTAAACATGACGTAAACTGTAACACCTATAAGTTTTGCCATTTGGTTTTTGCCACGGGAATTGAAGGGCTTTTCCACTTCCAAAATGATATAAAAGATTGACTCACTGCACTATTTATGTATGACAGCTCCTTTCTCAAAAGAACTTTCACGAAACTTGCATTACTAAGTTAAGCCCATGATTCATGTTTTGTGGAAGCCCAGTCATCCACTAAGGACCCCAAATGATGCCTCAAATTCACTTTGCTAAACCTTTCTAGAATGTGGGGTAAATTCAATTATTCGCTTGATGGGATATTTGAATATGAAGTATAGCTAAAAGTATTGCACATTTAGCCAATGGATAAAAATACTTTTTTTTTTTTTTAATATTTGATGTTTGACTCTTAATATTTTAAGGAAGAAAATGGATATATAAGAAAGCAAATGACAGAAGCAGTAACCACTTAGAATCTGACTTTATTCACAGCTCCTTGAATAATTAAAGAAGCCAACAAAGATGAGGAGAATAACTGGTTGCATTTAAATAAAATCTTGTGCTCTATGAGACACCAAGACTGAAACTCAGTAACTGACAGAAGAGCATAATCAGTACAGACAAGTTAGCAGATATTAGATAATCACATTGGCTCCCTGAAGAAATCTCTAGATAAATGAAGGTGTGCTTGAATGTGATTCACAGAAGCCAGCAAGCACTGCAGGCATCACCTAAACTCAGAAAGAAACACTGGAGTGTGTCTATGTTAGTGTCACACAGAACCTTTATGTCAGAAACTGACCTGCAGACAGTTTAAAGACTAAACAATGCTTGAGTTGGGATGCAGAAGTCCTAAATTTGAATCTAAAGAAACTTAAACCGGACTTAATTCAAACAACTCACTATGAAAGGATAACTCAAGACTTTATGAATACTCCTCTCTATCAACTGCATGGAGAATCACACATGACAACTACAGAAGCAGATGATTAGGATGTCATGTATGTCACTATTCTGGAGTCCATTTACAGCAAAAACTTGAAGAAAATCCCACAATAGTGTTTATTTACTGCACATGTGTTTGGTACGCAGTAACTCAGTTCTTTTCAGAGGAAGTTACATTGAAAACTTCTTGAAGTGAATACCAAAGCCACTCTGAAACCTTATAAAGGATCCACTGTTTGGTCCTCTGGATAGTTTCAAATCACATGCATGATGGAGCTGTTAGATTCAGGTCTCTATGCTAAACCTTTTCTGGGTAAATGAAGAAAGATGACTCAGCAGTGACTCTTCTGATATACTGGTATAATCCTGTTGCTCATAAACCAGATTTTGTTGCAAACTTAGATCCCCACGGCTCTCTTGAGCTGTGTTGCCATATTAGGATAAAAATGAAACTTGGCAGACTTTGTGGATTGTCTAACTGTATTCTCTAATTCCTAATTTTTTAGTCTAATCCATAATGAGCATTATTTAAGAGGATGTTGCTCACAGATATGGTAAACTGAAGTGATATTCAGGGACTTAGCTGATAAGGTGAGTGGTAAAAAACAGGTAGATTCCTTTGGTTTGATCCTAGTGAAAAAGAAGAACTAAATACCAGAAACAAACCACTAGACATTCTGAATCCATCTCTTTTCTCTTCTTAAATGTAGGGGGCATAATTTCTTTGCTGTAAGCATTTCACCAATAACTTCATAAGTAATAAAATATTTGTGTCTTTTTCTAAATTATTTGATGCATAAAGTGCTTTCTTAATCAAATGCAAAATTAACAAGGAATGTCTCATTTTCAGATACCTTTTAACAAAACCTACAGAAAAAAAGGATAAAAGGAACCAACAAAACGAAAGCATATCCAGCCTCCAGTTTTACCTCTGTAAGAATAAGCCATCAAAACTTTAGCTGAAAGATTTCCAAATGTTATCTAAGGTAGACAGAAGTTATACAAGTATCGTACATACACAGTGTCGTGTATTGCCCAAGAGTGAAATAACATCTAGGGCAGAAGGACAGGCTATTTTTTCTGACTGCTCTTTTGCTTGCCATTTGGGAACACAAATTAGTGCTAATTTTTAACTTTAGCTCTTTTAATTGGCACATCTTTTTAATTGGTCTAAACTCAGTGATGTAAGTTTGTAGAGAATCTTGAAGTATTCTTTATACCTAAGCATCTTTTAGGCCCTTCATATCCAAGCTTTATTTAAGCCAGTGGTATACAGCCAACCACTTCAACTCCTCTTGTTTTTCATTTGTGTTAGAAAGATAATAAGTATCTTTACACTTTTAAATGCTTTAAAAATGTTTTGAGGTGTTCATATTTTCCTTTTATATATTATTTTTATTGTTTGCTGCTTTCAGACCATCTTCTCAACTGCAACAAAAAAAACAAACCCTGGAGTGATATGCTTTGAACAGCTTCTACAATAAACGAGGCAGAGAAATCAGCAGGGATGGTACTACAGGAGAATGAATAGCTGTGACTTTCTGTTTGAATTGTGTTAATACTGAATTTCTCACTAGGACTGTAGTTGACCCTTTTCATAGTCAGCTTGACTATGTTTTTTATAGAATCATAGAATTGTTTAGTTAGTAAAAGGTCTCTAAGGTCATCAAGTCCAACCATTAACCCAACACTGTCCAGTCCATTAGTAAACCATGTCCCTAAGAGCCACATCTACTGGGGGGCCATTTGTCTTTTAAATACCTCCAGGGATGGTAGAAATTTTTCCTAATATCCCATCTAAATCTCCACTGGTGCAACTTGAGGCTGTTTCTTCTTGCTTGTTACTCGAGAGAAGAGACCAACCTCTACTCCACTTTGCTACAACCTCCTTTCAGGTAGCTGTAGAAATCAATAAGGTCACTCTTGAGCCTCCTTCAAGCTAAACAACTCCAGCTCACTCAGAGTTCTTCATAGGATTTGTGCTCCAGACCCTTCACCAGCTTCATTGCCCTTCTCTGGACATGCTCTAGCACCTCAATGTGTTTCTTCTAATGAGGGGCCCAAAACTGAACACAGGATTTGAGGTGCAGCCTCACCAGTGCTGAGTACAGGAGGATGACCACCCTTCTGGTCCTGCTAGCCACACTATTGCTGATACAGGCCAGGATGCCATTGGCCTTCTTGGCCACCTGAGCACACTGCTGGCTCATGTTCAGCTGCTGTAAAAAATGCTTCTGGGTCCTTTTATGCTGGGAAAATTTCCAGCCGCTCTTCCCCCAGCCTGTAGCACTGCGTGGGTTTATTGTGAACCAATTGCAGGACCTGGCACTTCATCTTCTTGAACCTCATAATTTATCTGCCGCTGGGTTTGGAGTCTAAGATTTCTGCATAACTTCATCTAACAAAGCCTGGCTAGTCCAAATATTTTGTCATCCTAGTCACAAGGAGGGACTCTCTTCTTGTATGCATTACCAAAGCATTCTGCATTTTTTTTTTTATTTTTTTTTTTTGTTTGTTTGTTTTTTTTGTTTTTTGTTATAGGTGTAGGGAAGACCATTGCAGCAAATCATAAGGGAAACCCAGCCTGGAAGGATTGCTTTCACTTCATGAAACATGGGTTTTGCCTATCAGCTCAGGTCTAGGTCTTGTTTTCTGACAATACTGATAGTGGTTCTGTTCCATTTTAACTCAGCAGTCCCTGTTGAGTCTTGTCATATTCCTTCCCAGAAGATTGTTTGGTCTCTCTCTCCACTCCCCTTTAACAATCTCCAGTGGAAATGCACTTCCAGAAAAATAAAAATCAGGTTTAATTTACTTTCTCATTATCCCGTAACATTCACATGCCATGCATACCAGTTGCATAAAGGGCTTATTTTAGCCTTTATTTACCCTAAGCTGGAGCATAGCCTTGGCTTCATTCATTTGCCATTTGGGTCAGCAGGCAGTTAGTGGTTTCTCTCAATGCCTGTTGTAGCACAGCTGTCTCCTGCCCTTTGGCGTGCACATGCTCTACCTCTCCTCCCCAGAGCTTCAACGGGCCACTGTGCCCTGGGCAGTGCTTCCCTTTCAATTGACCATGCTGCTTGGGGAGTCATATCAGAGCTTCAAAAAGCTTCCCACAGCTTTATCACGGCGATGCTACTGCTTGGCTTGGCTTTCTCCAACCGGCTGCTTCGCAGCTCCATTTCTGCAGCTGTCCATGCCCCACTGAGGCACAGCTTGCAGCCTTCTCTTCCTCCAGGTCATCTGTTTTGTGATACTGCTCCCAGCTGTGTTTTTCTTCTTCTGACGGCTGAGGCCACCGGAAAAAGCATTCTTTTTTAGATGCGGTTGTATTTTTTAATGCTTCCAACTGAATACACAGTCCCTCTGAAAATACAGTGTGCAAGTAATTGTAATGGAATTCAAATTTCTTTGGAATAATTGTGCAAAATTTACTTACAATGTAGATCTTCTACTGTTCCAGGAAGAAAACACTCTGACATAAGGAATGAAGTCTTTCTTCTGCCTTTTTATTAAAGATCTAGGCACTTCTGAGACAGTAAGATTTATGTTAGGATTTTTAATTTTCCCTTGTTTCTACCAAATGCTTAAAGATAATTCTGAATTAATTTTCAGTTTCACTCCTTACAAAATTAAATTTAATCACTTAAATACTGATCAATGACAAAGCAGTTGTGTTTAAAATCAGCATATTTGTTCTCAAATGTTTGTCATAGGTGGATGAATGCAGCTTTGTAGCAAGGAATTTTTAATTTGTCCTTGACCTGGACATAGTTGGACTGTGGCCCAGTTCATTTTGAATATGGCTAGACTAAATTTTTGGTTTATTAAAACAAACAAACACAACCCAGAATAAAATATTTTAGCTATTTCTACTGAGATCTCCTCCTCTCTCTATCATGTACCACAGCACAGATGTGCAGTAATATCATAAATTCATGTACCACTGTATACATTATAGTGTGTCCTTATGATGGACATGGCATATTACCTTCAATTTCAAATCAAGGATTAGATTTATGATGTTTCCTGGGTTACTGCTAAATATAAGGACAGCTAGGATGTGCTTTTTAGAACTACAAGGGATAATCCTCCCTGTTATTCTTTTTCTTCCCTGGCATAGCTTTGGCCTCTGCCAGCTAGCAAGTACTCTTGTAGGAGATGCAAGGCATGATTCGAGGTTGGCAGTCTGGATAAGGACAAGCTGTGCACAGCTTTTAGAACAATTCAGATAGTTTAAAATTAAATAAAAAAGAACAAAACAACAACCCAAACAAACAAAACCAAACGCACACAGAATGTTCGCTTCCCAAGCCATCAGAAGTTTGCTGTCATATACCAATTCACTGAGTTTATGACTCAAAGGTATAAATGATAATGTCATGAACAAGCTGTTATAGAGACAGAATATTTTCGAGAAATGAATGAAAAGTAAACAGATACTAACTTTACCTGTATTTTTTAATTTCTACGACATTTAAACACAGTTAATTGACTGTTAAAAACTGTAATTAATAGAAGTAAATACCACATAAGAAAGAAGCTTTTACACAAGTAAGATGGGACCTGAGAAATGAAGAACAATTATGCAAGTCACAGTAATCTTTCTTGCCTTGCAGTTAGAAAGCCAGCCAAAGAGCTTGTGAAGAAGATGTTTGTGCTATATGTAATGCATATTGTTTTGTTACTTGGTGTTATTTAATCTGGCAACAAATCACTTATCTGGGATTTATTTATTCCTACTTTCCATTTACTTACAATTACAACTGTAACAGTCTGAGATCAGAATCGGCCTTACATGTCTTTTGCAAGCCCAGAAACTACCAGTTATTTGTTGTCTTAAATTTAGAGACTACTTTGGGCATTCTACTTGGCTGTGTAAACAAAGTTCACACTCTCCATGTCTTCATAACCCATCACTTTGTACAATTTACGTCAGTATAAAGTTGTAGAAAAGTGTCAGAAGTTCTTCTATATATTTTGTTGTGGCTGAATTAATGATCTAAGGTGGAATAAAACTGCATTCACTGCATAGAAAGAAAGCTTATTGTAGATTATAATTAGTGTGTTCTATTTTGGGACTCAATCCCAAACACTCAAAAGCAAAGAAACCAAAGCTAAATTAAATACCTAGCCAAAACACTATTATGTTGATTTCAAAGATGGATAATTATAGAAGTAATACATTCAGAAGGTTCTTGTTCATATTTTTTTTCCATCCAAATTTTCAGGCACTGCACAAATCAGAGTTCTATATAGCTTTTTTTTGTTATCATTTCTACCAGCTAGGAAATTCCACAGAGTGGTGAAAAGAACTTGCTTTTGTTACACTCTGAGTCACAACCTCTGAGTTACAGTTGTCAGCTACTTCTCCCAACTCTACTTCTACAGAATTGCTGCTTGATCTACTATTCCCTGTCTTACTTGTGCAGTTATTCTTGCAGAAGTACAAAGTTTTCTTTTGTTCATGTGAAACTTCATCTCGGTTTTTCCTTCCTTTCTACGGCACATCAGCGTAGATGAACTTCTAACCTCACAGCCCTGCCCAATATGACTTCTCATTTTTTAACTAATATAATATTTGCATTCTCTACTCAATCATCTAATTAAAATAATGAATAAAACCAGACCAATCTTGGACCTCAATTGCCGCATCTGTTGGGTTGCAATGATAACTGCTCTTCAAGTGCTGTTCTCCCAACCACTGTAAAGTGGTGTTTTCACTTTACAATATATTCTTTTCTAAACTATGCTTTGTCTGCTCCTATGAGCGTATTTTCTGAAACAGTGTAAAGCCTTAGACACTAATGTGTGATGTCTGGTGTTTTTTTCCTGTCCATGGGACTTGCTACCCTGTGTTAAAAATAAAGTGGCTTGTTCTGACATGTTGTGCTCTTGACAGGACCACCCTGGATGCTGTTTACCTCCTTATGGTCTTTTAGTAACTACTTTTTTTCTCTGATGAAAAGTTCCAAACTTTTTCCAGGAACTGAAGGTAGGATAACTGGTCTACAATTTCCTGGCCTTCTTGTCTCTGGAATTTCTTCTGTCTTCCACAATTTCTCAGAAAACCATTTTCCTAGTGGCTCTGAAATTGATTCTGCTAGTCCTCTAAGTATGATCCCATTATGAAATGATTCAGTTTATCTAAGACTTACATTTGCTCTTTTCTTATTTTGCCTGAATTGTCACCATACTTTAGATTCATATAAAGCTCTGGAGGAACAATGTGGGTGAAAGAACAGATTTCTGAAAGTTAGATTGTGACAACTTTAAATATGTTTAGATTTTTACCCATAGAACATTGTTCCTTAATACAGTGTAACTTCTTTCAGAGTAAGGAAAACACCTCTGAAAGAGATGGAGGGACAAGGACAGTGGCACAGATGGCACATGCAGAGGTATACCAAGCCAAACACATCTATACAGAAGGAGTAATTTGTACACATGGAGATACACGCTTGAAAGAGTGAGGAGAAAAAGTGATCACACACAAAAGAACATAAAACCTAGGTGGAAAACCAGAACAAGGTGTGTAAGTCTACACAATTGTAAATTACTTTGTGCTGTCTGGGTAGTAAGCACTGTCTGAGTAATTGCAGAACCTCCAATAATGACACAATTTCACTGAACCACACCCTCACGGAGAGAGAATTTAATCTTTCTTGAATTTAGGCATTTTTTATGAACAAAATTATCCTTAACACAGTCCTCTTAAGCTTCCGTTTGGTCAACAGGAGCAAATACTTATGGCACTGGTGATGTGATTCTACTTTAACCATCTATTTTCAGGTAAGATTAATCATGTTCATCCATCTCAAGAAGAGGAGGCTGAGGCTTCCTGAACTGAGAAATTAGTTGGCCAGATAGAGAACAAATGTTCTCCTGATTGAGAGGATTGAAGGCCATTCTCCTTATTTGCTCTAAACACACACACACACACACACTTAGGTGTGCATTTCTATGCATATGTATACTTCTTACTTATGTTTAAAGAATTACTTTTCTCAAACAGGCATACGTATTCTGATCTTTGCAAAGGAGAGAAAGTCCTCACTTTCTCTTTTGATCTATAAGAATTTCTGCTTCCATCAAGCCTCCTGTCAGCACAACTGAACACGTTATACATAAACCTTAGCTACAGAAGTCAGAATTATTTTCTTCCTCTATGACTTTTTCTACACTGTCAGGTGTTCCTTTTTTCATTGTATATGGATTCAATATCCTTGATGTTTTACTGGGAATTTCCAGTTTTAAACACAGACTCAGGCTTAGTCAAATGCTTTCCAAAACAATGATGTTGTTTCATATAGGTGACCTAATATTGTACGACTTTGAAATAAATGAAATTTACCTCTTGCTTCAAACAAGCTTGAAAACATTAACAAAATGCGTTTGTTGTTCACATCATTAAACACACTCTATAAGTCCTATTAAACCAGTCGAGGGAAGATATCTCAAAAGCCAAATAATATCTGCTCTTCAAATTCACTAACTAGCAACAGAATTGCAGAGCTTCCCTCACTTCAGTCTTAGTCTAACATGAAATATCTCTTTAAAATGTATTTCTGACACAAAAAAATCTGCTTCATAACAGCACACTTTTAATAACATTAAGTGAAACCTTATCCATGTTCAACTTCAATGCATTAGAATCAAGAGTAATGCCACTTTTAATTAAACTAGGTATTGCAAAGGATCTGTGCTCTCTTGCATTTATCCTTATAATCTTATTTCATATTTTCCCACTGAAGTATGTTTATTAATAGTGCTATAGAGATTTTGGCAGCAGGGCTTCTTAGATCTTCTAATAACCTTTTGAGCCTAAGATTGCTTCCTTTCATACTCAAGCAAATCCTCTACCTTTAAGGAATGTTTCACTTTATTCAAACCCTTTCTTTTTTCTTTGACTACCCTTTAAAAAATCTTCTGCTAAAAACTGATGAATTGCTTTACTCCACACACAATCTAGAAATAGCTGAAACAGGCTACAGACATACCTAGAAAAAAAAACTTCTTTGTGTTGTCTGTGACAGTTTCCATAAATTCTTTAAAATAGAGAGAATAAAAGGAGATCCAGACAACCTTTTGAACTCTATCTTTTCTCTGCTGCTGTATCAATTTAGAAGGCAGCTGTAGATGAATAAACATTGGAAAATGGTCACTCCATCTCTAGTAAAATCGATTTTATACTGTAAAGCCAACTTCTACTATTTACTTTCAGCTTTCTGCAAATTTATGTGATGCTTGAGTGCCTAGCAGTAAAACTGTTAAAACTACCCCCTACTCACCATTTCAAGTGGATCATATTATAATCATCCACGTTTTCTCCTCAAAATCTTTTTCCTATGGATACCTTTGCTCACAGACAGGAATTCGTGTCTAAACTTCTCAAACTTCTCGTCATAGCTACCCATTGTGAATTGTATTTATACATTTAGAGCTAAGTTTATCCTGTATGTAAACTGCATTTGTTTGGTGAGGATTTGTCCACTTAATAGACAGCTTCTCAATTTATGTTTGCTTCAAAGCAATCACACAATAATCTTAATAATTTTTAATCTTCCATAATGTACATCCAAATCATTAAATATTTTTGCATCAACTATTGAATGTATTGACTTATCAGTATCAATTCATTTATTTATATACATTTATTAAAGTATAAAAATACGGTTACAAAGTAGTCACTCCTTTCCCACCATAAAAATTCTAGGTTTAGATTCCACACCCAGACTGTCCACTCCCTTTTCCATTGCCCAAACCAGACAAGACCAGTAATGCTCTTCTTCACTTCCCTGCAATTTTGATGAGTACTGGACAGGTTCTGTCTCAGCACTTCCCTAGACCATGTAAATCCTGCTTCTCCCTGTCTACATGAAGAAGCAATGACAGCAGCATAGTCCAGTATGATGTCTACCTTCCAGAAACATGCTCTGTCCCACCTCTGGCAATTTATAGCAGCAGCAAATGTTTTCATTCATTTTGTAACTGCTAGTCCTCACATGGGGAAATAGGGACTGAGGATAAAACTAATCATTTCTGTGCTTCAGAAAATTCATGATGCTGCAATTACAGGAGAGAAAGGGGGGAAGGAAAGGAAGGAAAGGAAGGAAAGGAAGGAAAGGAAGGAAAGGAAGGAAGGAAGGTTAAAAATTGATTCATGACTATACTCTAATTCCTAAGTAACAGTAAATGCTGGAATGAGTTGAAGATTTCTTCCCTTTTCCTTTTATAGAGGGAATCCTTAGGTAAATGAGAGCCAGAATAACTGTATCACATCACCCTGTTACCATCGTTCCCTGTAATAAAGAAAGGAGCTCCTGTGATGTATTTTGTGGGCAAGCGGAAGGGCCTCTTCTAGTGTCTTAGAGTGTAAAGTAATAAATGTTTGGGTGATCTAAATGAATGAAAAGCCCAAAACACGCTATCATCTTCCCTATGGCCTTGCTGAAGACCACAATAACTACAACATTCAAAATTCAAAAGCTTTAAGACCACCATCTCAGAACGAGTTAAGAGAACAAATGTGGTTCTCTGTATTCTTGAAAGCAGTACAGAGAATGAATACTTTGTACAAAAGTCCAATTTACATTCTTTTAAACATTATAATCTCAAATTCAAATGAAAAAAGTCATAAGCAACCTGGTCTGATTTAAGGCTGTCCCTGCTTTGAACATTGGCTTGGACTAGAAGACATTCAAAGGTTAATTTCAACCTCAATTATTTTATGATTCTATAACCTACACATTTATATACAAAAGTGCAGAAATGTCTTCACTAACCATAGCACAGGAGCATGGTCTCTGGATTTTGCTTCCTTACATCCCTGTTAAGAAATGGCTCATTCAGCTACTTTCTGTTTTACAGTGATATCATAATTCATTTTTCCTCTTCTTTCAAACGTGACCATGCCCTGAATCCTGGAAAAAAGAAGAAAAAGAAATAAAACTTATTTCTAAAGAAAACAACAATGTTGAAAGAACTGGAAATCTCCATCTTCTCTTTTTCTGGGCTTTAGAAATATCACTCTGCTCTGCCCACGAAGAAAAACTGAGGAAATTTTCCATTCTCGCAGTATAAGTTCTAGGCTCATGTGTCACATCATTCTGCTGTGTATCCTAATGGCTTTTCTCATAAAACATAATGCTGAGGTCCTGACTTTATCTAAAATGAGAGGGACACTTACTCAGCTTCCAAACAACTGAGTAATGACTCTCTGAAGGAATCACTCCAGGATAATTTCAGCATCAACCTACCTGTTGGTTATGTTGTATATGTTTCTGAGCTCATCACATATGAAGATCCCTGTTTCCGTAGTTGATCTCTTAAGCAAATGCAGATAGTTTGGTGGTTTCGGGATTTTTAAGTTTTGTAACAAGACATGTTAAATAAACAGGATTTCAGAATATAGCTAATTT
The DNA here is from genome assembly GCA_036023395.1 of Myiotriccus ornatus. Taxonomy (NCBI): domain Eukaryota; kingdom Metazoa; phylum Chordata; class Aves; order Passeriformes; family Tyrannidae; genus Myiotriccus; species Myiotriccus ornatus. The sequence goes on from JAYRBT010000114.1 coordinate 98,090,881, forward strand.
TAGGCCATTAAAAAGGGCATTTGTTTTAATGCCGGTAATACACTCATATCTTTTAGAGGAAATTGGATTCTTGTTCCCTTGAACTTTCTTTACCACTTACTTATTATTTGAAATCCTCATTCTCAGAGTAGCTGTATTACAGCAGAATCTGGATAGGAACTGATACATACATGGGATTTTTAGCTGTTGCTTCTAGGGAGTAAAACAGGGAATGGAAAAACATCCTGCAGTATGTTTTAAATATAAAAAAGTTTTCAAAGATAAGAATGTAGAGTGCAGAAGTCACAAAAATATTATGTCTGCCACCAACTGCTCAGATATCTTATAACCTTTGGAGCTCTTGTATTCAGGACTTGGAAAAGCTAGCCCAGTCTCCAAGTTATTTCTATTCAATACAGAAAGACCCCATTTCAGGACACAGAGAGTCAAAGATCAGCTCCTGTCTGAGGCACTGATTTGTTGTGTCACTTTCCAGCTTTCTGTGCCTCTATAAACCTTCAAAACCTTTGTCCTTTTTCACTGTGAGATTGTCAGTATCAAGATGGTAACCTACTGTTTTTCTTTCCAGTGCCTGGCATAGTAATGTACTGATTTCAGATAGGATTTCTAGGTACCATTGTAGTAAAAATTACAGCAACACTGCTCTGTGAATATGTACCACATGTGTAGAAATGTCTCTATCCAGCTCTTTTACCCTACTGTTCCAGTATGAGTTGAACAAGATCAGAGCATACAGCAGAGGACATTAGAGGGAGGGAAAGACAACTCAGCAAACAAATGTGTGCATAAAATATACTCTAACAGTCAGATTATCCTGGTTTAGGAAGGGAGAATAAAGGGCTTGAGTTCAATTCAGGAGATGATTAAAGAACCAGTAGAGGAAATGTAAGAGTGAATTGGTGTAAAAATAAAATCCTGAAAGGTAAGTGACTCTGCAGCAAAGTAGAATGATGACTTGCTATTCAAATACTATTGACAAATGTCAAGGCCATTTGTTATGGCAAGTAGCATTCACTGAGAAAAGAAATTTTGTTTGGTCTTGATAGTCTTAATATGTAAGTAAGAAGTATTAGAGGAGCTTCTGATGGTGGGAGAAATCTCTTAGAAGGAAAAAAATATGACTGTATTTCTAGATTTCTTTTCTTATGTGCTTTATATTCCTTGTAAAACAATGAACATGCAAATTTGATTATTCATATGACAGTCAAGTGGATCTAACAGTAACATGACACTAACATTAGAGTTTTAAAACCTTTAATGAGTGACTTCACAGTATAGTAAGCCCATGAATTAATGAGTCACTCTTAATTTCTGCAGTGAGGGTAGCTGAGAACAACTTCTATAAAGTACTGATATCTTGTCAACCTGTCAGCACTTGTCTACATGGGAAATTAGTTCTCAGGAAGTCCAGGTGATAATTTACTGGAAACCGGCAACACTGAGCTAATCTCTGTACTTGTGGCTAGGTACTGATGCAGAGTGGAACATGCAAAGTATCTCTGCTTTTGAAGAAGGATTAAGGTAATTCATATCATGCTATGCTACTTTAGAAGCTGGAAACGAATAGATACACCAATCAGGTAGAAGGACTGAGATACAGCCTGGAAACCACAGGCAATTGTTTTAAAGATAAAATGCATCCATCTACTAGGAAAGATTTTTAGCTTGGCCATAACCTGCACTGTCACTTCTGTTTAACGTTTTTGTTTCTTCTTTGGTTCTTCTGTTTCAACTAGGAGAAAACCAGTTAAAGACATCTATAGATTAAAACTTGTGTATAAATTCGTAAGATAGATTTTGGATCAAACTCATGTTTTATCTTAGTGAAAACACTGCAGTTTTGATGTCCTGTTGTCTTTGATACTTGGAAAAAGGTAATTCAGGAGTCAAGGAATGGAGACACTTGCAGTGCTAGCAAAAAAAGGCAGAAACTACAAATTTAGAATAAAACACAAGCAACTGGAAGAATCTAAATGGCAAACACAAAGATGAAAGTGCAAACATGAGATCTACTCAGTTCTATTATGAAGTCCTGTATAGAAGGGATATTTTTAATAGTATATTGTTACATGCATAGAAGTTTTATATTGGTTAATAGAAAAGTGCTCTATTTGTTCCAAGGCTATTGGCATTCTTGACACATAAGCAACAGATGATTGCAACTGTATATATGGGCATTCATCAGTTGTGTATTTTGAATATGTATTCAGTCCTCTAAACAGATAGTAATGCTGTATACTTCATTGCATATTATACCTGGGTACATGAAGAAATAAAATAGACTTCAGGTTGAGATACAAGGCTACATCAGGTAGAAACACAAATAAACTTTGTTCTATAAAGAAATCTAAATATTCTTTTACTAAATATTATTTTTAAAACTTGGGTGGGAGAGCGATTGAAATTTTTATTTCATTTAAAGTATTTATAGTGTCGTTGATACTAGTATTGCAAGTTATAAGTGGAGGCTTTTGTTCCAACTGTTGAAATAAAAAATTGTTGCTATTTAATAAAACAAAAAAATTGAAATGTATTTTTAAGTTCATCATGAAGTAAATATATTTAGATAGCATTTTCATGGTAAATTCCATATATATTCATAGATTCCAACATGGTAGGTCTATGTTTGCACACAGAAAGAAGATAAAATGTATTACATAAAACTATAAATGTTGCTCAGGATCTATTAATAGTACACAAATTATTATTAAAAAAAATATGGAACTTCAGGTAATTCAGCTTCACTGCCTTATTCCTAAATAATTTTAAATTATGGCTGAAAGGATGTCCTGGACATTTGAGATCCAAGATGAAGGAATCATAATGGAGTTTTCAGAAACTAGAGTAGAATGTGAGACATGCCTACCAAGGCTCGTGGATTTTTAGGTGGTACTTAGATGAGGCTGGCTGTGCCTCCAGCACCAGGCACACCACTGAAACAAATGTGTGGCTTTCCTTTGATAAGAAACGGTAAGTTATTTGAAAACAATTAATTATTTTATCTCCCTACTTTTCTTTTGCTGATAGCTTAGCAAATACAGAAATTACACCAGGAGCACAACAAAACACTTTTTTTTTCTAAAAATATGGATCAGTAGTTTAAGTAATTTTTGTTGGTTGTTTTGTTTTTATTTTTAATCATTCAAAATTGCCTAAAAAAGATGTAAGATAATACTATATTACCATCTGCAGAGGGAGCCCCTGGTGGTCTAGTGGTTAAGGACGCGGCGCTGTCACCGC
>JAYRBT010000114.1:98094220-98115912 GCA_036023395.1 Myiotriccus ornatus
CGTCCAAGCTTGCTTGGCCCAGGCAGATGAACCTTAGGATTAAAGGGTGGGCTCAGTTCCGCGCACACTGTAACTCAACTAAAAAATCCAATGCGCAGGCTGGAAGGTGTAAAGACCTTCCACGGTTCTTCGTTCGTGAAGACTGGCCATTACCATTACCATCTGCATTGTATAGAGACTTGTATATTATAGAAATATTGTTTGCAATTGTTTCTAAATTGTATCGAATAACTTTTCTATTGTAGCCTGCATTAGTCCTGTAGACACTGGAAAGAAAATACATTATTTTAGTACATATTATTGGTCTGTTCCTTTAGAGGAATATATCTGTGTTTGTAATGTCTTATTTACTTGGAAATTGTTCTAATGCACATAGTGAAATAAGTGTTTTTAGAGAGAGACAGTGGAAATTATTATCTATATAAGTATGTGTAAATCTGTGTGTACACAGTGCTTCTAAAATTACAGTAGATAACATATTTATGACTAAAATTTGTATACTGGGTACTGGTGTATATTCAAACTGTACTAGACAGATTCTCTTTTGCCTAAGTGAAGAATAGTCCCATGTTTTAGCTCTGTGAGGTTTTCTAGCCCATGTACTTTCAGGCTGATTTTTGCTCTGAAGCCCTGAGGTTTGTACCTCATCTAAAAATCATTTGACTTTCTCTAGCGAAATCATGAATGTTCTCATTATCTGTTTAAATACTGGATGGAATTCAAAGCCTGCAATGCTTCTGGCCTCTGAGATTTAATACCATAGCATTATTAATGAGAAAGTTACTCACTTCCTTTGAAATCGTTGGTCAGCTGGGTATTCTTTGAGTATGGTGGGTCATGTAGATACAATAATTTCCACTTTTTTTCACTCAGATGGCAATATTATGGTGATCAATATATTCTGTATAGTTTATTATTGAATTTCTTTACTTACTTTTGATACATTAATTTTATTACAGGGTACTTTTATCTGTTCAGAGTTTTATTCATTATTTATTGTTATATAGGAGCATTGTTAGAATAACATTAATTAAATTCTATGATTCTTATAATAAATTCAAAATTTTATGATAGGAGGAGGACACGCATAGCGGTAAAGTATACCACTAGACTTGGAAAGTTAACATTAAACTGAAACTACATTGCTCCTTTGTGTCTAATCTGCTGATCTTTAATGTTTTTTTCCAGGCAGCTTGGTTAAAACTAAATCCATTTTAAAAAAGTGTACTTCAGAAACTTAAGATTAGGCAGGCTATTAGTGTTACTATACTTATTAAGTCTATTTCTTGTAGTTCCATTTACTTCTAGAAGAGGATCTAAGATAAGAATGCAAAGGTCAATAACTGATAGATTTACAACTTTCACCAATAATTGATTGGAAGAGAGGAATATAAATAGACCTATGCTGCTGTTAAATACTATCACAATATTAATAAAATCCATCACAACTTTACAGCTTCCAATTCCATTCTATAAATAAACCATTTCAGACACATGCTCACTCTCTCTGTGGGCACAGAGAAAAAAAAAAAAAAAGAGAAGGAAAAAAAGCATCTTGTTTTGATTTCTTAGCTAAATGATTGCTTCATTCAGTGTGGGAATGTGGACTTTCAAGACCAGCTGAAGAAATGACACCTTGGCAATTACTTTCTAAGGCTCTCCTCCCTTAGAGATCCTGTTGCAGTAAGTTGTGTCACAAGGACTCTGCATTACACTTGGTTTAGCAATAGCTGTTCTGGTGCCTGAAAAAGGGTGAAAGGTTGTGTGGAAGGAGAAGATATGGCCATGTGATCTGAACAGAAGGGCAGCGCCTAAGCAGCTTTAGCAGCATAAAACTATGTCTATGCTTTCTCCGACAAACCAGAGTAACTCATGCAGTTACTGACTCAAGCAGCAGCAGCGTGGCTCTGCTAGTATGATGCTGTGGCTGAGTGGGTAAACCCTACCCCTCACCTGCTGCCAGAGATTCAGTAGGTTCACTTATAAATTTTCTGACCGGTATAGCCAGAGTAAATTTGTGTCTCCCTAAAAATGGCCTGGTAGATATATTTTTAATCTTACTGAAAGCTTTTGGGCTGTAGGAGCTCTCAAGATTACGATGTTTCAAGAAAATAAGATATAAGCTTCTGTACTAGATGAATATAATGGAATAGATTTGTGACCTCATGGGTAACACTTGAGTTCAAATCCAGCCATGTTATTTTTAATGGCTGTGTCTGGTTTAGTTTGAGACTTGACTGTGTAAACTCATTTTAGAAGCCTCAATTAGCTAATTGATAGTAAAGACGATATTTTTCTCTCCTCAATTTTTACTACAGGGCATGATGTTCCAATGAAGAATGCATGTCTCCATGTCTTGAAATCAAAGATTCTTGCCAAAAGCATAACTCGTATATTTTATTTAGTATTGCAACAACTACAATTAGTATTTGTATTGAAGAAGGTCTAACGGGTGTTTTAAATTAAGACCATGCTAAACCTGAAAACTAGATGCTTGGTATCAAAAGTGTGCTTTTAGTTACCTATTATGATCCAATATATCAAATTTTCATCTTGGAAAATAGGAATTTTTGATTTCAAAGATTCTCTTTACAGGAAAATATAAGAAATATTTAAATATTCTTTTTTAGCTGAAATTTTAATTCACTACACCATTATCTAACTCTTTGCATTTATAAGGGCCACTGTTTCCAGCAGAAAATCTATTTTGATGCCTACTATGAAAGGTGATAGTGGATACCGGATCCCAAAGTAAAATGTCATGTTTGATTGCATCACAACAGGCTGTGATTGCATTATACTCAGAAAAAAACACAGGGTGCAGTGCTGCACAAGATCAAGTGAAAGGTAGCAATAAGTGTTTTTCCTGCTTCTCCCTACACTAGATTAGGTTTATGGTACTGTTGCAGTTTAGGTAACTTCAAGAATTATCAGTTCCAATCCTTTTTTCAGTGACAGACACAAAGCCTTGTGACAGACACAAACCAGACAGCAAGCTGCCTGCCCACAGTACCCAGTATGTGCTCACGTTGTGATGACTGTTCACTTAGAGATGTCCAGCATTCACCTGATGCACAGTGTACACTCAGCAGAGTCTCACTTCCTGTGGTCACATTCTTTGTATGACAAGGTAAAATAGGAGTATCTAGTATTGAGACAAAGATGCCTTTGGATTAAAGTCATGCACATTTTTGATTAAAAATGTCTCCTCTGCAATTATAGAAGACAATAATGCTGACATCAGATGACAACTTCTGATTTTGATGTGGTCTTCTAGCATTGGTCTCTTCTCTGTTCTTAAGAAGGCTTCTTTTATGGGACATAACTTGATTCAGCTTGCTACCATGATTTTATACAATAATCTACTTAGATCCTATTGGATACAGTAAATAAAGAGAACTCTGTTGTCAGTTGAAAGTTATAGTTCATGTTAAAATCTTGTTGTGAAAGATTAGGAAAAGGAAAAGCCTTCAAACTTATTTAACTTCTGCCACTTTCCTTTCCAAAGGTGAGAGTAAGGAGAATCGGTGGCAGAAAAGTGTATTTGACTGAGGCATTTTATGGGATTTGATTATCTGTTTAATTCTGGAATTTCAGGTATAGGTCTATTTACAGGATTTATTTTGTAACACAATTTTGTAGAGAAAAAGTTTTGTACAAATAATGAAGGATGGATTTCAGACATATAATTCTGAGGAAACATAGTGAGAGAAGAGCTGATATAAACTATTAAAGGTGTTATAAAGAATAGGCTCCATTATATTCTATGAAACTAAGAGCACTGAGGATACAGATTATTTCTCAGGATGAAGTTGTGGAGAAGAGTCTCCCTCCTTCTGTGAGGGAGGGAGCAATATTCTGATGGAAGAAATTAATCTTAAGTAAGTGAGAATTTAATTTTTTGAGCAACTGATTAAACAAGCTTTACCTGTTGAAATGTTCTAAAAGGTGCATTAACATCACTCTCCCCATTTGACTGACTGGTAAACTGAGCAGCTGTGGGATTTAAAGCTGTGCTCCAAAATCTTAACTTCACAGACCCTAAAGCTTGAACCTCCACTGAAGTTCAATTATCCACAGTATGTATTAAGCTCCCTGGAACAAACATTGTCCCTGCAAGCAGAAATATTCCTCAGGACAAAATCGAGTATAAACTCAAAATAAATTTTTTACTTGTGAGCAGATAAAAATTTTTGTACTTATCATTTGTCTTCATTCATCTTCATTGTGCCAGTTAGTTACAGATATTCTTGTCTGATACACAAGTGAGGCAGTCACAGTCCTGGGGAGCACTGAGCAGACTGCTCTAAGTAGCTATTTCCTATGGCAAAGGTATGGATAAGGAGCTAGGCTGATACGTTATTCTGCAACCATTGCACAGTGATAAATCACACACTGATGAAACTATTTGGGTGTATAGACAGTAAAAGATTGAAATCACTAAGAGATGCTTTGATTTAGATGTGATGTTGAACAAATGTGGTTGGACAAATTCTAGGTTTGATCCCTAGGCAGAAGTGCTGATGGAGATGTACAAGTTATTTGATAAGACTGAGTAGTCAGCTTCTCTATTTGTGACACTGACCCTATTTATTTATGGATACACTCCAGATGATATGTTCTCAAGCTTTGCTATAGTAGACTAAACACCAGCTAGGGAGGAAAACTGTAGAAGTTAAGGGATACTTCTGGCACAGGAACAGTGGGTATAAAGTTATCAGATCATCTACCAGAAAAATAATAACTAGTACAATAACATGCTGAAACATTTCAGTTCCGGCCACAGGAGGAGAAGGAAAAACCTAACTGTTTCTTTAACTAAATTTGACAAGTTTACGAAGGGACTACATGATGCAAGAGCTTTGGACTGTGTTTAGCTCCATCAAAAATCTCTTCCAGTCTTACGTTCATGTTATAGACTTGAGTTATGTATTGTCACCAGTCATCAGGAAAGCCAAGAAAATTTAGCTCTGGTTTCTGATTTAGCTGTCAAGTCTTCATTAGGCAACACAGAGAGAGAAGGAAGATCTGTTAAATTCGGTGATAGGGGAAGTTTACACAAGCCAGTATGAATTGCATTTTTAACAGTCCTGTGATTTTGGTTTCTGATGCTTTTTAAGGTTTATGTCCTCTGTTGTTTTCCAATACTGCAAAAGCACATATTCAATGCTCTGAAATTATCTGTTATGTGGGCTATAAAACAAGAGATAAAAGGACCAGATTACTCAGTGCTCATCCTTTGGGCATACTTTGCCAGAACTCCCTTTAAAATATATTAGGTGTTAAAGAATCCTAAAAACTTCTTGGCATATATTTGAAATTAGGTTTTTTGTGCTTTATTCTGTATTGTAAAGACAGGAAGAACTTTGATCTAAATCAAATATTTAAAGTATTTTCATAAGTCCACTGTAGGAAGAAGTCTGAGTTACAGTGAGACATAAATTAAATTATAAAAGATTCAGGATTTTGAATTTGTGTAGAGAAGTAGAAGCCTTCAATGAGACCTGGTCTCCAACTGCTGGAAGGGAGTAAGGTGCTAGAACCAGCTCTCCAGAGATGAATTTTCAACAGCTTTGACTTACAAATTACTATTAAATTAGACTGCTAATCCCTGAGGCAAATGTAAATTACATTAGCACTATTAAAGATGGCAAAATTTTACCTTTAAAAAAAATTCTGTACACACAACCTTGGGTTATTGCCATGTGGTACATTGACTTGATCTATAAATCTATGCCAAAAGATCAAAAGATCAAACTTATTTCTATGTATTTTCAGGGACTGATGAGAAAGCTAATGCCATATAATGTTATAATCAAGCTCTGTAGGCAAAAGTGAGGATAAATGACCAAAGGTTGAACGGCTCGCAAGAGTTTAAACCTACTGCTTCACAACAGTAAGTAAACTAAACAAATGCCTTGGAGATCTGCATCAGTCAAGACAGGAGCTGATCAGATTGCACCTGTTTCTAGAATGACTCAAATTCAACAATTACCCCAGATTATTAATAAGGCATTCAGAAGAAACTCAGTTTTGTTTTTTGTTGTGAAAAGGAGAAAACCCTCATGAAATAACCACATTTGTAGTTTTCATATTAAGAAAAACACTTCTATAATCCTCCAAGTATAATTTCGTACTTAAAACCATATTTTCTTTTTGTACAGATTATGGAGTGAATTCATATTGTCAATTGGGGTAGCTATTTGGAGAGTAAAAAATTAAATGAACACTCAGACCATTAAAACCTTTTTTTAAAACAGTGGTCCACTGCTGCAAAGTGAATGATCCTTGGCAGTGTAATGATATTCATGCGAATTAAATCAATTGTTTTCAGAGGTTGCATTTTAAATATAAATGTGCCAAAGAACTCAAGGATCATCATGCTGTATTTTATATAATTGTATATACTATGCAAAAGGAAGTTCCAATTTAAGTCAGATGTAGCCTTTTTGGTAACTTCAGTGGTAAAAATATTTTACTTGCAATCTTTAACCTGATAGTTTTATAAACAATAAACCAAGAGGAAATAACATCCTTCTTATTCTAGTGCCTACTATCTTCATGAGAAAGGCTTCAACTTTATATAAATTTATTGTAGGAGTGACATATCGAGATATGAACCAGAGAGACGGTTAAGATTTCACCAAAATAAGACAGTCAGAGAATCAATAAATGCCATTGTATTGTGTATGTTTTCTTTGACAGTTCCAGATATTGGTTGCAATTTCTTGTTGAGCAACAGAGGAGTATGTGGATTGTGCTGGTTTTGGCTGACATAGAGTTAATTTTCTTCACAGTGGCTAGTGCGGGGCTGTATTTTGTATTTGTGCTGAACACAGGGTTGATACTATAAAGATGTTTTTGTTATTGCTGAGCAAGGCTTACACAGAGCCAAGGCTTCTTCTGTATTTCGTACTGGCACTGTGGCAAGGAAGTTGGGGCTGCATGGGAGGTTGGCAGGAGACACAGACAGGGCAGGTGACCCAAACTGACCAAAGGAATATTTCATACCATATGATATTATGCTCAGTATATGAAGTGGGGTTAAGAAGACAGAATGTAGGGGGGACATTTAGAGTGATGGTATTTGTCTTTCCAAATAACTCTTACGTGTGATGGGGCCCTGCTCTCCTGGAGATGGATGGACACTTGCTACCCACTGCAAGCAGTGAATTAACTCCTTGTTTTGTATTGCTTTTGTGCACAGCTTTTGTTTTCCCTACTGAGCTGTCTTTATCTTAACCCGTGAGTTTTCTGTCTTTTACCCTTCTGATTCTTTACCCCACCCTGCTCTTGGGTGAGTGAGTGAACATCTGCATGGGGCTTGACCGCTGACTGGGGTTAAACCATGACATGGGTATAGGTTCATCTCTGTCAAAAATTACTCATATTAAAAAGTCTAATCAGTCATCAGAAGTAATCTGAACATATATGAACATATATATACAAGAACTGATATTTGTTGACTTGTCAGGATAGAATCTTTAACAAAAGAAACTGATCTTTTTGGTATGAAGGATCAGTAACTATGTATGCTGTATATAGTACACAAATCTTGAAGAGCATTCACAGTCACGGGTTACCAACAATAGGTGGGTTGCTGGGTTCACAGAATCACAAAATCATTTATATGCTTTACATAGTTTTCAGGTAGAGACCTCTGAGATCACTGAGTCCAGCCTTTGACTGGTAACCACCCTGTCAACTAGACCATGACAGTAAATGCCTTGTTCAGTTGTTTCTTGAACATCTCTTGGGACGGTGACTCCACCCACCTCTCTGAGCAATCCATTCCAATGTTTAACAACCCTTTCTGTGAAGAAATTCCTCCTGATGTCCAGTCTGAACCTCTCCTGGAGCAGCTTGAGGCTGTGACCTGTGATAAGTTGTAGCTCTTCTAACTACCAAAAAAAAAAAAAAATATTCACAGAGTTTTTTGTTTTGTTTGTCAGATGTTTTTTCTCTTAAAATATGAAATAAAATTTTTCATTTAAAGTGATATAAAGTCAGTAGCAAAGCTAGGGCTAGCACTGAGGGAATTAGAAGCCCAGACATACATCTCCAGCTATTTAATCACAAGTGTATTTCTACAGCCTCTGTTCCTGCCTATTCAAGTGGAGAATATTGTTGAGGGCTAACTTATGGGTGCTTTCTCACAGCTAGAACTGGCAAAAAGCTACATTTCTTGACAGCAAGAACTTAGGTAATATCCATTGCTCTGGTCTAAGACAGTTGATTTGTTTCAGAATGGCTGGGGGGGACAGTTGAGCAAAAGAATTATGTAGATACATCTTTTAACTGCTTTGGTTTTGGTGTTTCTTATTAGTCCCAGTCACTTCATTGGTTTCTGTGAGAGAGTAGTCACTAAAGAGCTGATGCTGCCTTTGTTTCTGTCTGTTGTGGATGACAGTCATCACCACACTGCACAACAGCTTACAAAGGTATAGCGCCTTTTCTGCGCCCTTGTAGTGCAGACAGAGAGTAAACTCACTTTCTCAGTCTTTTCTCAATCTTAGGATCTCCGATGACAGAGAAAAATGGTGTTCAAGGGTCAGACCTTAAAAGCGCTGGTAGGGGTTAACACAGACTAAACATCACTTTCATTTACAGAAGAAACTTTTGTTGCCTCTCTGATTGCCGAGAGATCTTGAAATCTTACAAACATTTTTGTTTTAACTTCTGGTAAGAGAGCTGGATTTATGTTAGACTCAAAAGTGCTCTGATGATTTTTTTATGGAATGATATAGACCATTTACTTTTGTAAGTTACAAGCTGATCTTTTGTTCTCTGTCTCTGTACTCCTAAACATTGCAGGGTAGATGTGTTAATATGATGGCTGACTGGACAACTACAATTTATCACCGGTCTAGCAAATTTAGAAATATCTGTATGTGAACTAAAAACCGTACCACAGAATAATCCCATATGAAATGCACTGATAATTAAACTCCTCTGACAATTACATCATACATTATCAGGATTAGCCAGATCCATTACTCATCACTGGTGCCTTGAACAAAACAAAGCTGGTACGCTGGGGACTGTCAGCTGAGCAGATGCTCCTATGGAAGAAAGCAGCCAAGCACTGTTTATGTAATTTGAGCAGCAGCATGCTGGAGAAAGATATTACTTCAGCTTACACAGTATTCATGGAGTTTAGAAACTAGAAAAGGCAAAAATCTGAAAGCACCATATTGACTATACCATATTTGAATACCAATTTATTTGCATATCCTACATCTCTGCTATAATTATGCTTTGATGAAACTTTTTTTTTGTATATAAAGCACACAGCTTTGCCATTCTTCTGTTTATAAAACTTAAAGACAATAATCCACAGAACACAGAAGAAGAAAGAAAAGAGTGTTAGTTATTATAAAGGAATGCTATGTTAATTTCAGGAGTTTATACTAAAGGCTGGGGTTAAAAATAAAATGTATAGAGACATTTTTAGTAGCACATTAGTGTTGGGGTGTTTTTTTGGTGGTGGTGGTGTGAGGTTTTGGGGGATTTACTCTTGTTTTTTTGGTCAGGATTTTTTTATTGTGTTTTTTATGTGTGTGTATATTTTGGTGTGTTTTTTGTTTGTTTTGTTTGGGGGGAGGCTGTTTGGGGTTTTTTGTTTGTTTTCTTTAATTTAATTTTGTTTTGTTTTCTGGGAGTCTTTTTTGTTTAATTGACAGCAAAAATATTCCAAAAAGGAGATTTCTGAAGATAAAAGATTTTTTCCTTACCCAGCTCCCACTACTGGTTTCTTCCCTGTGTAAAAGATGTGGAAGGCAAATGCCTGTGTGTAATAAGAATGTCCCATTTTCACAGTGTTTAACACAAGTGGAAACTGCCCTAACAGGTTTTAATTTTCTGAAACAAAATATTTTATGTGATTGCTTGGTGATGACTGAAATAAAGCATATATGTCATGGGGATCTGTTCCAACTAAGGAGTGCTCTTCAGGGGCTAACAACAATTAAACATCCATGTTATAGAAATGATGTCTTATTCTGTCCCAGAATGATGAGATTGCAACTCTCTTCACAACATAATTGAGGGGTCCATCTCAAGTGTGTGCATGTGTGGTGGGGGTGTCCTTTTTTTCCCTTTTGTTATTGGAAGGTAGTTTTCAGGTAACCATAGCCCTTTGGGCTTCAGAGAAATTCCAGAGATGTGTACAACTGCTAACTAGTAGATACTAAAAAGCTGGAGGAAAGGCTTGGTATATACTGAGTTGCATCAGTCAGGTGCAAGCTTATGAAATTGGGATTTATGTTCATAAGCATTGAACACTGGGAGATTTAGGATATATTCCTTCTTAAAATCTGCAAGATATTTCCACTGGAACCTTCTTGATAAAGGTGTGTTCAGCCCTATAATGTGTGAATCTTTTAATCCTGATGTATGTGTTCCTTTTAAAAATGTATTTCTTTGTTTGCTATGGTATGGTGATGCCTGGTCATCACCACTAATGTGTGCCCTAGGAGTCACACAAAAAATGAGTACATCTGAGTAGTGTGGCATGTAAGCTTCAGTTGGTGATTTGTGTCAGTTTAAAGCCTCTATGTCCTGTGCCAAAATAGGGTTGGGAAAATCTTGGATGGTGCAGTTCTCAGCCTGGGGTCTTTAATGGAAAGCCATCTTAATCTGTAGGTTAAACCAACAGACTGTGAACTGTGTTAGTGGGAGTGCAGCTTCACACTTAATTTCATATCCACTTCTGTGGAGGTGATAATCACTGGTAGGAAAATGGGGTAAAGAAATGGGCATAATTTCGTCATTAGACATTGTGCTTTGACAAGTAGATGCATTTATAAAACCTCAAATTTTCTATTGTTGAAATATATTTTCCAGTCATCCACAGTCTCACAATTATTATGGGGCTTTCTCTCTGTTTACAGATGAAGTCACCATGCTATTAATGAAGAGGTAAGGGAGGCACATAGAAAATTTCATCTGTTTTAAACAAGGCATACCATTCAAGTTCGACATTTATAGTTTCAATAGTCACTGCTGAGAGGAAACCCTCTGCAGAGAGTGATTCTGCCAGTCTAGGGTAGGTATTCAAAAAGCAAGAACAAACTACTTTCCTGTATGTGGCTCTCTCACTTCACTGCATAAATTTAAACCAGGGAAATAACTTTTAAACAGATGTTGTTAAGTGAGGTGAATCCCATCTACAAATTATTGTATAGCTCCAGAAAGATAACAGAAAAGAAATCAAAAACACTTCTGAATGGTTGCTGACAGACATGTTTGATATGATTTCAGTTAAAGTCTGATTTAAAAAATAAAGCAATATTTAAAGCAGGAGAAAACAGTATTGCATGGCTGGCTGCAAATTGATATGATTGAGAATTGGCTATTTCAACACTGAACAGAGCTGAGGAGTTGTAAAGCTGTGGTAGGCTACCCTCTTGACTTAACCATGGACCTTCAAAAATTTTGTCTTTGCAACCAATTTTGGTTTTGAATCCCATTTTACAAATAAGGATACTGTCGCATGAAGTAATTCTAGCACTCAGGAATATGCTTTATAAGACTGCTCTTAAATTTGAAGGCCACTCCTTTGAAGAATTAGGAATGAATATTCAGTGAGTGCACAAAGCCATTAAAAGCAGCAGCCTTGCTGCTGAGAAGCTGGCTGCCCTGAGCTCCCTGCCTTGCTCTGGGAAGTGGCACATGACACCTGCTCTGTGCCAAGGGTAGCCTGCAAGCTGAGAGATGTCTAGAGAAGTAACACACTCTTCACTTGCTTCCTCGGTTTGTTCCATATCTTCCTGTGTGATTTCTAGCTTGACAGAAAACAGGTTTTTTAAAAGGTAAATATAGTTCACATAGAAGTTAAATTTCCTAGGGCATCTTTCCATTCAAGCATGACTGCTGTGCTGCCTATTCACAGGCAGCATGAGTTTATAGTCTCATTACTCCACACAAGCCATGAATGAAGTAAGCTTAGCCAATAGGTGTGGGAAGAATCACAGTTTGAACCCTTGCTCTTGCTATGGTGGGTTCTTCTAAGGAAAAATCAAACATTATGTTTCTGGGAAGAACAAAGACAGAAAGCACTCCCCTGGCTGTTGGAGATGATCCCACGCCAGTGTGTGGCAGCAAGCAGCACCGGCCAGCTGCAAAAAGAGATCTCGGCACCAGCACAACTCTCCCAGAGTCTCACTGTGCTCAGCACCTCTCTGCACGTCTGGCTGTGCTTACGAGACACAGTCAAGCCCAATTAAAAACATGACTGGAGGGTGTTGCCAGAAAGAGCAGTTTAGTGCCTGCAATTAAACTGGTTGCTAATTATGTGGTAGGATTTCTTCTTTTTTCCTTTTTTTTCAGTGGTTAATTTGTTTCACAGAATGCAGTCTGTGTGCACACTTGTGAGTGCTTCTGTGTGCGCACAGGGAGAATACTGCTCTAAAAATACTTTCTTTTTTTTCATTACCTATTGCTTATCTCTCTTTGCTTATCATAGTTCTCAAACTGTAAGACATACCTACTCAACATCTCTATCACAGATAGAGATAACTTACACCAACATCACTCACAAAATTTTTACTTTCTTTTGCCGTGGCTGCTTTAATCTCCTCTTGCTCATCTGTGGAGGTCACTGAGGGCCTCACAGTCATTTAGGTCTATGTTAATCTTGAATCCTTCAGCAGATTCTGGACTGTTACGGATAATTTTCTTTTTGTTGTTGTTCTTTAATTAAACAGAAAATGATAAATTGTTTATGTCTATTGTGCAGTCTACAACTGCTCCCTTCCTCGTTCGTTACTGTTATTATAGGACATATGAAAAGAATGGAATGGGGTGGATTAATGGAACTAATGTGCTGATCACAGTTTTGCTCAAAACCCTCAGGTATATGCAATCAGGCAGTTATTTAGAGAGTGTTTTCTGGCCTGATCAGATGTCTTGGACCTGTGATCAAAACCTGGTGGCTTATTTCTTTTAACAACACACTTTGCAAAACTATGCATTAAAGGTATTATTGGTCATTGATGTGCAAAATATAATAAATTTACACACCTACCTAATTCCACTAATGTGAAAAGGATAATAAAATACAGGATGAGATCTTTAGATAAAATAAAAACAACAATGCCTTCTACAAAGCCCATTAGTCAGAAGAACTGTAGCCACCACACAAAATTCTGGTTTCTCTAATGTAGGAAGACTGTGAGGAGCAGTAGTGATGCTGGACATTTGGGACTCTTTGGAGGTGCGTTTGGCAGTCGAGAAACTTGACTGTGTCCACTTACCCACCTTTTTATTCTGCTTTTGACTTTTTCCTTTCACTCTTACCAACATATGCTTAACCTTTTTTTCTGTGAGTGGATGAACCCCTGTTGGTTAGTTTGCTCTCACATGTGCTAGTCTACTGAATACTAGGGATGTGAGTTTCCATCCAAAAAGTATTTACATCAATGCAAAGAGAATATAAAGTGCTGCTGTATCAAAACCTGGTCATACTTGTTTCATCCTTGTGTAAATAAAGAAAGTGGAAAAAGAAGCCAAACAGTTGCAAAATTAGGATTTTTGACAGGGATTAACATATATGTGCAATTACATTTTTTTCTACCATGAGCAGTGACCTGCTTTTCTTTCCTCCTTTCCATGTTTTGTAAAAGTATTTCCATCGCTCATGTGCCCTTGTTTCAGGGCCTGCCAGTGGCAAGTCCAAATGGTCCATTAACTGCAAAGTCAGTTGTCGGTTCTTCTCTCCTGCCTCTAGTTTAGCACACGTCTAAGTGACTTGCTTCATTGATTGTATAGCGATTCTACACTGCAGAAATAAACCTTGCGTTACGTATCATGAGGTTAATTCAAACTACACAGTATTTTCTGTCAGAGAAGGTGGCATATTTTTTCGATGGGAGCAAACTGGCAATGTACACCCGAAGATAATTTGTTGTAGCAGCAAATGTCCAGATTCAGGTTTAAACTGCAGTGGGCAAAATAAAGGTCAGGATTATGTTGAAGGGAACATGCATTCAAATAGATTTTTTTGAGCTTAAAGGACCATGATTGTTGGATAGGCATGTGATTTTGTTGTGCAAGTGGAAGATATAATATGGTGTACTTGATTACTATTAGTAGTTACTTAATGTTTAAGAGAATAAAATTTTTGTTCCTTCTCTTACCATCTCACATCTTCTCTACACAGTTCCATGGTTCAGAATAAGATTGTTTCTTATATTTAAAGTAGCTCATTTGAGAGCATTGACTCATTCTCTAGAGCTGGTGGAGAAATAAAAGTAGTCTTTTACCATCACGACTCCACAGTGATTTCTTTTCCTTAGATGACAGTTCCTTGTACTTACTGATTTTGTGTTACTTTAAAACTTTTTGTCTTTCCACATGTACTAAAAGTGCATCTGTATAGATAGGATGGATCTTTCTTCTTTTTTTTCCAAAAATGGTTTGTAAGGTTATTGCACACTCTCCTCAATGCAGCAAGGAAGAGATTGAAACTTTTACTGGTAAAAACTTATTTCTATATACATTTTTGATGCTGCAATTCATTATTTTACAGTCACTTTTGTTTGTTTTTTGCTCTAAGCCACTGTTTTTTTGATTACTTCAAGGTTACAAATTACTCTGTTCCCAAGATCCACTGTAAGTGAACAAAAAGATAAAGACAACTGGCTCAGAACTCAGTTATGGCACAATACCTAGGCAGCAAGATTTTCTCCTTGGTATGGCTAACAGAGATACTTTTTCAATAATTAGATCAGGGTTTGGTACTACCTGGACTCTCTGTAAATCAGTATGTACTGACTAGTTTTCTAAAAATATTTCAACTTTAAAATAAAATTCTGAACTTTCAGTGTTATGGTCTTTTCCCAACATACGCAAGAAAACACTGAAAAGCTGAATGACTTTTGTATTTGTAGTTTTCTTGATAAGTACAGAAGAAATAAGTATTATAGCAAAAAATCAACTTTAAAACAAAAAACCAATAATACTTTTCCTTATCTGTTATTTTTACTTCAGTTCCAAATGCTTGTGTAAGTATAAAGAAATAAACAATCTCTTCCACTTTTAATTATAAATTTTGTATATTGTTATTATAAGGTATTTTATATACAACAGCAGCAGTGGCAGCCTGTTTAGACTTGGGTTTTTACTTCTCATGTTCATCTTTCACTAGGAAAATGTGCTCTAATGTGGTTAAAGAAAATCTCTTTTCCCACAGTTTGGAAACTGTCAAATAGCTAAGAAGAGAAAATTCACCCATTGCTCAAAATATTATTTTAGTCCTAGCCCATGGACTTTCCTGTTCCTCATACTCTGACTTCCCACAGGATATTCCTGTCTCAAAGACTTACTTTAAAATAAATAAATAAGCACTATTGTTAGTCTTCATTTGAAAAAGAATTCATGGAATACAAGAATGCATATTTATTTAACAAGATTCAGCAGTGCACTTCAGGTTATATTTTTCCTGCATACAAACTTTATCATTATCAGGGACATTCAGATCATGAAGGTGTGTCACTGCACAGTGTTATGCACAATTGATTACATATATCTGCTGTTGAAAGTTAATACAGTTCATCTGACTGTAAGTGTTGCTCAGTGATGTACAGACAATATCACTGCATTAAAAAAAAAAAAAAGAAAATCTACCTCCTAATAAAGTAAATCATCTTGATGTCTTCTTTTGCACCAAATTTTTGTCTGCTTTAGAAAAGATGTTATGACCAAAGATATTGATAGGTAACTGAGACACAGAGAATGTCTCACCCAAAGGTGCTACTCCAAAAGTTTTCCATAAGTGCTTTTCCATTTTCAAGTAAATTGTTATATAGTCCAGAACTTAACTAACAACTGGTGAATGGTAGGCAGACAGTGCCTGACTTCTACTCTTTAACTCAGGATGTGTTTTAAGCTGGGTCTGACGTATGCAGCATAGTTTAGAGGAAGATATGGTTATTTCTTTGGATTCAGTAACTGAAGATTTAGCAATATGCATATACTCTAAAAAAAAATATCTCCCCTATTTATTTCTATTTAATATGAAAGGAAATTCCCCTTTCTGTGTCCTTAAAAGGTTAAGTTATAAAGCATAGTCCTTGCTGAAGACAGAAATATACCTGGAAACAGTGGTCCTGTAGAGTATAAGGATGGCTTCATCATTTTTGTGAAGATGAATTTTTCAGTATTATTCATCATTATTTCTATATTATACATCTTGCTCCTGGAGTCAGTATTTTCCTTTTGGGAATATATCGAAAATGTTAAACATAGTGTTGATTTTTTTTTTTGGCATTACACTTAAACCAACGTTTTTGTCCAGAGTGACAAAATCCTACTGTTTCTTTTTCCTCCCTAGTTTATTTATTCACTCTGCTATTAATCTACGCATAATCTGTTTCTCCTTCTGTAAAACTGATCCATCAACTTAGAATAAAACACTCTGAAACCTCTGCAGGGAACATATAAAGCAAATGACCAGTTTGTCTGTTATTCCTGTGATAAAACAGTCTTATTAGATTTGCTTTTGCTAATGCAGAAAACCTGTAGAATGTGAGATAATCATACAATACTTGTTGTGTGAAAATTATCCATATTCTGAATTTTCTGTGCAATAGTATAAATGAATTTAGTTATAATTAGATACACTCCAGAAAATAGTGCTACCAGTGAAGTAGATGGTGTTATCTGCATCTCCATGAATTTTCAGAAATTACGTTAGAAGGGTTTATTCTTAGTGGACAGCACAGATCTGATGCTGATACCTAGTTTATCTACACATGTAATTTATTTTGCATAGGTGTGTTGCTAGGTTGTGATAATATATGCAAAATTATTTCCAACTAGTTAGGTATAAAGATGTAGTGTTCACATGTGATGACCATAGGGTCAGATTCTGATCTCCCTTCTACTTGCTGACATATCCTAATAAAGATAACTTGGTATAACTGAGGATAGAATATGCCTTATGCCTTTTTTAATTTTTTTTTTTTTACACTTTCCTTTCAAACACTGACTAAGTTATCTATTAAATTATAAGTAAGCTTATTAGTGAGAGACTATTTGCAGTGTACTACAGATGAAGCATAGGGGGAAGGAGATGAAAAGAAATAAATGCCCATTTTTTTCCACACATGATGACCTGTCACATGCAGGTGAAAGGTTTTGTTTCAAACCTGTTTTAAGGCTGTTTCATACACAGAGATTACTGTGCGGGTCCACTGTGATCATGTAGAATGATATCCTCTATAACCACAGAATCCATGAATTAATTTTATTTCCATCTGAAGACTGTCTCTCAAAAACTAATCAAACAGGTCTACCTTCAAATTTTTCTTATTATTCTCATTTTGAGCTGGTTTTATAGATTCAGAAGACTTCTTCTCAAACTTCTGCAAATTTCTTTCAGAAATCTAACAAGGTATATAAAATGTGATGAAGTAATGCTTTGTCCTTCAGTTCTTTAAGATGGACTGATCATCTTTTGACTTTTGTAGTGAAACATTTTCATTTCTAGAAATTTTCCTGTGAGGTCTTTGCAATCTGTAACATCCCTGAAATGTGCTCAGGTAAAAGGAGTTAGCATTGCAAAACTAACTGCTGCCAAATGCAGATGCAATCTGACCTCCCTTTGGTGCTTCACCTTCTGTAATTATACACCCAAGGATCACCTTTTTGACCCTTTCATTGCAATTGCCTTTACCATCTGCAGTTTCTTTTCAAGGGCTGCATCTAAGTTTAACTGCAAGAGAATACCAGAAGACACTCCATATTCTGATTCCTGCTTGGATAACGAGATCATGTGCTTAGATTTCACCTACATGGAGAGAGGGATGTGGGAAATGGCTGGTGCATATCTAGATAGCATGCTAATGGAAAGTCAGGATGTGGCAGGGGTCAGCACCTATATCTGGGAATTCAGAAACACTTCTGGACTTTAGATTCCAGAGATAGTCAAAGTTTCCTCCTGGTGTTGCCTCTTACATTGTTTGGTTCTGGGTGTATTTCCTGAACTGCTTAACTCTTAGACAAAATCTGGAGTTTGTCCTCTCCATTATTTACTTTTATGCTGTGTTAATTTTATCAACAGTGATTTTCTGGTTTGGTTCATACAACTTTTAGACTTTATCTGAAATGCAAATACATAAATAAAATCCTCATATTTAGTAGGAATTATTTAGCACGGCTCGAAATGAAACAGAGAGCAACATTTTAATCCTGTTTTATTTTGTTTCATTATGTTCATTTTAGATTTCTTTAATTTAATCAGAATATCCTGTATTATTAAGTCATATCCTGGCAGAAGCAACAATAATTATGCATTTATTAACCAAACTTTTAGTCTTTAGACAAAAATAGCAAGTTAGTTAAACAAGAGTTGCTTGTATAAGCCTTTGTAGATTGGCATTAATTGCCTTCCATAACTTAATTTTTTTAATTAATCTGGTACCATATTATTAATTGGATTATTTTGCCTGCTTGTTTCAGTGTCCCAGCCCTATAGTAAAGTAGGTTACACCACCTAAGTAGTGGCACATTTTATCTTTCCCAGGTTTTTTTGAGCTCTCATGGTGTCTCAAGATGTACTAAAAAGGAGCAGTGATGGTCCAGAGAGCTCCTTCCTACAATACTTCTTTAGAAGATCTTTTGCACAAGTTTTCCAAATCTGCTGATGCTACACATATTTTTTTTAAACTAGAGTTCCATGTTTTGTTATTAATGAGTGAAATAAAAATCACCATCAAGCTTTTCCCAAGGGTACAAGAGATTTATTTGCTAACTACTTCTGCCCTTCCTAAGGTCTTATTGTTACCAATAAAAAATCTACCAGTTCTAATAATGAGTTAATGGCACTACTGGAATTATTTTTGTTTCAAAAATGTTCCCTCCATACTCTTGCTCTAATCTCTGTTGACTATAGATTTTTCCAGGAATTATTTTAATTCCTTTAATCATTTTCTGAAAATTCAGTTTTCTGATTTTTATTTGTTACTATAATTTTTTTTTACTTTTTTTTTAATTTTTAAAACTATTCTTAATCCTTTTAAAATTAGATCGTGCTAATATTTAATAAAGTTGTCCTTTATCTGCTGAGTATTTAATAAAGTTTCAGTCATCATTCATGTATTTCTGATGATTTTCTATCCTCTCTGATAATGTTGCAAGACTGTTTTATTTATTTTATTTAAAGCAGAAAATTTAAATATTACTAATAAGGACTTTGGTGTTTTCATGTGACTATGGGAGGAACACTGTACTGAAGATTCTATTACTCATTAGTTTTGTGACCAGCTGTTATCTACGTTAGGGCAGCTAAAAGAGTATTATTGCATGACTGGTTTAGAAAGCCATCAAAATTGTCTGTGGTGTGTCTAAAAACAGCACATAAACATAGGTTCAGCATTATCTATCCTAATGTGCTGTGTGCTCCTGGGATCTTATTCAGAACTGACACAGCGCTCACACTCAACATACTCAATGTTAGGTGTGTGCCATATGGCTTAATTTCTGATAGAAGAGTATGACTCAACTGAAAAGATAAAAAAAATATCTTTTAGATAATCATCTTTATTTTCTAGGATACCCTTATTCTTATGTACAAGACAGTCAAACTTCCAAGACAGGCAATGACCAGGCATTTGACTAATATGCCAAAAATTTAATGAAAACTCATCTTTTTCTTGCTCAACAGTTATAGCCAGAATGCCCACAGGCTCAAGGAACAACAGAACCCATCCATGATGCTTGTTGTTAGACAGCACAGTTAATGTAAATTTCAGATTCGCAAATGATTTGTGTTTGGTGATGAGACCATTTGTAGTAATCACCAGGCTAATGCTTGAGAGTTGTTGGGATGACACCTTACAATGCAGTTCTGTCGTATGAACATTACCTTAGACATGTAAAGGTCTCTCCAAAGGCACCAGCAATTTGATGAAGGATTGGTCCAGTATAGAATCAGAAAACAGCTTTAATGGATAGAGTAATTTTCTTCAAAGAAAGGTAGAAATCCTATGCCTTGTACCTTGTAGACCAATATGAGTTTATCAAGGAGTAAAAATTTGCCTTAAAAAAGAACTCTTCTGATTTTGTTTTGTTTTGTTTTGTTTTGTTTTAATGATATGAACGGGGGCTCCATCCTTCTCAGTATTTTGTCTTCAGGAAGTGATGGGGCAATTTCCTGGAAAAAGTCTGGTAAAACTTACAGAAGCTGCAATGTTTCCTTACGTAATTTGTCAGGTTACTGGCTGAGAGACATGCTTGTGGACAAATAAAACACGCTTACATAAATGGACACATGCATGTGCATTTCGTTGCATGCATGCGCATTTCGTTGCGTGCATGCATGTACATAAGTGCATGCATACCTCAGGACTTATTGCCGTGCTTCATAACTTCACACTCTCCCTTTGAAAGTTCATATTGAATGGCAATGTACTGATCCAAGGCTAATGTGAAGGGATTAATATCTTTCCTGATTTTTGACAGGAAGAAGGAAAATCTATGTTCATAATAAGCTAAACCATATATTTTACTGGAAGTGACATGCAGAATGATTTTATAAAAATGAATCTGTCATTCTTTTTTGATGAAGTTCACTATCATATGGCATCAAATTAATCTTTTATAGATTTGTGTTTGTGGTGTTAGCTTATAATGATTTTTGGTTGTTTTCTTACACCGAAGTAAACTCCTGTGAAACACATAAATGACCATGAGTGTTACAACAACTGCATAAAAAATAAATTCTGCTACTTGGGGCTGATAGTCTCACCCTAGGGTGATTTTTTGGGGGTGAATTAAACTGTGCTGGCAACCAGTCCTTCACTCCATATATCTCCTGCCAGATAGCGTTGATTGAACTGGTGGCATCTGAAGGAAGCCTGTCAGTGTAACTCCAGAAACTCAGGTGCTGAGCAGGAAACCTCTCTGCAAGGAAGCAGAGAATTGTCTTAAGAACACATTGTCATTTCGGCATCCTTCTTTGAAGTTTTATGGAATACCTGGTGCACTGGGAGAGGTTAATTATCTGTTGTTCCCACAGAAAGATTTGAATAATATATCACCTCAGACTACTGATATTTGTTCCCTTTATATTTGGGTTACAGGTGTAAATTTAGGTATTCCTGCTTGACATTTCCTATACTAATCTCTATTCTTGGCCTCTCCATAGGGCAGGTATGCCCTCACCTTTTGTGACAATCTTCACTGGGATAGTGTCCGTGATAGGATGACAGGAGCTGAAGTCCACTGGCTCCACCGAACCACACAAAGACAGTAATATCAAGACTAGATAAGATAGTTTATAATCTATGTTTATCAACTACAGTATTGTAATGAAAGGGGTTTCTGCTAAATCACTTCCCTTGTGCCTAGATGGAGGCCATTCCTTTTCGAGGGAAGGATAGAAGGGAGGCAAGCAGGGGCTTTAGGGGTCCTGCAGGTTTCAGGCTAGCATTTGCACAAAGAAAAGCAAAATCCTTGTCTTCCGTATTTGTGCAGGGCACAGGTTCTTCATTCCTACTTCCAAGACCAGGACTGCCTTCTTTCCACTTCTTTTTATTTATCATAGAATCATAGAATCATAGAATAATAGAATTAACTGGGTTGGAAGAGACCTCTGAGATCAAAAAGCCCAATCCTTGATCCAACCCCACTGTGATTACTAGATCATGGCACTCAGTGCCACATCCAGCCTCATCTTCAAAACCTCCAGG
>JAYRBT010000114.1:98116653-98133807 GCA_036023395.1 Myiotriccus ornatus
GCCCGGCCCTCCAGCCAGTTCCTGACCCAGCACAGAGTGCCCCTGTCCAAGCTGTGGGCTGCCAGCTTTTCCAGGAGCATATTATGGGACAGTGTCAAAGGCTTTGTTCTCCAGGTTGGCATCATCAGTACTGACTTCTTTCTGGCATCATGAGTGATTTCATTGCATGTGGTATCTTTGCCTACAGACAAAGTTATCCCCCTACAGAAAGTGTGTTGATCAGGCCTCAAAGCTCAACAGCCATATGTAAGCTCATATTGTGCAGGTGGGGAAGACATCAGAAAAAGACAACTCCTCCCAGACTTATGGTCAAGTCCTCATCTTGCCGTTCTTCAAATTTCTGTATCCATATTAATGACTAAATAAGGCCAGAGAAAGTATGTGTTTGAGCCTGACTGGTATCTGTGATTGTACATGCTATTTGACTACCAGTGTGCTCACTGGCAGGGTTTTGACTCATGCCAGCTGACATTTTCCTAGGTCATGGCCAGACCTGACATAAGGACACTACTTGCCGGAGGCAATATGGACAACATCCCCATTCTCTGGAGGGTGGAGGAAAGAAGCATTTCCCATGCCACTTTTTTTTCTCAGGGTATGCCCTTCCTCCGCTTTCTTCGCTAGCATAGGTGTAGTTTGCATCCAGAAAAGTGCAGTCTTTCTTCACATCCCTCCATCCTACATTGTTCAACACAGAACAAACAACATAAGAAAAAGTAATTTTCTGCTAGGTTGAGCAGGAGAGGAAATAATTTGCTACTCATGCCATCAGCCTTCTCTGGAGCAAAAGTGTGGTGGGGTCATGTTTGAGGCCTCCTCCTGAGGTAAAATACAACATGCTGGAGGTACATAAACTCATGTTACATGTATCTGTCTTCTTGCTTTATTTGGATTTGAGTTTTTTTCTTATTGTTGTTTCATTTTGTATTGTTTTACTTAAGGTGAAATAATTGCATTCAATTAACCCATTTGCACAACATGAAAGTTTTAAGTCAGGTATTTAGGTACAAGCTGGGAAATTTCTTCATCATTTTTCATATATATTATACCTATGTGACAATTTTTGTTGTAAAGCCATTACATTTATATTATATTTTAATCAAAGGTTCCTTTTAAAGGTAGTTAACAAAATAACCATACATGCCTCCTCTTGGGATTACTGATTTTATTATCTTAAGTGTGTCATAGAGGCAATTTATGACAAAAATTCAATGTTGGCTTCTTTTTTTCCCTTTGTGATCCTGGTTTTGATAGTCATTATTAAAGTACTGTTCAGCCTAATGGCTTTGCAGTAAAAAGTAACAATTCTATTGAGAAAAAAAGAGATTTATTGGAACCACAATACAAATAAAAAAACCCTATTGCCAAGTTTGATGTTTTTCTAAAAGCTATGTCTATACTAGTAAATAAAATGGGCCAGAGACTATTCTGTCTCCCTGAGGACAAATGATACAGCACAACCCACATTTATAGAGCTAAACTCTCTTAATTCTCAAAAAAAGGGAACTACATAAAACTGCCTATTGGGAGCAATCCTTAGAGTACACCATCCCCAAATCATGCTCCGAGACTGTTTGTGATGGTGTTAATTGGTTTACATTCAAAAGTCTGCCAAGAACTAAGGAACAGGGTGAATGCTTATGTCCTTCCGCAGACGCTGTTGCTTATTAGTATGGTCATGGCCGTAATTCTACAGAACACTGATCTCACAGTGCAGCCAGTGATCAAGGGCTGTGGTAACATTCATGGCACTTGTTCAAATTTCAGCTCAGTATGAGGACTTTTAACTCAGAACAAAAAATTGTTGGATTTGAATACTGATATTCAAATTAAAATGCTTCCTTGGTTTCCAGCATGTCTTTGGACAAAAGGGTAAATTCATGTCATATAGCTGAAAGATGAGCTGCCCTGAGAGATTGCTAAAAACAATAGATAAAGAGAAATTAGAACCCAACGAGCTATAACCTTGTTAAAGGAACACCTAAATACAGGAACACCTTTATTTTTAATATTCTAAACACTCTTATGGTACTCTCTGAGATCTGAATCAGGTTTCTATATGCAGCTTGGATTTCATTGCACTTTACCCTTAAACAAGGGAAAAATGAATCTTTTTGAAACTCATGCTGAGACAAATATCCCTTAGTGCATTTATTGAGAGCTAGCTGAGGTGTTTCTGAGCTATGGTAAGCTGTGCAGTACACATGCACCCTGTGCAAGACATAAATCTTTCCCTGTTCACCCATCATTTCAGTAGGGAAGCAACTTTCATGTTGGTGGTATCAGCATTCATTCTGTCTGGCAGGCAGAGCCATGACATGCTGAAGTCAAGGAATGAAGGGCAGGCAGTGCCCTATCTCTCTCAATGCTCAGGTGAGCAGGGTGCCAGGTGTCACAGTCAAGAGAACAAGGCAATTTATAGGGAAGAGCACTGCCTGCAATTCAGAAAGGTGCTTGAACACATGCTCAATGTTCAGCATGTTTGTATCTGGCTGTATGAAACACAATTTCAGTGGTTTCTTAGGTTTTGAATGTGCAAAGAGTAAGAAAGACCTCCTAAGAAGGAGAGATAAAGGCACCAGCACAATAGAAATAAGACAATCATGCATGGCAACTTTTATTTTAAAACACCGAGTTATAAATATGAACAAGTTCAAATGGAAAAGCAGTTCAAAACACAGGAGGAGGCAGGCAGCCAAAACATTTTTCTGAAAATGTAGCTTCTTTGATACGCCTGGGCTAAAATGTCTGGTGTTTGTAGCTTGCTCTGAATGTTGACTTGAACATTGTTCTGCTTTTTCAATCAAAACTGGCCACGGTCTAATGGATATAGTGCCTATTTTTATTATCTTCTAAACACTTATTTCTGATGGACTATGTGACCCTTCTCTTTTTTTATTGTTTTGGTTTATTTTTTCTCCTAGAAAATTTAAACTTATGGTCTGTACCTTTTTCATTTAAACTGGCTATAGGTCTATTCAGATATTTTCCAGAAAGCTAATCCAGCAGAATATCTTCAGAGTCTTTCCATAGGTCTGGACAGAGAGTCAGGGGATATGGAAGGAGTGAAAGCCACAAAGCCTACGTCTAGCAAAAAATCTGCTGGCTTCAGTGCCGGGATACAGCCCTGTTTGCTGCCTTTTACAGCTATTGCTAGGACTGCTGACGAGTCCCTGCCTCCTTAGTGATGAATAAGTCATTTTAACCCCAACAATTCTTCATAGCTGGAGATGGACTTTCATCAAAAGAGCACAACAAAGAAGACATAGTCTTTGGCCACATGTTGAAATGAATGAAATTCCAACTTTATATATACAAAAAAAGGATCAGGATGCTCACAGGGGCAGTACATTCTCCACCCTTTAAGATTGTTTAAACTTGATGGGATAACACTCTCTTCATTTAACTTTGAAGCTGGCCTGCTCTGACCAGGAGGTTGGACTTCCAGAATCCCTTCAAAGATAAATTATGTTATGATTCTAATTTTAATATTCTATAGAAACTTAACAAAGCAAGGTTAAAAAGAAATAATTGAATAGAAATAATCTATTTCTTTCTATCTGCTTTACTTATGGTAAATATCTGCACTTCATTTAGAAACATCCTGGTCTTAATATTTCAATGTCTACATAACTTCTAGAAGTCATCCAGATATACATATGTCTAGATGAAACAATTTCCAATTAGTATTTTATTGGCTCCAGAATCTTTTTACTATTTTCACAACAGTAGTTTTAAAATTACATATTAGGAGGTAAATTACCCCCAAAATGTGGAAAATCATGCTGGACCCCAGGGAATTCTAACAGTTTTGATACCACACACTATGAATTTATTTTTCAGCTGGAAGCTCTGAGCTTCAGATTTCAGCAAACTCCACATTCAAAGGAAGATTAAGGAAAATTACAATGTTTTCTTCATTTCTTAGTCAAAGTCATTAATGCCACAGAGGTTTTCATGGCTACTGTGCTAACACAGCTATTGCACTAAAAAAAAGGAATTTATGAAATCAGTGAAAAAGAACATGAAAGAAAAGGCTTCTACTTTAACAAATTTGCAATATAAGTGTTAAAATGAAAGAGAATCACACACACAAATGCAGAAAGAAGGCTGAGCAAGTACCACAGCAAGGCATTTCTGAGCAGCTTCATTAGCAACTGCACTTCATTTAAATGGGCTTCTTATACTCTCAAAGCCGCATGGGGAAGTTCACGTTTAAAGGGGGACCTAAAAGATGATGGAAATTTCTCACAGTGAAAGACTAAAATGAAAGCACGGTGACTAATACAGGTACTGATTCATCCAGTAAATGAGGGGATCTAAAAGTTCCCTGGCTGTCATCAGCATTGCCAGAGCACTGGCCTCACACCATGGCATGACCCAGGCTTTGCAGGCAGATAACAGATTTTGGCTGAGTTTTGTGAAGGAATCCAGTTCTTAATTGTGAACAGTCTTGACACTGTCTGTAAGCAGAAAATTGTCTTTTCCAGTGCCATGTTAAAATTTAATCCATCTCTGAAATGTAAACAAACAAGTGAGGATGTCAATGTGAAAAAGGTGCAGAAAAAAATGCATTCAAAGGAGAGAGAGGATGCAACTGGATTAGAGCATTTTAGGTGACAAGGCAAGTAGATATACATCATCTTCTATCGTTGCACAGTCACTGTTTGTAGCAACCCAAAACGCAGTTCTAGACTTCTAGTGTAACGACTCTGTGTGTAGCAATAGAAATTTGCCAATTTAGTCCTGCTAAAAATTTGTCTTTATTAATGTTTGACATTATGAATTAGTTTTATAAGCATATTCTCTGCTCATTGTTACATTTACTTGATGACAAATATATGTATTTCTTTCTTCTCTCACTTCTGTAGAGCAAGGTCAGCTTTCTGTACAGTGAATAGCAAGTCAGATTGGAAAGGCAGTATCATCGTCATTTACATTTCGTCATTAGCTCTGTGGGTATTGCTGTTGAGTTTATAGTCATTCTTGGAAATTTCACCTGGTTAGATTGGCCTGTATGGTTCTACCCTCCTAAATTTCACCCTCATTTGACTCCTCATGGAAATGAGAAATATTTACACTGCTGGAGCATATTACTTTACCTTTAAATGTAATCTTTAAGCTCAGCAGATGCCACCATTTATAACTAAGCACATCCACAGAAATTATGTTTCTTGCTCACATGCTTTGGAGATTGATATAAGCTGAATGACACTCTGAACTGGTATCTTTTTCAGCAAATCCTCTGTTTTTGGCAGTAGCAAGCTGTTTCAGAAAGCTTTGAATGGTGTTCCTCAAGTACTTTAGTGTGAATAGAAAATATTTTTTTAAAACTGTAATAAAATAATGGCATTTTGATTTCACAGTTTAAAATATTTATTATCACTTTATTTCATTTAATTTTATTTATTTTCACTTTGATTTTATTTTTAAAACTTAAATACCAAATTCTCATATTCAGGGCAAACATTGTAGCTCAGGTGAAGCAAAAGATTATTTTTAAGAATCTGGTTCATAGAAAGCATTTTCAGCAATCTTGTTTTAAATTAAATGTTGTTAGTATTAAGTTTACTTTTATTTTTTCCTTAAATGAAATTAAAAGAAGCTGGCAGCATAGCTTTAATCTTAACAGGATCTTTAGTAATGAGGGCAGCTGCTCACTAGATAAATGGCTTTCATTTATTCACTCATTTCATCTTGGACACCTAATGTGATTGACAAATGTGTCTATTCAGGTTTTTCACTTGTTCTGACATCCTAGTGCTGGCAGAACTTCACTGAATTACTTGAGAAAATCAAACTCTGTTGCCACAAATCAACAGGTGCAAACTTATGAATGTCTTTCACACCAAGCACTGTGGAAATAATCTTAAGAGAATAATTATGTGAGAAGTGATGATGGGTCTTTCTAATAGAGAGCCAGCAGACAAACATAGATAGTTTCCAATAGGTTGCTAAGATCTGTCAGATTGCCCCAAACCAGTGCTTGAGCATAATAATTCTACTGCAATGTCTCTGATGCTTAGACTTGAATAGATCATTTAATTTACTCAGTGGCTGAGCTGATTACATGCCTTAATTCTCAAACTCTGAGCACCTTGTTTACTGCTGCAGTACTTCAGGAAAGTCTTGTTAGATAGCCAGTTAGTCAGTCCTTCCTCCCTGACCCCTGGCAGTAGTCCTGATGATGTCCAAAACCTATGGATTTCTACTCCATGGAGTGAAAGAATGTAAGCCTGGGTATCTAACTGAAAAACTCTAACCACAGAATTAAAGCTCTATTTTCACAAAAAATTTCTTTCTCCAAAGTAAGTTCAACACATCAGTCATGCATTTTTCTTTATACAGGATCTTCAGGGGCCCCTCTCCTCCCTACAGCATTATATTTCACAAGCCATCTGCTGAGAATCAAGGAAAACCCTTATGCTTCCCTTATCCTAACCTTCCTCTTGCAGGATAACACAGGCACAATTAACAGCTGAAAAATCCTGAAAAATACTTTTCTGTTTTTGTCTGCTCTTCAACTCACTGGACTTATTGCTGTATTTTATGACCCAGATCTCTCCTGATAGTTGACAGTGCATTCAGAGGCAGCAGCTGTATTCTAAAACACAAGTAGATGACTAGTCAAGCAGCTGAACTGATACCCCTTTTGAATTTTGCCTAACAGGTTTCACTCCTATAGTCTCCCAGTATAAAGGTTGTAAGAATGAATTTGACATAACATTTACACTAGGCTTGTGAGAAATACAGAACTATCAGCAAAGGAGCTATTACTGAACAGTGTATTACTGACAGAATCTTTTTTGATTTTGCTACTACTAAAATATTTTTGTTCCTATACCAGATCTAGAATAGTCATAGCATCACGGAGGTTGGAAAGTATGTCTAAAATTGTCAAGTCCAACTGTTAGTCTAGAACTGCCATGTCCACCACTAAATCATGTCCCTAAGTCACTAAACCATGCCCCTAAGTGATCCATATCACTCGTTCATTGTGCTCCTACATTGTGTTTCTACTTCCCCTGATTTTCATGGGAAGTCCCTCATCTGCTCTCCAGACAGAGCTGATAGCAGGAAATTTCTATCTTCACCACAGTGGGAGCACTTAGACAAAGTCTATGAGCTTGAAAAACATAGCCATTGCAAATGGTGTTATCAGTGATAGGCAGCACCAGAGATGATAAAAGCATTTAAACCAGTAGAGAAGATGAAAGTGTAGGAGTCAGTGTTTATATACTAGCATTAGTTTTTTGGGAAGTAGATGAAGCAGGGAAAGAGAAACAAGAGACTTTAACCAGAGTACCAGAGCAGTCACCACACCTTGCTGAAGATTAAACCATTCATCCGTGCCTATTGAGAACACACCTACACAGTGTGATGTACATGCTTGTCTGCCGGAAAAGATCCTAACAAGATCTAAAGGTTTTTGTTAATTCCTGGAAAGAATGAAAAAAATTAATTGTTTTGAGTAGCAGAGAACTTCCTGTGCTGAGTGGCTATGGTCCAGCAAAACATGGAAGCAAATTGCAAATGCAGCCATGGAAGGAGTCAATACACTGTTGTAAAGCGACAAATTAGGTGTCTGTATAACAAATTGCTTGAATAGTTAGTGAGCTTCTTACAAGACCAAGCCAGAAGATAAATGAACAAAGCAAAATATGTCCTTAAAAATGTTAAGGTTTTGTGAAGCATATGTATCTCTTATGTAAACAAGACAAAAAGGATTGTCATTAGGATAAGTAGTTTATTTCATGCATATTAGGCATTTTCTCCTTATTCAGCTTGCACTCAAAGATATGATTCAATTTTAAACATAATATTTAAGTAATTACTTATTTTAATTACTTTAGGCAATGAAATATACCTTTTTAACAATTTCTTAAGTTGCATATTTCCATAAATAAAAAAAAAAAAGAATAATTTATAAGCATAGTAGTAGATGAGTTATTCTAAGAGACAGTTTGTCTTTGAAGATCAGTTTACCCATTTTTCCCATATATAGTATTGAGCACAAGACCAAGAGCTTTGGTGTCTGCACTATGGAAACCAGAGGGCTGCAGTATCCCTCAGCTGGCTCCTTTGCTGTGGATCTGTTAATACAAGAGCTTCTGCTGTTTGTAAATGTAGTGGTTTGAACCAGCTTCAACTAACTGAGCCCTGGTGCAAGTTAGAAAAGTCTCAAGGCTGTTCTAAATTATAGACATCATATGCTCCCAGAAGAAACCTATTACATAGGGTAATGTCTCATTTGCAAGGAAACAGTGATCTGGGAGGCTGTGGAATTTTGCTTCCATCTTTATCCTCACTGAACATCCCGCACAATGATGGCAGATTCAGATCTAATCTAATTCAGATTCAGACAACAAAATCTGAATTCTGAATATCACATTCTTTGAGGTGAGTTTTGTTGCACTTACTGCTTTGAAAATACGTAGCAACTTACATGATTGAGGTGCTGGTGCACATTCAAAGAAGAACAATAAAGATAGTGAAGGGTCTAAAGCCCAGCTCATATGAGGATTGGCTGAGGGTTGCTTAGCCTGGAGAAAAAGAGGCTCTCTGCAGCTACCTGAAAGAAGGCTGGAGTTGGTCTCTTCTCCCAAGTAACAAATGATAGAACAAGAAATGGTCTCAAGCTGTGCTAAGGGAAGTTTAGATTGGATATCAGGAAAAATTTGTTCGCTGAAAAGTTTGGCAAGAACTGTAACAGGCTGCTGAGGGAAGCATCTGAGTCACCACCCCTGCGGGTATTTAAAAAACTAGTAGATGTGGCACTTAAGGACATGGTTTAGTGGTGCACTTAGGTTAATGGTTGCACTTGATAATTTTAGAGGTCTTTAGCGTGGAAAAGTCAAAGTTGACAAAACAAGCTCTTTGTTTGCTATATATTTAAGTTTATGGAGTAATCTGTGTGACTGTGGACTTCGGTACATGATAAAGATCTTGTGACAGATCTGTCCACTTGCAGAAATTTTAGAGAAAAAATTCAGAAATTATTAACTGGATGCATAAAGTAGATCTTAGTTTTCAGGAGTTCCTAGTGAAGTAGAGAATACATGAATAGATTCATAAACAGAACATCTCTAGGTGGTTACATGCTCTGGTATGGAGCATGATGTGAAGCTCTCTGCAGAATTTTTATCTTCATTACCTACCAAATATCTGTGCTGAGCACTGCACTGGAGTTAATTCAGGGATTACTACCCCATGTTCTACTGCAAATTAGAGATCTCTTCTTGGCATCAAAAGCAGCAGTTTAGCACTATTTAGATCAAATGAATGACAGAATTTGACCCCATAAATACACTTTGTTGCATAGCATACATTATCCTTAAATCTGTTATCTCTACGTCTTACCTGTAAATCATATTCCATTTCAAGAAAATGGATACTACATATACTTGACATGATAGTTTCATAGAAGAAAATGAGACTGCTGTGAACACACAGCAGGATCTGTTATAACTGATGCCAGACAGAAATCAATGCGGATTTACACGAACTTAGAAGCCAACCTACAATTTTTTATGAAATAAAAAGTGAAGAAAATTGGAAACACGAAGGTTCAGGTTCTGATCTCAATTATGTTATTGATAGTCTTATACAATGTCATTGTTCTTGATTTCTCAGTTGTGTAGTTTTAAATAACGAGGACAGATCACTGATGCAAAGTTACTCCAGATTTACCCATGTGTTTTTGGAATTGGAAATGAAATAAAATTAAGGTTTGTCTAGATTCACAAAGATCAAACTGAAATACTCTGATTCATCAAAGACTATTCTTTTTCCAGATAAACTCAAGATAAAGTATTTTATGTGCTGAGGTTATCACCCAGTCAGTGCACCTGCTTGCTCAGAAAAGTGTTGCTGTTGTTAAAAGATCAGCAATGTGTATCAGAATAGAATTATTGAAGTTGATAAAGCTTCATCACCTCCAGAACTGGTATTACATAAACTTACAAAGTTTTTTGGCTGCTGCAGTTACATTCAAGTCTTCTGACTGGGTCACTTAACTCATGAGATGTTGCTTGGCAAGGACTTAGTATTGTAGGCAAATCTTCCAAAGATTTTGTTGTGACACTGGTCAGTTAGTCAGCGTAAAGTATTATAGGGAGAAGGTGGGAAGGGTGAAAGTGCTTGTTCTTTCTCATTCTAGACACTCAACTGACTCTTGAAGCTCAAAAGCAGATATGTAGGCAAAGAGACATACCACATTTTGCTTTCAACTGTAGTTCAAAGCTAGCTAACAGACAAAATGGATTATGTTTGCACTTAATGGAAAAGTAGCTTCCAGATGAAGAAAGAAGATGCAGTGATCTTCTCCTCCACCCCAGCCAGAGGAATATCTAAACAACAAAGTGTCATCCAGAAATTCCCAAAGCCAAAAATTTAAAGATTTTGAGAGAAGAGCTTGAGCTGTCTCCATTATAGGAAAAAAATGATGTAACATAAAGGCAATGAAAGTTTGACAGAGTTCTTTAAAATCACATCTGTTCACCATGCATTATGTTTGGTGACAGAAAGAACAAACTGTTAAGAAGGATATGATGAAAGAGTAGAAGCATGGCAAGTTGGTTGACTAAGGTTGTACTGGTAATAGCAAAACTGGGTTGTTGATTGTCATCACTTTCTCCTGTAAGTCATATGGACGTGTGACGCCTAGCAGTTAAAATATCTTCATGTAACAACTTATATATTACAACAACATTATTTGTTTCCTGCTACTAAAACTGTGACAGTATTGTCACATGATTATACCATAATGAAAATATCTGTGATTCTATTAACAATTACTTAGAACCATAGAATGAGAATGATAGAATGGCATGGCTTGGAAGGGACCTTAAAGATCATCTAGTTCCGATACCTCTGCCATGGGCAGAGACACTTTTAACTAGACCAGCTTAGAGCTCTATCCAACCTGGCCTTGAACACTTCCAGGGATGTGTTCCATCCACTGCTTCTCTGTGCAACCTGTTCCAGTGCCTAATCACCCTCACACTAAAGAATTTTTTCCTAATGTCCAATCTTAGCATTCAGTTTGAAGCCAATACCTCTTGTCCTGTCAGTACATGACCTTGTAAAAAATCTCTCTCCATCTTTCTTGCAGCTTTTCTTCAGATACTGGAAGGCTGCAATTAGGTCACCCTGAAGCCTTCTCTTTTCCAGGCTGAAAAATCCCACCTCTCTCAGGATATTCTTGCTCATTCAGATGAGATGTACATGTTAGCTGAAGCATTATAGCAAGTACAGGGTTAATCATGTTACTTACCCTTATTTAATGTAAATCAAGTCTTGGCATTGTAAAAAAAGGGAATGTGTGAGAAAGGGAAGTTACTCCTCTGAAGTGTAGGAAGAACATAGAAAAGGGAAAAGCTTTGGAGATAAAAGAGCAGGGATTATTGTGGCACATGGAGAAAAGGACAGGGAAAGCAGGACAGGGAAAGCAGGTGGTGAGTATTAGAATTCATTTGAAGTGCAGGACAATTCAGTGACCTGTGAGAATGTTTTATCACTTTTCATGAGCCTGAGAATTTTTGCAGTTTATGTTTGTTACTCTTACATCTTATTGGCAGCATGGTGATCTCTGAATTATGAGAACGTTCTGGACAAAAACTTTGTGATGGGTTTTAAGATAAGGGAACACTTGTCTATATATTGCTTGTGCAATCTAACCAGTTTGAGAGGTATGTGGAGAATTAAAGTAAATGATACTTTATATGTAGAAAATCCAAGAAAAAATTAAACTCTTTTTAATGGCTTGTCTGCGAACATTTTTCATTTATGAAATACATATTAAAAAAAAAATCAAATAAAGAAATTTTTTCTCTTCCACTGGGAAACTAATGTTCAGGTTGAACTAGTATGCAACTGGTATAAATCCATACATATACGAGTTTCCAGAAGCATTTTTCTATATCAGTATTAATGAGAGCAGAATTTTGTCATATGTTGGTATTTGTGACCTATTTGGATAATAAACATATGTTTTTCTCTGAGTGAAAGAGGGGTCTGAGGATTAGGGAATATGAAATTTCTTCAAGGAATTACTGAGATACTTGTGCCCTGCTCTTAACTTTCTTGGCTCTTAATCTTGGGGAAGGAAGAGAAATCCATCAACTTTCCTCTTACCAACAAATCCTTCATACCTTTTAAATCCTTTGTGATAGCTGATGCTAGTCTAGACAGCTGTACATCCTACAATTTGTTCTTTGTTTTAGGTATGGGGATTTTATAAGGAAAAGCAAATTCAACATTAGTTTGAAAATCAATGCAGCAAGGATTTAATGAGAAAGCAGATACAGAGACCACACAGGAGCTACTTGAAATGCAATCTCATATTTAAGCAGTGAATTTACTCTGCAATTGAAAAACTTGTAAATTTTCCAGTCACTGACCTGTAGAATTACTCTTTTGTTCCATGAACGATCTTTAGGATTTGCCAACATTTCTCTTCATGAGTATGTTATTTTCCACATGCTTCTTTTAAAATGTTCAGGTTCTTCCTGGGAAATCATGATGGTGTCATGTTGTATTAGGTTGTACCACATCACACTTCTGCCTGCTTTGATATGACCTAAAGTAACATCCTGTACTATACATATATCACATCTGTGTTAGTGTGACCAGGTCTGAATATTGAAACTTGGTTTGACTGGTCCTTGTCCAATTAACAACCATTTGCAGGTAAAAAAGGAATGACACGAGGAGTCCCACTTCAGATATGTTTAGATGTACATTTGCCATCAGCACTGATGGGGCCCAGTGGGAAGGGCTGACATGACTCCTGCAAGGTAGGCACAGTCTTTGGTTGTAATATACTCTGAGGGAGAGCAGAGGAAGGTTGAGGCAGACACGTTTCTGAGATTGCCCCCAGGAGCAGTCTTGTGCCACTCAACCATCCTCGCAATTTCTCAGTGCCTCCTGCATTCAGTGTTAGGTATGTCAAGAGCATGATAAAATCTGTTGTGTCAAAATCCTCTAAAATACATTTCATTTTACTCTTTGGGGTTCTTCTGAAAAACAAATTGTTCCAAGCGTCAGAACTTTGGGCGCTTTGCTGTGTGACTCTTTCTGATATGGGTGGTCTGGTCTCTGACATCATGGCTTTGTCTTCAGTGGTCACTCTAATTCGGCTGTCTTTTATCTATGTGGTATCTACTTTTAGGAATTAAGTAAGAATTTAATACCCTTGAGCTTTCTCCTTTTCTATCACAGTTTATTGAAATTAGCTACGAAATCTGAAACAGAAGAAAAACTAAAAGGTTAATTGGAGAGATGTAATCACATAAACTTTTTTTCTAAAAACAAGTTTAAATCAGCTTTTCTATTTTGTTCAAAAACAGCTTTTCAGGTCATTTTATGTTAAGGTGGCGAGGACATTCCTGAAAGTGTGACTGTATATAACTGGGGTCTAAATGAAGCAAAAACTGAGTCAACATCAGAGTTATTCCTGATGATTTAAAAATGCAAATACCTTTGATTCAGTCTTTATCAGTTAAAAAAAAAAAAAAAAAAAAAGTGTATTACGAAACAATAAAGGAATCATTTTATCATTTTTTCCATTCTTGAATATATCACAAAGTGTTTACAGTACAGCAAGAGATAAACAGTATTTCCAAAGAGCATGGTGAAATGTAATATAGCATTGAAAAGGCATTCAAAGCACAGACATTATTAATATATGGTACTGAGACTGTCACTTGTGCTTCATTTCATTGCTGGTGTATGAGGTTTATTATGACAGAACAATTTAAAGTTACAGTGCAGAAATTTGCATTGGCTCTCATGTGGACTACTTCCAAAATCATCTTCCAAATCAATAGAGACGAGGCTGCTGAACAGTAACAAAAGGAGAAAATGTCATTTGACAGCATTACTTGGTCTAACTACAAGTTTTGAAGAATCAGAGTAGAAAGCAGGATTCAGATGTAGATTTCACACACCATAATATGCCCAGACTGTTTTCATGCAGATTATGGTTCCCTCAAATAAATAGATTTCTTTTTTTTTTTCAAATTTAAGGGCTTGATGGTGATGCAGTTTTCACATTTAGCATTTTGGCTCTTACTGCACTTAGTTTAACATTGTTTGAAGCTGCAACTCATTGCACTGAATATTATTTCTTTTTTATTCCATGGTTGCAGTATTTTCTATGTTCATCAGGTGGGGATAAATGCTGGAAGGCCAAAGGTTCCTTAGCACTGCCAAGATGAGTGTGCATGTTTAGTTATGCATTGTGACCACAGAAGCTTATTGACAATAGAATTATAGAATCATTTAGGTTGTAAAAGATCTTTATGATAACTGAGTTCAGCTATAAACCGATGTTAAAACATTATTTCAGGTACCTTTGAACACTCTTAGCCAGTGAATTGAGATATGCTGTGGGAATATTTTATTTTTGCTCCTGCCTTTATTACTTTCAAAGGGTAATAGTTATCCTGGCCAAAGGGTACAGACGAAAAAATTGTTAAAGTGTGCAAACCACAGAGGTTAGTTGGAGTGGAATGGGTTATCAGGGACTCTCCTTCACAGCTGGGAAAGGCTGCAAGAGAGCAGGATGCCTAGGTACTGGCGGGAGGACACTTAGTATTGATGCAGATCCTGTGGTTCACACACTCAACACAGTTTGCAGAGAGTCTGTGGATGCTCTCTGAGAGCTGTGTCCCCACCCTTGAACAGCAAATTCAATTTGCTGTTACTGTGTTTATGCCTGTGAGCAAGCTGGATTCCCACCTCACTCCATCTGCTTACAGGCACAAGCATAACTACGGGGAGTTCAGTTTTTCATTTAAATGAATACTGGTGGGAGCTCGAGGTATTCACTTCTCTCTGGTGAAAGCCTGGAAGCTATTAAAAAAAATGGAGAAAAGACAGGGTCTGTCTTATTTGGATTGCTCTTCAAGGAAACAGGAGCTACAAGAAGATTAAAACTGTGATGATAGGGTAGGAGCAGATGTTCACTCTTGAGGGCAGTGATGGAACAATAATTATAGCATACGTCGATGTCCTACAGACAACAGAAGACTTGTACCAGTAACTGTAACTTGATAGATCCAGACAAATATGTCAGTACCACTCATCTGTATGTTCTAATACACTGGGGACAAAAGAGAAAAATAGAGACATCTCCTCTCACATGCATGTAAAAACTCTGAAAAACAGTGGCATATATTTCAGGAAAAGCAGAATTATTATAATTATTTTTTTAGTGGTATAAAAGGAGAAATTTGATATTTAGTGTAGAACGGAGAGTAGAAGGGAAGGCTTTTGTAAAGGTATTACCTTTCAGTTATCTGGAGAGAAGAGAACTCGGTGAACCAGAGAAGAGGCTGCATACCGAATATGTTAAAACAAGTGTTGTCTGTAAGTAAAAAGCCTAAAACTAAAGAACTGGAGAAAAAAATTGTAAAGCAAGAAGACAGAGTCTGCAGAAGAAAAGCTACACTGGTTAGCATGAAAAACCATCTTTAAAATACAAACTAAACTTAGTAGCAGTGTTTAGGTTTCTGCTAATAATTCCAATTTCTGTTTGTGATCCCCATGCGTCTGAATTTGACCCTTATTTTCAGAACTACTGGTGGAGTAATGCTTGATGTGCCTGATTCAAATCATCAAGTATATGCAAGTGTTTCAGCTTGCAATTTGCCATGTCTGCTCTAAGATTTCAGCAGATGTTATTTATTTATTTAATCAAAAGCAGATTTTATCTAACATTGGTGTGAAGCTTCCAAGTATGCATACATATATATATATGTATACATATATACTCTCTGCTTTCACTGGAGAACTTTACAAAACTGTTCCTGTGGAAGGCAGTCATCTAGTTTAGCAAGAACTTAATTTAGAAGGTTTGATAGAAAAAGCAATAAGCAAGAAGAATTGCTTCAGGCAAATTTATTTAGAGTTTTGCTATTTATTTCAATAGAACTCAGATTCCACTCTCTTTCCTTAAAAACCAACTCTTACTGTACAAAAGAGGAGGTATTATGAAGATTTCAATATACTAAAAAGTGTAAAACATTACCTTGATTTTCTTAATACACCTTGCTAGAAACCTTTCATTTGCTGCTTTTTTGTATCTTTTTTGCATTTCAATCAGTGTGGGCCACTGTGGCAGAGCTCGGAATTTGTCTTGAGTGTGAAAGAGAATAATGAAAATGAGACATCCAACTTTATGTTGTAGGGAAATAATACTTTCCCTACACTCTTCCTGCCAGTTGGCCTATAACTCTGGCATTAAACAGTTCAACAGTGAATAATGAGAAAGATCAGGAAGAATTGAGTTTGAATCAAAACACCATCAAGAATATTACAGGATGACAGATTATTTTTAAAAGACCTATTTCCTTTGGTTTCTAAACATATTATTCCATGTGCATATGGAACCTACACAGGGACGGAAACTTATAATACATTTTTCTCTAACTGAAAAGGATCAAGCTTATTATGCTAACACAATGAATAACAAAGAAAATAATAAACAGAAATTACTGAAGAGAAAAAAAAATATCTATATATTTTCACTGCAGTGTTTGAAATTTTATGAAAGTGTTTAAATGTATTCCTGCCTCTGATTCTTCATTTAATCATAGGGTTTATGTTATCAAAGACAGCTAGGATAGCTGAATTACTGCAAGGTTGGTAAAGATCCAAAGTTTTCTTTAGCTTTAGTGGAAACTTGATGGTTTGAACTCCTAAATTCTGCCCGTGGGTTATATTACAAAAGGTAATTTCCTACCAACTGATTTCCCCATTGCCTTCTCCCTCTTGCTGATGTTTGTAACTGTACACAGCATTTGTTCAGAACTCTCCCTGCACCCCTCTTCAAAAGTGATGCACTGAAGTCCAGGAAAAAACTGCCATACAATTGAGCAATGGCAGGATTTTCCATGCAATCTTCACCTACACACGACACAGAGATAAATGGCAATAAAAAGAAGGCTGAAACCTGTGAGTCCTGTTGCTTTTGTGGAAATAAATGTTCTGTGGCTTAGTGGACAGGTAAGATGTTCACACCTATTAGCTAAAAGACCCACATGTTTTTTACCATACCGGTGGGTATATCTATATGTGGGGGAGCCCAGCTGGCCCTGGGCTCTCTGTAAGCTGAGATACTGAAGACGGAACTTTACACCTGGCAGAGGG
>JAYRBT010000114.1:98133907-98152015 GCA_036023395.1 Myiotriccus ornatus
CCTATGGCATATGGACATGTGGCTGTGTGTCCAATCATGAGTTGTTATGTTTATACTAGACCAATAGTGCATGTACACGTGTGTTACCCAGAAGTGTATATGAGTAGAGGCACTGTTGTAATAAAGGGGGCTGGTATCCCTGGTCACCGTGTCGTCTTCCCCCCTCGACCAATGACATCTATGTATATCTATATATACACATATATATCCACCGGTATGGTAAAAAACATGTCAAGTATTTACTCTTTGGCTATGTGTTGAAGTATTACATAGAAGAATTCAAGGCCGCTTAACTCTGATTACAACAAAAACCTGACCAATTGTGTCAAGAAGTTAACAACACAATGTTTATTTACCAGAATAGAGATGTTTCACTACCTCATGGATTGGAATTTTGTTTACAATGTTAGATACATTACTTTAGATCTTCATTTGATATAAACCCATGTGTAATCAGTTAATTCCTGAACAGAAAATCCTATATGAAGAAGATATAATAAATGTTTGGTTTGGTGATTGTGGTGGGGGTTTTTTGTTTGTTTTGTTTGATTTTTTGTTTTGTTTTGGACTTGTTTGGTTTTTTTGTTTGTTTGAATGATTGAGGGGGAGGAGTTGTTGGGTTTTTTTGAGAAAGCAGCAGAAAAACTCCAGTCAGTGTTAATCTGTCTGCATCTATTAGCACCACTTCAGCCACACAAACTCTGCTAGCTCTGCTAGCTTCTGGCAGCAGCAGCCACCCCTGCAGCCACCCCATTAGCAGAACCTTGCCTTATCTTAGTTAGTGTGGTCAGCAATGAGACTCCACTGCATTTGACTGACCACTTTAGTCGGGGAACAAAGGGCTTTGTGTAAAAGTAGCTTGAATCAAGGAGGTCCCATCCTGTCTTGTTTTTGGGACCAGACAACAGTACAGTTCTCAAGGTGATATACCTTTGCTTGTGTTGTGCCTTCAACAGAAACACTTTGGGGCTTGGTGGTCACTCCATGACCCAGTAATCTGTATTATAATTTCATTGCAGGTAAACTACAGAGGACTA
The DNA here is from genome assembly GCA_036023395.1 of Myiotriccus ornatus. Lineage (NCBI taxonomy): Eukaryota > Metazoa > Chordata > Aves > Passeriformes > Tyrannidae > Myiotriccus > Myiotriccus ornatus. Next base: position 98,134,945 of record JAYRBT010000114.1, read on the forward strand.
CAGTGTCATTACACTTATGAAAATACAATGATATCTGAAAATATTAGGAAATATGGAATTTCAATCCATTTTTTAAATCTGGGGTGAAACCAACCTTTGCTTCACCTACTTGCATCCAAGGCTTAGCATTTTCTGGTAATTTAAGCAAGCGCCTTCTCTGGACTCTCCTGGTCATCTACTCATGCTGAGTGGCATGACCAAAGCACGGTTAGGGTCAGCATCATGGCCCTGGCCAGTGCCATCTCTGGCTGCCTGACAACAGACGGGGTCAGTGACCACTCTGCTTTGGGTCTGAAAATGGTTTAACTGTGTGGAAGTTAACTGTGCCATGCCAGCTGGTTTTGGAGGCAGAGAAAAATGCTCAGCCCAGTAGAGCCATTAGCACAAGCAGATCTCTGGATACTTCGTTTTACTGCTTAATTCCAAAGTGGGTTAAGACCACATGAAGACAAATGTACACCTTTCTAGATATTTTTCTTCCTTTTTAGCATAAGTCACAGACCGATAGAAAACAATGAGCACACTTACAGACATTTCTTTATCACAGTTTCCTCTCAGCACTCCAGGAGTTTTGGCCAAAGACAGCATCTTTTCATGATTCCGAGTCCTCTTTCCCATAAATATTTTTCTTTCCACTGAATCATGTCTTTCACTCCCTCCCTTTATTGTAGATTACTTTACTATGATTTTGATTGGTCCTTCATTTACAAGAGATTATTTTGCTATGAAAACATACATTAAGCTTCCTGTTTCCCTTTTAAAGCTTTCTGACCTGCTCTTTGAGTCTCTCAAAATTGTATCTGAGATTATTCTTTTGTCAGCCTTTGGGGACTTTCCACTTTCAACTCTTTAAACAAAAATTTGGAATTACTGGTTTTCCTAGCCCAGTTCAAGAGGCTCTTATTAAAGTTAAATGTCAGAAAGCTAAATATTACCCTGTTCTTTCAGACCTTGAATACAGCAATAAAAGCAACTGACTTGTTCCACTGTGAAATAAATTCATCACCAAACCCAAAAATAATGTATTTTTTTACTTACTGTAAAAAGCAAACACTGTCTTTTGTTATATTTGGTATATTTATGATATTCCCAAATAATCTGTTTATTCACTGCAGGTGAAAAATGAGGGTTGGTATTATAGGATTAAAGGATAAGCTTTTTCAAGGGAAAAAGTCAAATGGAATATTTATAAGAAACCTAAGAATAGTTTAGAATGTATTCAGAGCTCTCCAAGTCTCCATAAAGACCTGCTCAGTGCAGCCACAGAAGCCTAGAGAGCAATTCAGATGGGACAGTACTACAGGGTGAGCTGAATTTGCCTTTCCTCCACATTGACTATACTGACTATATTTTCCCTGTCTATGACTGGTGCTTCTACTTGTAGTTCATATAGAAAACCATGATATGAGTAGATAAGTTTAAGGATCTGGGTTACTCACCTATGATAGGCTGTCCAGTACATTTTGAGATAGCATGGGCTGCTCCAAGAGACATGAGCTTCATGCAGGTCTTCTGTCACCTCTGTCAGCTCCATGCAGATACCTTCAGATGTACTCTGTAGCAGGTCAAGTGGCTACAGACTGCTATCTTAAGGCAACCTAAACATGAGCAATCACACACTGGAATCCGGAGGGAATTTCACCACTTCTTTGACTGGAGTCAAGAGATTAATTCTGATGAAGTGAAGGGTACAAAATTCACAACTATTTCCTATTTCTGCATGTCCTAGAGTTAATACAAGTTTCTATTTTATTGTAGAAATGCCTGGATAATTGATGTTTGCTAAATTTTTCAAGACCTTTCCAGGAAAGAAGCAAAGGAAAATTGGTACAGCTGACTGGGAGGAGCCGATGGAGCAAGGCTTTCTGTCTGTTCTCCTACCCTGCCAGCTCTCTCAGGCATAGAACCATCTCATTTAGCTTCTCTCACTTTTTTGGTTAAATGTGTGTAAAATAAAGATAATGAGTCAGTTCTGCTCTCACATTGACCTTCTTGGCTCTCTCCAGTACCAGTAGCATCACATTTTTGCCATTCAAGAGAGGAAAGGACTTGATAAAAGCCATCTGATTCTTTGTTACTTGAGGACTGATCATCTGAGAAGCCCCTTAAGTGAGACAGCATGGAAGTGGGGACCAATACAAATTAAGGTAGAGCAGAATGTGACATTTTACTTAGAAGAAAAAGCAACAAAAGAGTGTAGGAACAGCTTTACCTATTAATTTCTTACATTTGTAACTTGCTCCTTCCACTGAGAATTTGTTTTTAATTATTTGTGCAGCAGAAGTGCCTTTAATTTATGTCTAGAAAATGTTATAATTCTGTAATGCTGTATTTAATATGTGAGAAGCAGTTTAGCTCCTGAAAGATATCAGAAAAACTTAGAGGGAGGGCACAATACTCAGAGATTCATCATAATCTTTAAATCCAATCATTCCTGCACTTGTTTTTGCTTTCGTTCAATTTTTGTTCATCAAATTGGAAACTGTCAGGACAGCAATTAATGTTGTGTCTCCAAATCTTTATGTATGATGAAAGGAAATCACTCATCTGTATTGCCAGCCCTGGGGGGAGATGGAGCAAAATCCAGAGAGAATCTAAATTCTCTTAAACTGCCGTAGCAGAGACTGTTGGATCGTTACTGTGACTGGTGTGGACGTGCAGTGGGCCCTCCTGGCAAAGTGCTGTTCTCAGTGTGGGGTTAAGCTGTAGCTCTGCAATGCAGTGCTGCTCTTGAAAGGAGTACTCTTATAGTACCCGCTGTATTAGAATGGAATGGTTTTCATAGGACAGAATCCCAGCTCTCTAATTGGATGTGGTGGGCTTTTTTCATCTTTTTCTTTACACCTAGCATCACTTCTTTGACTGGAAAAGTCCCTGCTACTATCATTGTAGCTTTCCTACTGATGCTATTCTGCATTAATATTTCTTTGGTATGGATAGCATTTTACTTGCAAACCACTGCTTTTGTTATGCATACTGGATGTATTGCATCCAGTATGATGTCTGGAAGTGATTATTGTTTTGTTACAGGTACACTGTAACAGTGCATGGAATGTCTGGATTGGCCCTCAGCACTGTACTGCAGTTCATTTACCTTCATCTGCCTGGAGTTTGGGTCTTTCCACTTACACACCGCTCTCATACATTCTCAGCAATTGCTTTCACCCTCATGTTTCTATTAAAGTCAGCAGTAGAGCTGATAGTAACAAGTCATTGAAATATCTTTTCCTCTGGAAACTGCTGCTTTAAGTAAATATTTTTTCATAAAATCACATTGGTATGATCAATATTTGTAAAAAGAGAAGGCAACCCTTTCGAAAATAAAAGAGTAATATTTTAATTTTTAATGATAGATTTTTAATCAGCTACAGTTTAAAAAATATGTTAAAACAGTAATCTCTAAGCAACATTTGTAATTCAGCAAAATAAAATATTTAAAACTTATCCCAGAAAAGTGTTGCTATTTCACCTGAAATTTGTTTGTTGTTTTTTTTCTTTTTGCCTGAAGTTTGCTATTTTATCTGAAATAAGTGTTAAATGTATAACTTCATTTTCTGAACTACGTAATAATAGCTCTCTAGGTTATTAGTATTCCCTGCAATTTCAACTCAATATTGGAATGGTATGGCATTTTTTTGAATTGTGATATCTCTAAATTTGAAATATACATTACTTGATTGGGTGGTCTCTGCTGAAAGAAAGAGTTTAGTATTTAACTAAAAACTCCTCTGGTATTTGCAGAAAGTCATCTCAGTAATTTACAAATGTTTCTCCTGAAGTTCAATTTGTTTATCTATTTCTACCTGACTTTTTTGCCATGTCTTTGTATCTAAGTTCTCATAAACACATATAGCACCTTTTAAGTAGACTAAGAAGGAAACTATTTAAGGAAGAAAAAAAAATAAAGGGTAAAATTTGTCTAAATATTCACCTATTCATTAGGTTTGCATGTTGTATTTGGTAGAAATTCTTCCAAATTTCTCTTCAGACATCCCTATTAAACTTAATTCCATCAATTTTTTTATGACTGGGTTACTTTTTGTTATCTGCTGCTTGGGGTGTTTTTTTCAGTGACAAAAGTAAAGCCTTTCATTTTGGTTGAAGAAAAGAATACTGTTAAATTCTTTTTAACAAGGCAAGTTCCAGTACTGATTATTCTCAGCTACCCAGTTTCAGGAACTGGACCTAACTGGATGCTGGTTCAAGCTCTAGACTAATCAGACTAGGCTTTTCTATAAGGAGGAAATATAGGAACATTTTGAGATCCAGCTTCAACTCAGATTCAGATTTTTTAAAAAGGTTAAAGAATAAATAGACTGAAATTATTTATATTTCTGGAGTTTCAAATCTAGATTAAAGTGTTTGCAACCTAAGTCATCTAGAATATTAGCAGAATAAGTATCTTATTTTTGAGTTACCCTCAGTTCTCCTCCTGTGAATTTGTGAAGTGAAAATCAAGCTCACATTATTATTTTTAAGAACAAATATTACTTTGTTATTACTATATTAAATATATAACCATTCTATTATAATAATTATATAATAATCATACTATAATAATGATATAAATATTATTATTCTTTTATATGTGTGACTGCACAGAAACAACAGTCAAAGGTCCAAATGAAGGAGTAGAGGAAAGTTGCAATTAAATATACACCATTTTTCTAGGCATTGGAAATTATTATTGTTAGCAGCAAATAGTTGTCAGCATCAATTCTTCTCCTCAATCTATTTAGCATTAATTTTTTTGTTTCTTATAAGCATTCAGAAATCCGAAATATAAAATAATGATAATTGTTATAATGTACATTGTGTGCCTTACAATCCAGCATTGTATTTATTTAATTCTGCTTTAAAAATTTACACCTAAAAGAACTTTATTTTACCTTAAGGTATCATGACAAGAGATTATTTTGCCTTGTAGTTTATACTCAAGGGATTTTTTTTTTTTTTGGTGGTTGTTTGCTTTTTGTTTCTTTGCTTGTTTGTTTGGGTTCGGTTTTGTCTGATTTTTGTTTCAAGGTTTTGTTTGCTTGGTTTTTATTTTGTTTTATTTTTTAATCTCTGAGCAAGATAAAGAATTTAGGTCATTTTTTGCTCATGACACTTGGTAGATTTCCCTGGACTGAGACAAGTTGGTTTTACTCTTGAAGCTGTTTAACTGCATAAACAATGCACAAATGATGCCATACAAAAGAACGTGAAGCATGCAGACTTGTCTAGTAGGCATTTCTGGAATAACATACGTCCTAAAAGTCAGCTTGCCATCACTGGGGAAATGGTGACATGTCTGAGGCACTGCTGCTGACATTGCATGAGGTTAATGAATGACAGTGCCAAAATGCCAGCACTTACCTTGTCACCGCCAAAGAGCTACAATTAAATTGCCCCTTAAAGAACTGACAAGTGACGAAAGGGGTTTCAGTGAAGGTCATGAGTATCTAAGATTTCTATTCCTTTGAGCACTGCTGTAATTTCTGATTTGCCACAAAGAAATCACAAGACAAATATCCACTATTACCCAGCAGTCTTCCCACAGAATTATTAAATTACTAGGGCACAGTTAGTATTAAACCTGCAATATTAAGACATATTGTATGGCACCACAAGTTTACACACTAAAACAGTTCTGTGCCCTAAGTTATATTTCTTTCTCGGCCACCAGTATCTATTAAAAGGGAAGAAAGCCCACCAAAATGTATTAGACTTTTCTTTTTGAAAGAGTGCAGAAGATTTTTTCTCATGAGAAAGACATGATTTGTATCATCCACATGAAGGGAGGATGGGTAACATCTAACAAAGGTTTGACTGTGAATCGACTGACAACAGAGGATGGAATGAATGTACCTCTTGTGCCGATATTAATACAAGCAAAATATGTCAGTCTTTTTTTTTTTTTTTCATTAATCAGGCAAAAATGCTATCAACAGAGGTAACAGAATCTGGTTTCCAGGGTTTAAATGGACACTTTCATATGAATCTCATTTTTCAAAGCCCTCATCTTTCTTACTACATGGCAAAGGTAAACCACATTTCTAAAAAGTGTCAAATTTTATTTACATATATTTCAGATGAGTGGAAGTGTTTACTCTATAGTAATTTTATTGTGTGTATGAGTCTTTGCATTGCTATAAATTTTTTTTATTCATTCTAAGGAAAGTTAATTTTATTTATATATTTAGATAATAATTGGGAGAACCCTTTGGACTTAAATAATAGTATGAACTCAACGTGGAAAGACAGAAGAAATAAAAATAGTATTAAGCAAGCTGGCAAGAGAAACTTTTCTGTCTGTGCTTTGAAAGTAATGTATGTGGAGGGTCTATAAAATAGGGAAAGCTGAGTCTTTTCCCTTCAGATGGCAGAGATTACAGACATAAAGGTGCCCACCCAAAAGCAGTGATATGGAATGAGGAGATGGAGAAAAGCCACAGCCATTTGAGAGACAGAACCAGTCAGAGAAGGTGGCAAAACTGGTTAAACAGAAAAGAGCTAGTCCATGGTAAGCTCTGAAGTGGGAAGAACAACGTTCTATTTTCCAAAGGAAAAACCCCAAAGAAACATTGAATGTGGTGACACCAAATGTTGAGTTTCCTGAAAATTAAGAACTTTACATCAGAAGCAGAATGCACATTTACTGATTTCAGTGATACACTCGGAAATACTGGACATTCTTTCACCTGGTCTTGGAGTCCTTCAGTAGCCCTGCATTTAGGGAGCACGGTGCTTCTAAATTAGCTGTTTAGCATTTAAAGACCCTGAAACAAGCAAGCAAACAAAACCAGACTGGGATATGGAGAGGAGAGACTTCTAAGATGCTTCTCAATCAAATGCTTCAACTTAAGACATCCCACTTTTGGAGGACTGCTCCCACTATTGATTTACAAAGTTGAGTTGTCACAGAATCATTTAATTATTTAGGCTGGAAAAGATCTCTGGATGACATCTGGTCCCACATCCTGCTCCAAACCAGGACAATTTTTATCATGTTGTTCAGAACTTTTTCACCTGAGTTTTTAGTGTCCTTGAGAACAGCGATTTGAGAGGGAATGTTGATCTGCTAGATGGTAGAAAGGCTCTGCAGAGAGATCTGGACAGGCTGGATCAATGGGCCAAGACCAGTTGTATGAGGTTCAACAGGACCAAATGCCAGGCCCGGCACTTGGGTCACAACAACCCCATGCAGCACTACAGGCGGGGGGCAGGGTAGCTGGAAATCTGCCCATCAGAAAAGGACCTGGGGGTGCTGGTCAACACCCAAGCCAGCAGTGTGCCCAGGTGGCCAAGGCCAAGGGCATACTGTATCAACAGTAGAGTGGCCAACAGGACCAGGGAAGAAATTGTTCCTCTATACTCAGCACTGGTGAGGCCGTATCTTGAGTGCTATATTCAGCTTTGGACACCTCACTAGAAGAACTGCATTGAGGTGCTGGAGCACGTCCAGAGAAGAGCAACAAAGTTAGTGTAAGGTCTAGAGGGTAAGTCCTCTTCCTCTCATGAGAAAGTTGTAGACTGCAATGAGATCTCCCAACAGCTTCCTCCTCTCCAGGCTGAACAGACCAAGGGAGCACCTCTGAGACAAGTCTGGCTCAATCTTCTCTACGCACAGCCCTCTCTTAAGCACATATGCAGACACTGGCATCCACACATTATTTGTGTTTTACGTCTCTAGGCATCTCAGCATTGGATAGTACTGCAATGATACCACTGTGAGTCAATTTTGTCCTTACAGACCACCAACATTCATTTTCAATTCTGATCTCCTTCAAATTCTTTCGCATTGTCAGACAGTATCAGAAAAAGTCACTTGACATCACTCCAAATTAAAAGATGTATGTGGAGGCTGCCTAGATGAGACACAGGATGCTACATCCCACAAGCAAGATAGGGAAACATACTTTCATAAACCTGGTGACTTGTGGCTTCTTCTGATAAATACTAACAGAGTTGGGCCAGAACTGAACTAAATGACCCTCTCAAAGCTATCTAATGTAGGCAAGTATCAACTGTGAACTCAACCATGTCCTCTGAGCCACTCCTGCAAGGGTAGGAATTCAACCATGATACCACAGTAGAATATTTTGAGGATAAGACACAGAAATGTAAGAATTGGTCTAGCTACTAAAAATTAATGTTATGGGCAACTGTTTGTCATTCATAAAGCCAAGCAATATTTCTGTCTTTGCTTTTCTATCAATCAGATTACCCTACTTGCAATATACTGCCAGTCTCTAAGGGCCACCTTTGGAGTAAACTAGAACTTTGCTTTAGAGAATAATTTATTTCTTATGTCGCATATGTAGGGAAAGTGATACACATCTCCAAATGAGACTATCCTTAATTTCAGAATCTTGCTCATTAATTTGCAATAATGAGATGCAATGAATATTTATAGAAGATTTTATCTATACCTATTAATTTACCATTAAATGCCACTGATATCTCTGCATTTTGAGTTAGTAGCACAAGGCAGAATTAAATGGAAAGCTGATAAAACTTCTCTTTGCAGTGTGAGGCTTGGATATTATCCTTAAAAGGTAGTATGTTCTGTAAAAATGCATGTTCAGCATGTAGTTCACTGGCTACATGAGAACTGAGTGACTCTATAGATGTAATCTTGCTACTAGTATGGTTCATTGTTTTCCCCTTTGTATTTTAGGCATAAGCTGAAAAAAACGCTGTATTTCTGCACTTAGTAGAAACTGAATGTCATCCTTTCCAGTGATTATTGTGAGACTTTCGGAAAATCTTTCACTTGAATGAAAGATCAAAGGAAAGGCCGTGATTATAACTCATGTGGTTTTCACCATCACCTTTGATAAAAGATTTCAATCTCAGCCACCAATCATTATATGTCAACTGCATGAGACTCTAGTTTGGCATTGTTATCCCCTCTTTAGTTGCAACTTTATATATTATTTCTTTTGTTACGTAGTTTCTAAAAGGAGTGGTTGTTTGCTAAGTTTCTTTCTAATTTTATTTTATGAAAAAATAATTGCAGAAAATTCTTTGATATGCTGAATTTATCTCCTGAATGAGTTCAAAATGTTAAAATATGAATAAATGTATTCAGGAAAGAGGGTGACAAGAAAGAACAAACATTCATAACATTTTGTTCACTTGTTTGGTTTTTTTACTTTTTTTTTCTCTTTGGTCTGGTTAGATTTTCCTTGGGATTTCTAGTGAGTGGAGATGTGAACATAACTTCTGGTCTTCAAAATTCATCAGCATTTCATATTCTATAACTGTGCTTTTCACATGAGTAGGTAATTCTAGATAAATCACTTAAGCTCACCAGATTAAACATTTTGTACAGTATAAATTTATTTAGTTTGAACACAATTACAAAGCAATTCTGCATCAAAAATTAATGTCTAACATGATTCATTCTCCCTTGTGCAAATTAAATAATAATACTGTCTAATTTAAAGGTTTTATCTCTTACTTCAAAAATACATATACTGCAACATAAACGTCCAATATAATGCTGACCATCTCCTGATTTTGTTACACCATAAACTTCAGTTATAACCAGGGCTCTTTGCTTTATTTTATTAATTATGTACCATATTAATTCTTTGCTCTATTGACTGTCAATCAGTGCTATCAGAAAATTTGGGTTTCTTTAGACAGAATTCTGAGAAGGGAGTCCACTTGGGAGAGGAAATGCCTTTCTCTTGGGAGCTCTGATTACAGAAGCCAGACAGAAGGACCTGAAAAGGGCCTCCTGAAGGCTGAGGCTGGGAGAGGGGGAGAGTGAGTGTTGGTTGGCTTTTTTCCACATAGTTTGCAAAATGAACTAATCTAGAAATAATTTTTTCTGCATGGGCAGCTATACTGTGTCAGAATTTTGAAAAACACACAGTTTGTCTTTCTGAAGGCAAGTGAAATGTGAAAGTAGATGACAGCCAGATACAAGCATAACTACTATCAGAGCATAAACAAATATACTTTTCCATCAAAAGTATGTATATTGAAGCTTTGGGTTCAGCTCAGCTTCTGAAACCCTTAACAAACCTTTCTGAATACTGATTTGAAATATAAATGGCTTCTCATATGTGCTGCATTTATGCCTCTTTGCTAACTGCCTAAAGGTTTCACAACAGGTTTTTTTTATTCACACGAAATATTAGGAGTATGTCTACACACCCTGCAGACTCGAGTAACCATGTATTGAAAATGAGGACTTCACTATTAATCCCTTAACTTTCGTTCATCTCCTGCCCTACAAGTTTCATATCTTGAACAAGAAAGCAAAAAAAAAGTGTGTAATGACCAAGACAACCCATAATGCAATAAGTGGTAAGCAGTCCATAGCTCACAAATAAACAGCCTACATACTTAACATGGGGAAATTCAGCAAATGTCTAGATACCATAACTTTTTTTTGTTGAAATCAAGATTGTGTTATCCTTCTTTTCTCTTTTCTACAGTATCCTGTAATTCTGAAATCCTTGTAATAAATCCTGACTTTTGCAATCTTTTTCTGCCACACTTCAGTTTTCTTATACTTGTACAACTCATGGATATCATTATTCCCTGCTACTTCCCTGATTGAAAACCAATTTAAAAGAGCTCCACCTTGGTTTAGGGGTAAAGATATTCAAGGTCATGTCTCATAAGACAGAAAGGCAGCAGCAGATGCCCTTACTTGTCAGGGTCACACCAGTTGTTTGATTAGAGGTACGTGGCTGACACTGTGATGAACTGGAACCAGGGAAAGGACTTTGGTTTAGACCCTGATTTATTTCTAACTCTGATGCCCAAAACAATGCACACTGACATGCTGAAATAGCAATATTGATTTCAAATGCAAACATAAATAATTTCAAATTAACAAGTGGTATGTTGTATAATCTTACAGAAAATAGTAAAGAGATTGGGGAAGATTAAAGGAGAATGAAGACAGCAGCACTAAATGAAAACACTGATCAGGCCCTCGCAAAGTGATTGGAAAAGCAGAAAGTTCCATGGCTGAAACAGGATTTGGATTCATGAACAAACACTGTCCACAGAATTTTGCTGCATTCAGAAAACAAAGGTTCTTGAATTCTTGAATATAAACAGTAGTACATTCATGCTACCTCACTCCACCATCAATTTCTTTTTCTAATGACACTAAACTTACCTGCTCAGTAGAAACATCACAATTTTATTGTTATGAAATGCTGGCTGATCTTGCTCCGTTAAGAATGACACAGATCCCAACTCCGCCAAGGAAAAAAAAAAAAAGGAAAATAAAATAAAAAGAAAAGCAGCTGCTGAGATGAAGCACATCTACTAAATGAAATAGCATCTCTGTAAATAATACTTTAACAAATGCTGTTGGTAGGGAAAACCATAGTGACAGAACTGTAAGAGAATGATGTGCTTGGGCCTACCCTTCGAAATTGAATATCTTGAGCAATGCACTTCTCTAGCAATTTCATGCATTTTCTCAGCTAATCTCACATCACCAATATCAAGCTTGTCATATTGATTTTAAAGGGGAGGTGAAAAAAATGGGAAGGTAGTTTGCCTTTGTCAATCCTGAATACGGTTGCCAGGCAACTTGATGACCTGACTTGGGATGGATTGTTACAGTGACCTGACTGAACACCCCCACAGCACCTGAGAATTTGTAAAGAAAATAAAGAAAAGTTGAATTATTTCTGCAATAATAAGTATTAAATTTCCTGTTTGCCTCTATAAAGAAAAATATATACAAGATCTTCTTGATAGAAAAGGCAAATAATATTTTTTTGTGTCAATTAAAAATGGATAATTATATACAAGAGGAAGAATGGTCTATTTGGCATTGAATACACTTTGACTTTCGTTGTTTCCATTTAGTGTGTGTTAAAATTGAAATACATAATTAATTTAGTATAGTTTTCTTTTTACAAATATGGACTGTTTTTTTACGACGTTATTCTGGAGAGCTGGGTAGGAAAGATGTGTGCATATTAAGCTAAGAAGTTTAAAAAAATTTTTTTGAAGTTTGGATTATTTTGAAGCATTTATTTTCTTCATTTTGCTGCTGCTTTGTATTTTCAGATTGAGATTCTAAACTTAGTTACATCACGTATATAATGGCATTGCTAATATTTATTTTTTTTTTACTATAGTCAGAGCCTTCTTTCAATAATTTTTTTAACTTTGCCAAATACTAACCATATTGATACTGGGTAAAATCAAGGGAATTTTTATGAAATATCAACTGAAATAAACAAGCCAAGAAGCACTGCTTGGAAACTGATGCACAGGAAGATCCACCTAAATATGAGGAAGAACTTTACTGTGTGGATGACTGAGCACTGGAACAGACTGGCCATAGAGATTGTGGAGTGTCCCTCACTGAAGACATTTTAGAACCATCTGGTCACAGTCCTGGGCAATGTGCTCTAAGATGACCCTGCACAAGCAGGGAGGTTGAACCAGATGACCCACTGTGGTCCCTTCCAACCTGATCCAATCTGTGATTCTGTGAAATGATCCAACCATTGTTTCATATAACTATCATATCAACAGTGTTTGAATTTCTGTGTACCAACAAGTGCAAACAGAAGGAAGGCACTCAGCCTTATCTCAAACATCTTTTTCTGAGGCACTTGATGTTATCCTAGTTTTCACTTAATTAAATCATAAGAGGGCAACTCAGTATTTCAGTGTGAAGGGTACTGCACTCTTTGAAGAAATGAAGCATCTGAGAGTGATGTTTCTTACTGAGAGGTAGACAGTTGAAAATACAGAAGAGTTTGTGAATTATTTGAAGCTGAAGAACATGCTTTGTAATTCCATTAATTTATATGTCTTCATAATATTGTTGCTAGTGTGTGAAACAAAACACTTTGAGGCAAGTACAAGTGGATCACAGAAAAAGAGCTATCAGAAAATAGAGGTGTCATATAGAGAAAGATTCTGGGGCCAGTGTTAATATTGCAGTTAGTGACTAATGCAATACTGCAGGGAAGGCTCTATCCACAGGTTGAAAGAGAGATCATAGCCAAAATGATGGCCTGCTCTTTGTGTTTGGTGCAATCTGATAGATCACCCTAAAAAATAGAGATTAACCACCCTGTGAGCCAGTACAATGGAAATATGATGAAGTGTTACAGAAGAAAAATGAGAAATCAAATTTTTCTAGACCAAATACAGAAAAATTTCCATTTCTAATACTGAGGAGAGAAAAACGAAATTAAACAAAACAAAACAACCTGCAGAAAAACAGAGTATAACATTAGTCCTGGAAATTAAGAAGTTTCATAACCATAAGACATCCAAAATTTTTAGTAACCTTTCATAAAGGGTGATAGGGACCTAAATTGTTTCAAGATGAAGATTGATAAATCAGTAAAAGGATTTAATGACATACTATAGGTGATTTGGTGTTCAAAATAAAAGATTAAAGATATCATTTTCTGATATTCTTGAAATAGACTTGAAAGGAATGTAATAAACATGGTTTTAACCATATATTTATATTAAAAATGTATTTTGGTCACATACTTATATTAAAATAGCTTTATACTTTAGTTCACACATAAGAAAGTGAAGAAAAGTGAAAAAAATAGTATTTTTCCCTTTCCCCATAGGTAGGTTTCCTTCCTCAGATGCAGTGAGTATTAGTCACAAGACTGTATGCTGGGTGGGGTGTTCTGAAGTGTGTCGTGACACTGAGAAATTGAGATTTAGCTGTTGTGTCCTTCCAGTGCTCAGTGTTGAAATGATTGCCAAATGCTGGAGCAGAAAGCTATTTTCCCAAGGTCAGAGTCTTAGGAACCACTTTTTTTTTCTTAGTAGAAAGGGCTGTAGTTCATTTGTTCAATCATATCTGATATTCTTCAGTGGCATATTGTAAGATTTTTGGAGTTTTGTCCTTCAGTACACAAATTTGTAAACCTGGTGCATGCTGTTTGTCTGTTGTGGCAAAGGAGGGCAGAAAATAAAACCTTACTGTACAGGGACCTGTATAGAAATTATCTGAACTACATGGTTCAGATATCTTTTTAGGTCATATGTTTTAGGTCATTTACATTACTGGATGGGCATGAGCTGAGATGGGGTTATTATTGCTCTGCACACTAGAACTGGTAGCCTAGATAGGTTGTGGACTCTCCCTCACTGGAGGTATTTAAGAACCATCTGGACACCATCTTGTTCAATGTGCTCTAGGATGTCCCTGCTTGAGCTGGGAGGTTGGACTAGATGACTCATTGTGGTCCCTTTCAACCTTACCCATTCTGTGATCCTGTGATTACGAAGGTGTCTGTCATTCATCAAAAAAATTAAAAAAAATCTGCATATATCATAAACAGTTTCCTCAGCCTTTAAAATCCTGAAATTTTTTTGCACTACCTGGATCTGGAGATTTCCCTTTTCCAATTTTTTTTTGCGTTAAGGAGTAGAAATCATAAAGGTTAACCAAATAATTTCAAGTTCTTTGTGAAAATTATTTCTTTTCCTTATTCCTGTGGAGTGTTCAGTAACGATCTGGCATTTGCTTAACAAGACAACATCTTTTCTGTTCACAGGTCTTTTTTTCAGAAATTAACAGTCGACAAAAGATAATGAGCTTAGTGAATCTTATTAACACAAGTTACAGCTGACTGACAAGTAAGTACATGGCTGTCATGTAATGTAATCATAGTGTTATAATTCAATTAACTATTGATTTTAGTAACCCATACTATATTCTAACTGCTGCAAAAACACATTCAATATCTGTAGAGTTTCATTAGTAATACAAATTATATCATTCCCAGACATTATCAAACTCAGACATTACAAAAATGTATGTATTTTGTGTTTAATAAAAATGCTGTTTGTTTTTATGTATTACTACCTATGACCTGCACTGAAGTTTCTTCTACTCAAACTGATTATACTTGGAAATAAAGTGGGGACTATTTGCTGTTTATATAACACCTACATAGGTCTGATGCTTTATCATTTGGCACTTGTGCAGTCATTTGTACCTATGCAAAATGAATATAAAACAGTCATGAAGCCTTATTTTCCAGACTGTTGATTTATCTATCCCTTTGGACTAGCATAGATGGCTGCACAAATGGAAAAGTGTGTTGCTCTCAGGCATGAAGAGAGAGTTGTGGGTCCAATTACAAATGTAATCTGGATTGCCAGATGCACTACTACTTCAGTGAGTCTCAGGCCACCCTAATTCTTTTACACCAGGGGCTTGGGAAGGGGAAGGTGAGAGAGAACTTCTCCCATTTTCTTAGCTATGGCTTCATTAATTTCTCACTGATGGTAGTAGCCAAGCAGTCAGACTGGTGAAGCCATGTCTGATTTGTTCCTCCTGCTCTTGCCATAGCTGTTATAACACGGAGAAATGTAGAAGGGTAGATGAAATTCTGTCTAGTTTTTTCCCTCAAAGGAGGCAGAAAGTATAATAGATTTGACTCAGTCTGAGGAAGGAAATAAAGAAACAGCTAAGCCACTACATAATTCCTTTACCCTGGTCCAATATCTTACAAGAAATGACAGCTGTTGCTTCCTTTATGATGATTACTGATCTCATGTTAGCAATTACATATTTTCAAAAATACCTATTACAGTGATCACTTTAATGTCCTAATCAACAGCATTTCTTTACTGGCTTTTTTGATTAAGATTAGGCAGGAGCTAATCTTTTGAGATGAGTAGAGAAGTATAGTCATAAGAAGGCATAAATCTATTGATTATTTTCACTTGATTATATGAACCCACTTTATTTAAAGCAAAAAGGTCTGGTGTGCAGGTAAATCTTCAAGAACCATGTCATTTTGAACTACAGTATCAAAGGTCCAATTCAAATTTAGATCCTGAATTCCTATTTTTTAATGTGGTCCATCAATTATTTCTTCACCAGTGAGTGCAGTCATCAGAGCTCTCCCACAGTGACCATCCAGACTGCTGGTGTTTTAATGCTGTTTATTCTATGTCAGAGGCAAAAGACTTCAGACCCAGTTCTTATATTGCAAAGTGATACTTTCCTAATAGTTACTGATGCCTTTCTTGACTTGCTTGGATTTCAGTTCATGCTGCATTAGTATGTACTTTTCTAGTAGTATGAAAGTCCACCATACCCAGTTCCCTGAAGCTAGTTACACCAGAAGCTTCAAAACTTTGGGGTCTTTTACCTGACAGATCTATCAATCTACTTAAATGCCTATGGCTTGCCAGTTTGACTATGTACCAGTTATAATAACAGTCTGAAAGGACCAGCAAATAACACAAGTAATTCAAGGAAAGAACCTTTATGACTATCATACATAATTCACATGTAGGGATAGTATATTAAAATGACTTAATAAAAGAAAAACCACTGCAGAGAATTTCTTTTTAATGTCATTGTTTACCTCATTTTTTGTTCCAATATGGCCCAAGCCCAGGCAATTTTCTTTGTCACTGGCACTGCCAGAAGACACTTGCAGCAAGTTAAACATAATAAGCAGTCTGCCTACTTTTGGGAAAGTAATACATTATCTGACTCTCACAGATGTTCACCTATCACCAGCCCCTGTGTATAACCATTTTAATATATGTGGCATCTTAGATGAAGAATGTTTCTCATATGTACTCTAAACAGAAGCAGTTCTTGAGCATGACTCAATTTCACTCTTTTCTGAATTCTTTTCTAAGGAATATATCCCTAAAACAGATGAAAGCAATACAGGTAGCGAAGCCTCCTACAGCTTTCATTTTGCTCCTGTGACTGACGTTGAGCAATTGGTGGCAGGGGCATCTGTCATGTCCCATAAAAATCTTCATGGGATGCCTGCTAACCATGTTGTTAGATTGCTAGCCCATGAAATCATTTTTCTGCGAGTTTGTTCCCTGAGATAAATATATAAAAGCAGGTAGGATGTGACTGTAGCTTTTTCTGTTTTGTTTCAAGTTGCTTGTGGAGCCTTCCAGTGATATTGTCTGTGAGGGGCTGTAATTCTTCAGTGGAAGAAAAGTGAGTAAGAGGGACACATTTTCCCATTCACAAGTTGACATGTTTTCCTTGCATTCCTGTGCACAAGGACAGCCAAGAGCTTTTTGCTTTTGAATGGGAAAATCCTGAAACAGGGAGAAGAACCCA
>JAYRBT010000114.1:98152115-98162611 GCA_036023395.1 Myiotriccus ornatus
AAACCTTTGTATCCTTATCTTATCTCCTACCTAATTTGGCTTGGAGTCTTTTTTCCCCACAGCCATTTAGGCAACAGTTTTGGTGGCCCGTACGGAAATCCTCAGATTTCTGAGTAATGATGGAACACGAACATCTTCATTCAATTAATTTTATTCAACATAT
This sequence comes from Myiotriccus ornatus, assembly GCA_036023395.1. Classification (NCBI taxonomy): domain Eukaryota; kingdom Metazoa; phylum Chordata; class Aves; order Passeriformes; family Tyrannidae; genus Myiotriccus; species Myiotriccus ornatus. The sequence goes on from JAYRBT010000114.1 coordinate 98,152,279, forward strand.
GCCCGCAACCACAGTGAGTAAAATAACATGGTAGAATGTAAACAAATAGAAAAGATACTTTTTAGGATAGCAGAGTGCAGAAACATCCCTCCACCTACTGTGATGGCTTTACAACATTGTTAGCTTGTGGTCACAGCAGTCAATCAAAACCAATATTATTATACAGATAGTCAAACCTTGTTGAATGCAAACTCTATTTAAGTTATTAATAAAGACACAGAATCATTATAATGATCCACATATAGGAAAAAGCTCTGATGAAATAAGGCTATCTGACTCTCCATAAACTTTGTTTTTATGTGTGCCTAAGTTCCTTAATAAATTTAAAATCACACTGCTGGTTGCTGAGAACTGTAACCTCAAGGATAGCCAAGCATTGCAACAGTCCTTGTGCAACAAATCAACATGATGTCTGCCACTTTAGTTAACTATCCAGGGTCTCAGTTCAACCTGGCTGCTTCTAAAGGGGATCTTCATGTCCTAGTTCACTGAAAAGAGACCTGAGTTAGTCTGGAATGCAGACGCAAAGGAGCAAAGTTTATACTGATATGCAAGATGTTTATGCTTATGGCCGAGACAGCAATATGAGCAGGCAACCCTATGGCTTGCCTTCAACCCTATTGACTCAGCCTCTTTGCAGTCAGCTTCAAGCCCACGATCTTGGATTTCCCTACACTATAAAACCAGATGTGGACTTTTTGCTGACTGTGTACACTCCAGTATGTCTCTTTATGGGAACATTCAAAATCAGGACCGCATTGTCCAGGATGCAACACAATTTTGTGCACAGATAGGGCACAGGTTCTTGGAGCATGATTGTTGGAGCTATCTGAGGCATTCCTGCTCTCTTGTGTGGATTCACCTAAATCTTATTAGGATGATGTTTAGCACTCTTAACTAAGAATACAGAATGGAGGCACAACAATAAATACATAAAAACTAGCCAAAAAAAGTAAAAAGAATGATCATCAAGTCCAATTCTCAAGTGAATGGCCTGTAGTGGGATCTAACCCATGACCTTGGTGTTATTAGCACCATGCTCGAACCAACTGAGCTAATGTTATTGTCTCTCTATTCCAGAAGTAACCTCCACATTCACGTCTTTCTAGGCAGGGTTTACTTGCAGGAGAATCACCTCAAACCTTTTGGCAGGGAAGGCAAAATTCTGAGACCATGATTAAAACTAAATCTGCTCTGCCTGATATTTCAGTGGAGCTCCCCAGGGAGACCATGCATGTTATGGCCCTGCATAGCTTGCCACTCAGCAACATGTGAGCAAAAGATGTGATCACATAACAGGATACCAGTTGATGCAGATGGAATCCCTGCAAGGAAATGTTGCTGCCTCTCACATCTCTCACTCTGGGCGACTATTTACCTGTAGGTAAAGGCCTTGGCCATAACGTTTCACAGTTTCTTCTCGTGACAAATACTGTCGAGGTACTATGATATCTTGTTAGTTATCAAGTTCTGCTATCTAGGAAAGAAAGAGGTCAAGATTTGAATGCTGATATAAAAATAATTTGAGCTAACCAACTTTTTGCTTAAATATGCCATGTTGTGGGCATACTATTTCAGAGAGTGTAAGAAAGAGCAGTAAGAAAGAGTGTAAGAGAGCAGCCCCAGGCAATACTGCAAGGGGCACGTGTTATTGCATAGATTTAAAAACAAAGCTGACAAGCAGACTTGCTGAATTGTATGGGTTGGTACTCAGAGTTGTCCTAATTCAATGCAGATTTTCTGTGCAATATGAGTGCTCGCTTTCAAAAGAAACAGGCTGGAAAAAGTGTGTGCAATTCTCAGGAGATTCTGATTGCAAGAGGCATGGTTGGAGCTGATTTGCCTGTTTACCCTGTCAGTTTTCACACACAACCAGATAGGCAGTCTCATGCATTTCCCCAAGCAGATTCTGGAGAAGATTGAGGAAGAAAATGAAATCCAGTTTCAATTCCAGTTTTTACTCACCCTGTGGTTGTAATCAGGGATAGTGCTTTACCTGGAGAACTCTTATTATAAATGGAAAAAAAAAGGATAATTTCTGTGACTATCATTGTGGCAGATCAATAGTTCCTGAACTTACTTCATCACCTTTGCCTGTCAGGATTGAGATTTATTAATGAAACTGGTAATAGTGGAAAGCCCACTTGCTTTTTCTTTCAAACTTCTGGTTCTGGGCCACAAAGGGACTAATTTTTTCACTGCATTTTAAGCTATTTACATCATTTACGCTACTTACAAGGCCTTTTTTCCCCTTTCATACTTGAAGAGCTTTTTATTTAATGACAGGAATGGAAGTCTTCCTTTCTAAATGGCTCCCTGTGCCCCCACGATTTAAAGTCACAGCCTGGCTCCTTCCCTAGGCAGTCCTATGGTCTCTTGTCCAGTCTCAGGTATTTCCAGAAGCATACTTGTATTATTGCTGTTCTTTAGCTGAAAGAGGATTTTTCTTTATGTAATTTTAAATCCCTACTTCTTTCCCTTGAGGATAGAAGCATTCAAATGCAAGAAATTTTGAGTTTTAAATTTGGCTCAACCTCTCACGTGGTCCCAGGGATCCAAAGGCATTGCACGAAGAACTGTGTCACCTCTGAGGGATTTCCAAAATTTCCTGAGGATACCTAAGACAGCTTTAGGAGCACGATATTTAGGGTCCTTAGGTGTGCTGGTTTCGGCTGGGGTAGTTAATTTTCTTTACAGTGCCTAATATGGGGTTGTGTTTTGGATTTGTGCTGAACATGAGGTTGATAATAAAGAGATGTTTTTGGTTTTGCTGAGCAGTGCTTACACAGAGCACTACTACACAAGGCCTTTTCTGCTTTTCATACTGCCATGCTGGCAAGGGAGGTTGATACGAGACACAGCTGGGACAGGTGATCCAAACTGACCAAAGGGATATTTCATACCATATGATATCATGCTTAGTTTATAAAGTGAGGGGAAGAAGGAGAAAAGAGGGGGTACATTTGGAGTGATGACATTTGTCTTCCCAAGTAACTGTTATGTGTGGTAGGGCTCTGCTCTCCTGGAGATGGCTGAACACCTGCCTGCCAAAGGGAAGCAGTGAATTTATGCCTTGTTTTGCTTGTCTTGTGTGTGGCTTTTGCTTTCCCCACTGAACTGTCTTTATCTCAACCCACAAGTTTTCTACCTTTTACCCTTCTGATTTTCTCTCTGATCCTGCTTGTGAGGGAGTGAGTAAACATCTGCATGGGGCTTGGCCGTCCATGGGGTTGAATGACAACATTAGAATAAGTAAAAATATATGGTCATTTTCATTAATTTTATAATTTCTAAATAGTGTTAGAGAAATTCCATAAGTAGGGTACATATCACCAAATGTCAGACATTCAAAATTTAGGTGAAGGTCTAAGCTATTTTAATAACTTTCTGCTTTATATTACATAGATGGGTACTTGAGACAGCAATTTTTCCCTCTTCTTAGGATGTTTATTCCATTCTCTCACTGAATCTCACTGGGAGTCTTGTGAAAGAAAACTTTGGCTTAAACAATATATAAATAAAGAATTTTGAATGGTAAGAAAAGTCGTAAGTAGGAAAATAGAGAGCACCAAATAATCAAGCCTGTTATCTAGGAGATGTTCAGGCATTTCACAAAAGCAAAAGAGAATGGCAGAGCAAGCATGAAACCAGTAGGTTAAAAGAACACCTGGTTCTGATTACACTAAACTGTTCTGGCACAGTGAAAAGGCTTGGTAGACAGTGTAAATATAATTTACTCCCACAGGAAGACATTTTATCCCTGTTTGCTTCAGATTTCTTCCAACTTGAATAGAAGTGCAGTTAAACTGAAAACTGAGAAAGATGTATCTTTTTTAATGACAGATTATTTTATGTGCTCGGTGCATTTTAAACAAAAGGATTTTTTTTTTTTTTCAAAACAAATTAGTCCAAGACAGTTTTGGTGCCTCAAACTTATATCTTAGGACAAATTGACAGCTACAAATTTCTTGTTGCCCATGTAATGCATAAACACTTTTTCAGAATTGTATTTATTTAAACATAGATAGTATCCTTGCTAGAAATAACATTGTTATGCCAATGATGCCTTGCCCAAGTTTTCACTTCAATATAACAATGCAATAAATTTTGTGAGTTATTTATCTCAGTGATAATATTTGGAAGATATCTCATTTCTGAGCAGAGAAATTAAAGGCTAGATCTGTAGCATAGGGACACTCCCATAGCATGAGGAGCACTTTGAAGGAACTTCAAAATTTTAACTTGAAGGCAACAGTTTGCACCAAAATTCCCCATACCAGTTGTCTTCCTCCTAGAGATTGGATTATGGGATTATTTATGTGCCTCTAAAAGTGACATAAAGCTGTTTTCTGTACAGGGAGATGCCTAGCTTGACTATAGCCAACATGCAGGCATGGACAGCTAGTGGGTAAGAACTGCAGCTGGGGGAGAACCATTAACTCTCTGTAGTGTAATGGCACCAGACTGGGGACTGCAGAAGATTGCTCTTCATTCTGTGTCATTTTGTTGATTTCTGAAATTATGATCAGTGAAAGAAGGATAGGGCAATGATTCCACCCAGGCTCCACTGGAATAGACATTTCCAAGTTCTGGTGATGGGGCAATGCTTAATCTGTTGCACCAGATGGTGTAATATCTAACAGCGTTAGCCTAGAGTTAAGTAACTTGTAGAAGGGTAGTTCTAAAGTGTAATTTTGCAAGCCATTTTATAAGAGCAGGGGAGCAACATATCATTCATAATACTCGAGAGGTCACAGGGAAAGAAAGGAACAGAAAATTCCAAACAGGAATGCCTGAATGCCTGTGTACCTGCAATTATAGCATGTGTATCATGTAGACTTGAGAGAAGTGTGCTTTCTTATTTCTGATAGCAGAGCCATTTTGGACTTCTAAAAAGAATGAGGAAAAAAACATACATATGCATATATAAATACACTCAACTCACAGAAATCATTTGGGGAGTGATAACTCATTCCCATGTGAGCACCTCCAAGGACATGGGGGACGAATACACAATTTCTGGTTCACAGCTAGCTGGCTTAAAGGATCTGCCAAATGTCTCTGATCATCTTTTCCAGGACAAACCAAATTCTGAGCATCTGTAAATGTCTACCTCTAGGTATCCAGGAAAATTCAGAGTAAAAGAGAAAAACAGAATTGGTTTTGGAGTTTAGATTCCTCAGTCTTCATATGACTGTACCTCATGTTAGGATTTTCATACATCTCTTTTCCATCTCAAGTATTAATGCCTTCTCTGGTTTAATTCTTAATTGTTTTGTCCCAGCATATTTGCTGAAGATCTGCAACCAAATTATTTTAAGACGTTATATAACTGTATTGCACAGTACTGTACTAGGCAGTTTTGTTAAATAACCTGTGCAGTTTGCTATGAAATATTCTCATGTGGAATATATCTATGCTGTACATCTAATTAGAAATGTCCAGACTAGCAGTTTGTTCAGTTTTGTTCAGTATTCTTAAAATGCACAGAAGATGCTGACACATGATGTTCAAATACTTTCCCATTGGCAGAGGATGGCAGTAAACTCAGCATTCTCAGTATGGCATACATTACAATTCCCTTACATCATTCCTCCTAAGGTTCCATTCAGCACTGCTGACAGGTAATGAGGCTCTTTGAAAATGATCTTTTGCATTTCAGTATTATCAGTGGTTTCTAATAATTGAATGTGGGGTACAGGTACAAGGAAATTTTAATCACATTCCAAAACATTCCGAAAACATTCTGGGCAGAAACCTCAGTCTGCCACTGCAGATGCCTTTAATTTTTCTGATCACCTGGAGTTTAAAACATAAGCATAACTGACATTTTCTCAATTGAGAACAAAAGCACTTGACAGCCTTGTGACTTTATTTAGTTACAATAATGCCATCAGAATTTTCAGAACTGCTTTCTCTTCACTGTGCTTTTGAAATAAATAAAAAGGTACTGTAATTTGGATCTTTAAGAAGCCTGTATGCTTAAGAAGGCAACCAACGCAGGGCCTACAGGTGTGAAAGAGTTCACACACACTTTGCACTCCTATGTTAAATCACAAAAAATTCAGGACCTCAGTATATACAGCCTGAACCATCTGTGATACTGGTTTCTCTGTGGTTCATGCAGCCAGCATAGCTGTCTGCTGTTTTCTTCTTCACCCAACAATTTTGATGGGACTACTGAGACCATGCCCAGTTCAACCAATTTCCTTGCACGCTTGAAATGGCACAAAATGGATGAGATAAAGAGGAGAGGAAGCTAGAACTGGCCTTTCCAGCCCAATAACTCAGTCATTTGTTCATGCAGAGGTCCAGGCTCCCACTGATGAGGTCTGCTCTCAAAGGGAGTGGGGAGTCTGAAGCTGCTGTCTTGCAGCCAAACAAGATATTACCATTTTGGCGCTTAGTGGAAAGTGATGAGATATATCATCCCTCTGTGGGAGACAGAGACTTTCACTAAGTTCCTGCGGGTATTAGTAATGCAGTCCTTTCCCAAATAAATGTTAAGGTGGGTGAGCTGCTTCTTCTTTCCAAAGAACTTGTCATGCCATATTTTCACTACATATTCTTCCTCTTCAAGCAATGAATGTTGTTGTCCTTGAAGGCACACGCAATCCATAAACTAAAGATTTGTGTTTGAAGTGTTACTGAAATGTTGTCTTCCATCTACAGATGCAGTGAGTATAAATAAATCTAGTATGAATCTGGACTTTCTAAGATGCTATAATGTTATCAAACCCATTTCAGAAAACTTGATAGGATAGGATCTGAAAGAGGCTCATCTAAGTGGTAGGCAAGTGTCTGCAGCTATCTAGAACACTAAGATTCAGTAAAAACAATGACATTTTCTGAAATCTTCTCTTTTATAAGAGAAAAATAATTTACAATATTTTCCTTGAAAGGAGGAAAAAGTAAGGGCAAATGTGTTATCTTCCATGAGCAACCTGGATATTACTGGACACAGCAGTCCAAAGGAACATTGAACTCTGTTGCTGAAGAGATGTGTATCTTTTAAGCGTCTAAGAAGTTTATGTGCAGTTTAATAGGATCAGTATTAACAGCATTAGCATTTGTACTTAAATGGGAGCTCTGATCCAACCTTAAGCTCTGTGAGACCTGAAGACAATACTTATTACCAAACAGAAGTATCATCTTCAATGTCATTAAAATTAAATATGAGTACACATCAATTTCAGTGTCAGGAGATGTACTGTAAAGATCAACAATAATTCTAGCTGCAGATCTCTCTGGAAGCCCATAAAGCTTGAATACCACAGTATGAGCTAGAAAGAAATTAGAGCTGCTTGAATAGTACTTATGGATATAGAATGCTGTTATTTTTTTCTTTTATTTTTATAGAACATTTCTGCCATTTAGAAATTAATTTAAGTCTTAGCATTGTGGCAAATATTCAAATGCAAATATTTGAAAAGTCTTTAACAGTTATTTGTGACCTGAGCCTGGGTAGCTCAGACATCCACGTGTCGTATGAATGTTTTCAAATCAGTTGTGAAATTGTGCAGTTCTGTGAATACTGAAAAATTCAGAATTGGTGTAACTGAACTGAAATGTTAACATAAAAAAAGAATGAGATTAACTGGCATGTTCTGACTATTTTGTGTCACTCCAGTGGTGCAAGGAAACAATAAATCTGTGCTGTCTGTTGTGCTGTGACTGGTCGACAACTGCTTTATGACTTCAGGCTAGCACAAGGTACATAAAGAGTATTGGTGAATTTGACTGAAATATTCAAAATTATATTTACCTTTATCCAGCTTTGAAGAAAATATATTAACTGCATCCAGAATATAATAAAACTACCAAAGTTTCCAGTGTTGAAGCAATAATTATTTTAATAAAAGGTCTAGCAATAAATAATTCTTTTAATAAAAGGTCTAAAACAGTACTCAAAGTGTGTGCTTAGGGTCATTAAGGGATTAATGCTGTGGGAGTATGAGCTACTGCACATCAGCTGGTCTGCAGTAACCCATCTACCTTCTGGTTTACTGTAAACACTTGAATCCTCTGATCCCTTGAGTCTTTCACACAAGACTTACTGAGGTTCAGGGCCTTCCAGGCACTGTTCCAACAAGCCTTTCAATGCAGCCTCCAGCATAGGTCCATCCTCAGCAGAGGATCTGTGGATGAGTCCATTGTCCTGCCATCCTTCCTTTCTTAAGAACAACATTCCTTCATGTGCTAGAGAATGCAAACAGTTAGAGCCATCTCTGTGAACATTTCCAGCTTCATTTCCCTAATTTTGTGTTCTTTTGTTTCCTAACTTTTGTTATCTGATGATATTTATATGCAAAATTAATTCCTAAAAAGACTGTTTTCACAAGATCAGTAGTTCTGCCAGACCTCAGCTGTTGCAGCTGACTCTCCTAAGAAAGCAACATCCTGACTGAGTGAAATGGACTTAATCATATGTGTTTCTTAAGGGCATCAGTAACAAGTCTCATTAGGGTATCGGAATGAAGGAAGGTTAAATCTGTGGACTAAAAGCGTGTCTGAAAGATCAGTGGGTACTGATGTGGATCTTGGTGAACTCAGGAGTGATGTCACTGGAATCGGAAGATGGGATGCCACAGATGTGGAGCAGGGGAACAGTGCATTTGACAAAAGTGTAAGTCTTCATGGTAGTGGTTAGTTTAGAGTGGATCCATAAGGTGAAGCATAGAAGGTCTGTCATAGGAAAGGTTTTGAAAGATAAGATAATGATTAAGGAGATCTTTGAAAGAAAAGTAAAAAAATGAATGTAGAGGCTTCATAGAGGCAAAGGCAGAGACTGTGAACATTAGGGGAGGACCAGAGACCTTACCTCAGACAGCCAATGGTCAGAAGGGACAGGAAACAGAAAGGTCCTGGATGACAAGGAGTTTATAATCACCATGTAGTGAGCAACCTATCAATTTAAAGCTGGGTACATACTCATTAACTGATATTCCTCTCTCCTCCGTTTCCAGTTAAGTGATTTGCTACACTGTCACCACATCTTTACTTTGCAGTTGTATCTTGTAATTCAGCTCAGAAAGCAAAAAACACAATGCAAATGTCTTTTTATTGGTTCAAAGACAGTGTTTAGATGAGAAAGAGTCCCTGATGTATTTCAGAGTTAACTCAGATTGTCAGATTGTTCAGTGAGTAACTGAAAGGAGTTGGTGACAAATTCAGCAGTAATGCAGAACAGCTCTGCCCACACTCATTTATACTGGCTGCACTATTTGATTTATCACAGTATGTTTTTTCAAGTATCTTTTTTTGATTTGTCTTTTGCTGTTGGTAACCAGTAGTGTTACTAGTGGTAAGACAGGAAAAACACCTTCTAGGACGTGAGTGGGCTGAAACAGTAAGACAGGTTGTCCTCAAGACAACTGGTCTCTGGGGCTGGTAGATAGAGATAAGAAGCTGAACAGTCCCCCTGTAATCAGGGAGGAAACCTGCTGAGCCACCTGGATTCTCACAATTCTATGGGACCAGATGGAATCCATCCCAGGGTGATGAGGGAGCTGGCGGAAGAGCTCACCAAGCCACTCTCCATTATTTACCAACAGTCCTGGCTCAGTGGAGAGGTCCCAGATGATTGGATGTTGGCGAATGTCACACCAAAAAGGCTGGAAGAAGGACGTGGGGAACTACAGGCCTGTCAGCCTGACCTCGGTGCCTGGCAAGGTTATGGAGCAGATCATCCTGAGTGCAATCACACAGCACCTACAGGATGGACAAGGGATCAGACCCAGCCAGCACGGGTTTAGGAAGGGCAGGTCCTGTCTGACCAACCTGATCTCCTTTTATGATCAGGTGACCCGCCTGGTGGATGAGGGAAAGGCTGTGGATGTGTCTATCTGGACTTCAGCAAATCCTTTGACACCGTCTCTCACAGCATTCTCCTGGGAAAGCTGGCAGCCCATGGCTTGGACAGGGGCACTCTGTACTGGGTTAAGAACTGTCTGGAGGGCCGGGCCCAGAGAGTGCTGGTGAACGGGGCTGCATCCAGTTGGCAGTCCGTCAATAGTGGTGTCACCAGGGATCAGTGCTGGGCCCAGTCCTGTTTAATATCTTTACTGATGATCTGGATGAGGGCATTGTACCATTAGCAAATTTGCAGATGACACCAAGTTTGGGGGGAGTGTCGAACAGCTGGAAGGCAGAGGGCTCTGCAGAGGGACCTGGACAAGCTGGAGAGTTGGGCTGATTCCAGCGGGATAAGGTTCAACAAGGCCAAGTGCCGGGTCCTGCACTTTGACCACAACAATCCCTGCAGCGCTACAGGCTGGGCACAGAGTGGCTGGAGAGCAGCCAGGTGGAAAGGGATCTGGGGGTGCTGATCGAC
>JAYRBT010000114.1:98162711-98177295 GCA_036023395.1 Myiotriccus ornatus
TGGAGCAGGTCCAGAGAAGAGCAACGAGGCTGGTGAAGGGACTTGAGCACAAGTCCTATGAGGAGAGGCTGAGGGAGTTGGGGTTGTTTAGCCTGGAGAAGAGGAGGAGGAGGGGAGACCTCATCACTCTCTCCAGCTACCTGAGAGGAGGTTGTAGCCAGGTGGGCATTGGTCTCTTTTCTCAGGCAATCAGCAGTAGGACAAGAGGGCATGGGCTGAAGCTCTGCCAGGGGAGGTTTAGATTGGATATTAGGAATAAATTTTTTACAGAGAGGGTAATCAGACATTGAAATGGGCTATCCAGAGAGGTGGTGGATTCACCGTCCCTGGAGGTTCTTAGGATGAGATAGGATGTGGCACTGAGTGCCATGGTCTAGTAACCACGGTGGTGTTGGATCAAGGGTTGGACTTGATGATCGCAGAGGTCTTTTCCAACCCAGTTGATTCTATGATTCTATGAAAGTTACAGATGGAAGTTCTTACTTCATATGTCTTACCCACTTCTTTGTGCTGTAATAGCACTTACTTGGCTCTTTGGCATGGCCAGGACATGCCAGCACCATCACAGTGTCAGGAGATCTCTGCAGATGGTTTCTGCAGAAAAGCAGTTCACCTCTACCACTTCCCCTCCAAGACTCTCAGGGGATTCAGAGTACTTATCATGTATGGTGTGTTAAAAAAAACCCTCACCTATAGAGAAAATTTTGGCAAATCTCTTCTCAAGGAGAATCCATTAGGTTCTCAAATTACCTGAGTGAACTAGCTTCATGGGTAGCCTTCTATCATGAAAAATGTCTGCCAGGTCAGTATGTAAACAAAAGGCATTTTTATTTATCTCTTTTCCGTCAACCCATTTATTCACTCTTATATATTAATGAAGAATCAATGCATACATTGACAAAGAGGAAAAAATCCACAGTGGTTTTCTATGGCAGTGGCATTCTTGCAGTAAGGAACTCTGAAACAATTTCATGAGCAACAGCCTCCAAACTACCTGAGAAAGCTACATCCTTCTGGAGTTCTAAAGAGTAACTGCTTATTCAACCATTTCTAATGTTGCACACAGTGCAACTCCAGTTACTGTAATGTCATATCATGGGAAATGACAAAAGCTGTTTCTAAAGACCTAGAAGCAGAATACCCATCTGTATTGGGTCTGGCTGAGCTAGAGTTCATTTCCCCACAGTAGCCCTCACAGTGCTGTGCTTTGCATTGATAGCCAGAAGGGTGTTGGTAATCCACCAATATTTTGGCTACTGATGAGCACAGAATCAGTGCTGTAACATTCTTTCCTCAGTTGAAAGAATCTGGGAGGGGGCACAAGTTGGCCAGCTGACCCAAACTGACTAAAGGGATATTCCAATTCCAGACCATACCATGTCAGCTCAGATATAAAAGCTAAGGCAAGGAGTAGGAAGGGGGCATTCATTGTGTCCAGTGGCTGCCTGCTGAGGAACCGTCACAGGTGCTGAAGTACTGCTTCTTGTGAGTGGCCGACCGTTGCTGCTGATGGGAAGTAGAGAATAAACCCTGCTATCTTCCATTCTCTTTTGCCCCCACAAGCTTCTGCTTTGCTTTTGTTTTAAATAAACCACCTTATCCCAACCTATGAGTTGTTTTTTCACCTTACTCTCTCCCCTGTCTGGCTGAGAAGGACAGTGTTAGAGTGGCTGGGTGGACGCCTGGTGTCCAGACAAGGTTAACCCACCACAACATCTCACGGCAGCTAAGTAAATTAAATTTATAATATTCATGTTGATACTAGGTGAAATGAAAAATATTTTATTACATTCTAGATGCAGAGATTTAACTTCTGCTGCAGAAGGTAGCTTATTGCCAGAAGTGTATGTGTCACTGATGAGAGTTTTAACAAGGCTAGTAAATGAGAAGTGCAAGTTGTATTCTGTACAGGGTTTTGTTCAGCAGAGAGGTTTGACATCTCTGCTAATGTCAGCTGCCACAGTAGACCCTTGTCATTTGTATGGAAAAACAACATATCACTACAAAATGTATAATTTTTTCCATTCTCTTTCAATCTCATTCCACATTCACAGTCTAACTGAATGGCACTTTATTTAAAAACATACTGAATTGTGCTGGTTTGGGATCATATGTCAATACAACTAGAACAAGGTTGAAACTAACAGCTAAAATATTTTCATACATAATCTGAAAAGTATCATGAAACCTGAGAAAGCACCTTTTGAACAGGAAAGGACAGCTACTGCCTCTTTTACAGTGAATGAAATGGCACTGATATCATTTATGTATCAAATTTATGCATTTTTAAGTCATGGAATGTAGATCTCTACAAAACAGCAGCTTTTGTTTGTAGTGCTTGTACAAACAATATTTGTCACAGAAAGTTGTATACTGATAACATGGAAGACACAAGTTAACACTAACAAAGATTGTTGCAGAACCTGAGGGAATTTTGCTAAGTTTATTGAGTTTGCAGGGTTGTCAACCTGCAAAAAGACAATAACAAGTCACTTTTAATGGTATTTCTTAAAATCTTTTCTGGGTCAAGCGATTTCAGGGTAAGGATGTCTGCTTGAAAACTGGTTTCCTTAGCAGAAGTTCTGTGACCACTGTTTTGCATGAAGATCCCCAGTAAAGGGCTTGTTACCCTGTGAAATTAGCTGTTTTAGAAAGTGATTCAGGTTGTTAACAATAAAGGATGTAAAAAAGTAATTTTCCAGTTTGAGGGAAGTTTATCTTGTGCAAGAAAACATTAAATGAAAATCCAGCTGTTAGAGCCTCCTAAACAAGTTCACTCTACTTATTAGGAAAATTGATAACTTCATTTTTAATGCTTTTGATTTAATTATGAAGAGGTGATGAAATCCTCAAATCAGGAACTGTAGAGCTGTGGTCACAGTCATGGAGCAGCAGTGTGTGTGTGTGTGTGTGCATATTGCAATGTTGTTGAGCTGAGCTCAGAGCAAAGGGGACAGGACAGGATAGGGGACTGGACAGGGACAGCATGATTGAGGACGATGGCTAAATGAAAAGATGAGCTGTACTTCCCAAATTGTATATGAAAAAGAGAAAAAGAGGGAATTATATTTTCCTGCATAATGGATGACAGATTTTAGTGGTTCCAGTTGCAGCTTTGAACAAGGAAAACAGCTGGTCTTTGAGCTGAAAGTATCTTCAGTATCATGATGTCCTGCCTAAGTATTCCCCCATATGCTCAGTCTTCCTGGCTGATCCCATTTCTCTTTCTATTCCTCTTCTCCTTGAGTAGCACTGGGGCAGCTAAAGCAATTGTACAAGGAGAGTAATTTATATTGTGTCCTAAACCATGAGCATTCACAACTTTAGAGTCCTGGACTTTCCCTGGCTAGTGCTTGCTATTGGCTCATAGACAAAAACAAGTTTTCCAACACCTCACCATACATATCTGCACACTGAGGAGCAACAGCAAAGGTTAAAGGTTATGAGAAAGATAGAAGAAAAACAGATATTTGAAGAAGAAGTGAGATTACGAGTGAAAATATTGAATAGGGGCTAAACTGAGGAAAGAGGTACACAGTAAATATTTGAGGCAGAACAGAGAGATGTAAATATAGGTGGATGCATTCCTGCTGCTCTCCCTAGATCCTGACAGCAACACAGGATGGTTTCACCCATCGACACAAGTCTCCCTTCCAGTCACTCCATTAATCACTTGCTGCTGCTGTTGTGTGTGAAGCGTGGAGTGAGAAGGATGCTCTCGTTAGCATGTAACCATCCTTCATTTCAGTTTGCAACGCCAGTCACACACATCAGCCTGAACAAGCAACACTCTAAATCTCAATGAAAAAAGCACGAGTCAGAAAAAAAGGAAGAAAAAAGGTTTCTGAGGACAGTGGAGGAAGAAAATAGCTGAGGAATTGCTTGCAGAAAGGTCATAAAGCAGGGACAAATCTCAGATTTCTCTGCAAGATGGGACAATCTACTCAAACATTCTCTGCTGAAGTCGTGCTTAAAATTTACCAGGCTTGGAGTTTGCATTTTTTTACCAAACTTAAGCTGTACTGAAAGACTCAATAAGACCTAAGTGTGCTTTACTTGTGGGACTCTCTCTTTTCATATATGTGACTGAGTCTTGCAGGTATCTACAACTGAGATGTAGCTGGGTTTCCTGTATGAGAGGGACAAGTGCAATTACTTTGCATATTAAGAATTGTAAAAAAGAGAATTTGTTGTGGCAGTTACAGAGTTACAATCAATTGTATACAAATCAATTCTCATTATCTTAATACCATCTGCATTAAAATTTGTAAAACTGATGGGTTGTATAAGGTACGGATAACTGTGTCCTGTTGGTGGTGTGCTGACTTAAACAAAGCATTATGGTTGATCTTTCTGTTACGAAGGAAAAACAGCATCCAGAAAACTGGAATGAGTTTTCATTTGGGTGAAAATATTGTTTTAAAATAATAGGTTAATATTAAATGTCCATTTTATTCTCCCTGCAAGAATTCTAAAATATATTAAGTATGAGTACTTTTTCCACACATAATTTTGTTGTTCATATCACCAGGTCCATATAATTTATTCTGCACTTGGCTGTTAACTAAGTGCTTGATAGAGCTGATTGACGGAGCCAAATCAGGTACCTCTATAGCCCAGAAATATCTGTGCTTTTTCCCTTGATAGTGAAATTTGTACACTGCTAGCATATATGCTAGCAGTTGAAGCATGCCAAAGGGTTTTGAGTGACTACAGGTAGTTATTTTTTTTTCAATTAAAATAAAATATAAAACTTTTAACTGAGGATGTTTTATATCATTTTGGCAGTGCAAAGTGTTTTTTTGTTGAATTCAGTTCAATTTCTGTCTTCTCGAAAGACAAACGCCACTCTGCTTGAATGTGAATGAGAGTCTTATCCAACACGTGTATATTTTGAATTTTGAACTTACAAATTAATGTGGTGAGAAGCACCAAGTCTCAGATGGTCATGCTTCAACGACTTCATAGTTTCTCTTATTGTTTTTTTATTTTTGCCTCTGAACTGCAGTCACTGGTCATCCATCAATATCTCACTAAGAAAAGTGATGCTAAAACACAGAATAAGAAATACTGAAACTATCACAAGGAGCTTCCAAAAAAGTTGGACACAGTGTCCTGAAAGGAAAATTCCTAATTTCCTGGTAGTTTTTATGAAAAATTGTAACATACCCAAGGTCCACTTGAGTCCAAGGGAGCTTCTGCTTTTGTTTCAGTTCTTTCAAGCATCCCATTAGGATTGTCATGTTTTACTTACAGACTCTTGCCCCCTGAGTTTAGTTTAATGGTCTTCATTCAATGATGTCAACAGAACTTCAAATTTTTCATTCTTGCATTCATTCTTTTTAATAAAAGACTAAGTAGTTTACCAATAGATAAATATTCTAATTCATTTCATAGGGATTTATGGGTTTGTAATTAGATTGGGAATTTCATTTTTTAAATTCTAACAAACTCCAAAACTAACCAAGGTTAATGTGGTGGGTATTTTTCATTTGTTTGTTTGTGGGTTTTGTTTGGTTTTTTTCTAACAGCAGCTTATGATAGGGTCATGGTGTGGGATGTAAAAATAACCATAAAGTGAGGTTTGTGTTTATGTGACTCAGTGTGACGATATTCATGTGTACAATTCAGCAAACTTGAGAAAATACCTCTCTCCTGATCCTGACACAACACATTGACAGCTTTAGTATGAAACTTGCATTCTTGAGCCTGAAGGTGATCCTCACTGCAGAAGACCATGAATTTGCAACTACCCAGTTAAACCTGAGAACTGGTAAAATGGAAGATAAAATACAACTTCACAAGAATATTCAAAGGAAACCACTCTAAAGTCAAAATCCTCAAACTAGATTTAAGGTTTGAAGTGAGGCAATTCACCTCAAATAGGAGCAAATAAAAGATACTTTAAAAGCATAGGATTAAAAAGTAGACATAAAAGAACAGTGATACCCTCTTTTCAAGTAATAGAACAAACTATATTATGAGCAGCATTTTGAAGTGTACATCAAACTGATTTTCTCCTCTTTATCCTTTTTAATCTCCACCAGATGCACTTTCTTTAAATTCAAGTTTTACATTCCTAGCCATAACTTGTCTGAACACACAGAGAGAGCATTGAGAGACATTAGTGGCATTCTTTTTCTCTTTCTTTCTCTGTCATTCTATTTTTTTACAGCTGCTGAAGGCTTATCTTCTTAAGTCATTCAGTTTTATAGGCTTGGCTTTCTTTATTTCCATCCATGTTTTTAAGTTCCAAACAATTCTATGTCATTCTTCCCTGGGATGTTGGCAGTGAAAATGATGTGCACACACACACACACATATATATAAGTGTATGTAAATAAATGTGTGTGTGTGCATATATGTGTATGCATAAGTATGTATACAAATTACCTCTAAGAAAATCTGACATGCCTGTTACTGGTATGATAGGAAAAAAAGCTTTACAATTATATTTTAAAGTTTAAATGACACAATGTAGCACAATTGAAATCTCAGAATAAAAACGCTGCAGGAGAAAAGAAGGGTTTTCATTAAGACACACCAATACTCAGTAGCACTTTTTTTCAGTTGATCCCTCAGGGTCATAATTTTCTCAGGAATGATGAAATACAGTTTCCTTTCCCATAAACATTTTAGGCTTTTTTGCTTTCTTAAGAGGTTGTCAGTAATGAGTTTCTCCTCTATTCTTTCCCTCTTCTCTCCTCCACCTCATTTAATTGTGGATCAGGATGGATTTACTATTTTCACTGTTTCTTTTAATTAGAACTACATGTATGTGAAGCAAACTGATCTGTTACTAGGTGTTTTTTTCCTGTACAGGAAATACTGATTACTAACCTCCTGCAGTAGTTGAGTCTCTAGAAGAGTTTTTATTCATTAAGGCAGCATGGTATGTTTTAATGGTGTTTAACAGAATCTGCACAATTTCAGCAAGTCTGTCTGCTGACCTTGTGCTGTAAACATGGGGCATACTACAAAGATTACAAAAGGCAGCAAAAAAATTATCTATACTTTATTTTTTTTCCTACAGGTAACAAACATGGCTGCTTGTTATTTATTTTGGACCCCTTCAGCTGGGTGGACAATAATAATTGCATTTTTAAACGTTGTCAAATTCGCAAAACATCAGAGGTGCGATGCGTATAATGAGGAAACTCTAGGAAAAATGGCACAAAATAAACCCCTCATACATTTGGTTAATCAACTCTATTCCCCTTTTCCCCTCATCTTTCAAATTCACAGGCAAATGACATTTGCCTTTCCCCAGCATGCACCTCTCCTTTAAACCAGGGAGTTTGCCTGGGGCCATACCTATATATCTGATCCATGCATAATGAAGCATGAAGCTGCCAATTGTAGGGAGCGTCTGCTGTGTCAGAGACTGATAGGCATTTCATTTGCTGAACTCCCAAGGGCCCTCACGCATCTCAGGTTTCATGTAGTATTTATTTTAGGCACTCACATTTCTCATCTGTGAACTTCACACCATATGTAGAATGAGTAACACAAGCTCTGCGTGAAAAGGCTCTCCAGGTAGTTTTAAATGTAACTTGGTGGACTGGGGACATTATGGACTTGAAAAATAGGCTTGCATGGGAAATGAAGGAATATTAAGCTTTGTTCATACAACAGCTGCCAGAGACCTTCACTGAATAAGAATGGCCTTATTCTAATAAAATCACTGTTCTACACTTGTACCACACAAATTGTTTTGCAGCGTGAACTGTGCAGATCTACATTTTTCACAAATTATTGCTACTCTGCTGTACTGCTCTTTCTAAAATGCAGTTTTGTTAGGTCTGAGGCTCACAGTCAGGCTGAGCTGATGGATAGCAAGCCCATATGCCATGCAGCTTTAAAATCTGAAGGCTGAATAGCAGTCCTGAAAGAATTGCTTCAGTTCTCAGAATGTGACCACACAGAATTACTGAGGCAAATGTACATCTCTTGGTTTTTTTTTGCTGATAGGGATTTGGAAATATTTCATATGAAATGTTCTCTTTTAGCATAACAATGAAGAAGAATAATAAAGAGAGAGAGGGGTAAAAGAAATGTTTATTCTCCATTGGTATCTTTTCTAAATAGGTGTTTCTAAGCATAACAAAACCTTTGGCATTTGCTTCTTTGTAGGTGAGGTGATTATGACAACCTTATGAAAAATCCTCACACATAAGTGTTCACAGGGACATACTCCTTAGACTTGCAGCCGAATGATGTAGATTAGACAGTAAAACTTACATTCAGAAAACAGAAAATAGAAAACAGATCTGTTTGACTGTTCGCAAATTAAAGCTTGTTTCTGGGAGGAGAAAAATACTGTGCTCTTGACCAGGAATATTTAAATATGTGCACAGTATGAGGCATTTCACTATTTCACTGGTTCCAGTGTCAGATTGCTCTTGTAGAATTAAATGCATTCATAGGCATATGCTGTGCTGAGGGAGAAGACCCTCTGCTAGTTTGAAGTGTCTTTAATGGAGGAATTTCAATTTAAAGCAGAAACATTGTTGCCCTGCACTTCCATCTTCATCTGTTTGCAACAGTTTTCTTTCACGTGTGTTCAGTGTCCAAACCTCCTTTGGGGAACAAGTTCTTTATTTTGGTCCTTATTCAAGGCAATTCTGGTTTTTTTACCATGAAGAAAAAAAAAAAAAAAAAAAAGAAGAAGCAAAAGCAACAACAACAACAAAACCCAAAACAACATCAACAAAAGCACAAACAACCCCCCCAAGAAAAACAAAAACCAACCAAACAAAAAAAAACAACAAACAACAAGAAACCCCCACGCAACTTGAAAGCCTTTTTCTGTGGGTTTTATATGTCATGTACAATCTGTAATAGGCAATGCTGTGAATGAGACAGTTCACTACTATTAAGCTAATGAAATACAAAGTGTAAGTGGTTTCATTATGCCAGCAGCAATTCTTTCTTATATTTCATTGCAATACTTATTCCATAGTATGCTTCACAGTAGGAAATTCTATTGAAAATTTTTTCTTATTATTAAATTTGAGCTGTAAAAATACATTGCAAAATCCTACTTCGTGTAGATATATAATCTTGAAAACAAGCTGAATGAATAGAGTTGCCTGCATGGAATTAGGGTTTTACAATAATGAATGCAATCATGTTCTGAAAGGCTTTTTATATTGTTCAAACTCACATGAGAGTGCAGCAAGATTTGTTTGGCATGTAGCATTTTGCTATTCTCTGGCTTTTAAATTCCTGATCACAATTTTACCCTAATGTGAAGTTTTTATTTCTAATACATTATTTGTGTATACTTGTATGCATATGCCAAACGTTTTTTAAAAAATGTGTACAGTTTATTAGCATGGCTGAAATCAAGTAGATGCTATTGACAATAGAATAATTGTGTAATGGTAAATTCGGTCCCTTTTGCTACAGCTGCTAGAGTAAAGCTGGTTTTTACGTGCTTTACTACAGATACATGTATGTGCAGGGGCCCTAGTTTGTGAGCATACATAATATGCAAATAAAATCAGGTACTGAACGTATGTTCAAAATTGGCCTGTGGCCACGTACGTTTCTTTCCTCTAATTGCTACATTCAAAAGGGAGAGAGTAAGGCATGAGGAGGAAGGGCACAGACATCTCCTGATTCATGTGTCATCTACGACGCAGCTGACTGCATTGCAGGTCTTCTCCTGCTGCCAGTGGAACTGAACCATGATGAGGAGGGACCACCCTCTAATGGAGAAAAATAGTATTTCGGTTTCAGGCCTCGTTTGAATATTGGCTTTCAGCTTTGCCTTTGTAGCATGGCTGCAGCATGACGCAGTGAGGCAAAGACCACACAGTACCTTAGCACAGAAGGGGCAATTTACAGACAGCTGGCCCAAAATGTGTCAGCTGCTTTCCCTTCAGATTGCTCCCATTACTTTAATCCTGTGGCATAGAACCTCATCACTGGGTTTAGTTTTCAGTCAGTTTGTATTTTGTATGCATCAACAAGCATTTTGGATATGTAAATCCTACTGGCATAAATGGACATTTCCCTTCTGAATCTCACCAAGAAAAACAGTGTTCTTAGTAGAGAGAATTCATAGTTCAGCAGTGGTTGTACTGTCTATGAGCAGTCTATTTATTTTTGAACCCTACATGTATTTTAGATTAGTTTTGCAGATGAAAAGAAGGACAATTTATCCTCTGTGAAAACTGGCTTAAATATCATGCATGGAAAAGCTCTAGCTCAGCAAAGCCATCCTCAAATGAAACAAATATTTCTTTAACAGTTCCAAAAGTTCATTTCCACAAGCAACCTGTATGTTCATTGTTTAGTTTGGTTTGGTTTTGTTTTCACTTGACATATTAATTCAGAAATATCTGTTCATGCTGTCCAAAGGGATATACAACAGGAAATACCCAAACAATTTGTCAGAGAAGCCATATGAATGGTCACTGCATGCACATATGACCTCCTGAATTTTCGTTACTAATGAACATTGAAATACTTCTTAGCCAATAGAACTAATTTACTTAGACACAGACCACTCCAAGTCTATAAGCATAAGCTTATATGTATTATTGGTTTTAGTTTAGGTTAGCCTCGAAAGGTTATAAGTATTTTCCAGTCAGTGGGTAACTCAAAATTTACACCTGCAAAAATCTGCAGAGACGTTGTATTGAAAGATAATATTCACATGAAATTAATTAAAACATTGTTATCCAGTTTGTAAGAGGGAATTACATTTCACCTGTCTAAAATCCCTCAATTGCTTCAAAAGGAAATGAAAACTCTCTTCCTAAACTGTTGTATGTTACTGCTACACATTAATAACAGCAGATGGAAAACTCTTGATAGAAAACTCTCTAGTATTTAATTTTTTTTTGAATTCTAAATGATAAAAATAAACACATCTATATGTAAATATACACATACACACACATATATAAACAGACATATATGTGACCTGCTTGAGTTTTTTTGTGAATAGGTTACAAGGAAAATTATACCAGCTTGCAGCAAAGAAGATTGTTTATATGCCCCCCTGTGCAGGAAGCACTCACTTGATGTCAAATAAAACAGCATACAATATTTCTTCTTTCTTACCACTTCTTTGTCCAGGTGATATTTGTGTGTAATATTCTTTGCATTCAGAAGATTGCTTGGATTGTAGCTGGGAGAGGGGATATTTAGGTGGAAAGTCTGGCCCTGTATGTGTAAAAAAAGCCAGCTGCAATCTGGCTCAGAACTTCTGCTCCCTGTTCTTAAATTTGTGAAGTACTCTAGGACGATGAAACATAATATATAAATGAAAGATACTGAAATTCTCATCTGAATGTCAAAAATATGTTGAAGCAATTGAGAATATAAAGAATAGAGAAGGGAGAACACTCTAAAAAACACACTTTCACAAATCAAGAGCTGCAATAAATAATACATAATATTTGATTCATTCAGTTGAGTCAATCTCTAAAATTCTGCTTACTTTTTTTTTATTCCATTCCACATTTTTTTATTCTGCACAATGTAGGTAAAAATGGTCACCTTACAGAAGTGAGATTGTAGAATTTACCAACTCCGTCCCACACAGCTTTGCATTTCAGCTACTATGTTTCTTTTTAATAGCTTTCATGGCTTTCATCCAGAACTAATTTTGTGTGGATGGAGGTGTCAGTACCTGTGCTGATACACTAATACATATTCAGGTAGTAACACACTGGTCTTTAGAGTTCTGCAGTCCGTCTTCCTACTGTCACTATTTGATCTGAAAACTACTCTGGTATTTATAAAATAGAAGTCCTAGTGATCCTAAGGCTTCGGATTATTTTTCCCATTTTGACAGAAATGCAGAAAGACTTGTGCAATGCAATCACAGCATATTGGAAATCAGTGATCAAAATGCAGTATGAAGTTGAAGTTTTACATTATGAGATTCATTCCAAAATTTAGGAGAGTGGCATCATAAAGACATTGACTGATGAGTTTTAGGATCATGTCTGCCTCAGCTATATTTATGTGAATCCCAAATCTAAGCTGGCTTTCTAAGGCTCAATCTCTAGATAAAGTTAAAAAAAATTATCTCCTGGGGGCAGTTCACCCTACAATTTTCAGTTGTCTAAAGTATGATGAAATCCACATTATATAACTATATTAGAATTTAAATTTGAATTAACCAGAGAGAAAACTAGCTACAAAGCAGAGCCATCAGGGAACACCATGCTGATACTTTAACGTATAGTCTACAGCCTAAACTACTTAAAACAGCTGCCTCAGAGACCTATTGTGTCTTTTCACAGACCTGTCATAGAAAACAGTTTTGAGATGTTATAGGTAAAATTTGTAGAAAAGTAAATGAAAATTCGTTGTCTTGTAGTGTGTTGCTCACTTTACAGCCCACATCTGGCTTTCTTGGTCATTCTTTCTTCTTTAAAACAATTTTGAATTGAAATCATGGGAAGAGGCTACAAAGAGAGAGAAACAAAAAAAAGAGACAAGGAAAGCGGGAAAGAGAGAGAAAAAGAGGGAAAAAGAGGAAGAAAGAAAGAGAGAAAAGAAAGAAAGAGAGAAAAGAAAGAAAAGACAGAGAAAAGAAAGAAAGAGAGAAAAGAAAGGAAAGAAAGGAAAGAAAGAAAAAAAGAAAAGAAAGACGGAGAGGAAAGAAAGAAGGGAAGAAGGAAAGAAAGAAAAAGAGAGAGAGAAAGAGAGGAAGGGAGAAAGGGAGGAAGGAAGAAAGGGAGGGAAGAAGGAAGGAAGGAAGATTGGGGGAGAGAGAGAAGAAAAGTTTTATAATCTCCACTGAAGGTGTTTTCCCAGCCTTTTCCAAGTGCAGGTATCATCCTTTCCTTCCTTTGAAATGTTGCTGCCAGCAGTCCTGAAGGGTTTTAAATCGCTTACATCTCTTGGGCCTTCGGGAGTTTTGTGGATTTACTGCATCTGAGATATTTAGCCATTATCTGAAAAAAAATTTGATTTATATACAATGAGTTAAATCTGGTGGCAGTAACATCACACAGTCTTCCTGGCTTCCAAGTAACTGCAAGAGTATAACTGTTAGCAGAGACTACTTCATTTTGTTTTAGCTCATTTAATCCTTTTAAGATTTGGAGTCAGTTATCCATGTTCTTACTTACTTGAACTATGATACTAGGTGCTTTTATCACCTGATTAACTAGGAAGCAAAGCAGAGGCAAACCGTCTAATGAATTCCATATTCTTCTTTTTCACCTGTCAATAATGGGCTACCTAGTTCCACATTTTGAACCAGCACAGTACCGACTTTTTGCAAAAGAAAAGATCCATCTGGGAGAAATATTGCACATGCTCACTGGGAAAACATCCAAACATAGATTATAGGTAATACCCTTGTCTATTTAGAAAGGATTTGGGGGCACAGAGGACTTTGCATGTGACAGCATCTGGGACACAGTGGTCAGTTGAAACATCCCAGAAAGGCAGACCAAAAAATTCAGAATCTGCTGTTTTGAAAGCACCAATCTGCCAGGAAAAAGTTTCCAAGGCTCATTAACAAAGCTTCATCTTGTGTTTTGCCCTGGTTCCCTTGACACAGCATGCTTGTCTTCTCCTGCTCAACACCACATATCTGTTCTCACCCTTGCAGTCAATAGAAGGACACACAGCTAAACCTTGCTGCTCACCAAAAGCTTGTGTTTGTCTCTGTTCCTGTGCTCAGGGAAGACTTATTACTCAGCAATAATGATCTGATAAAAGAACAGTTCCGGCTCTATCCAGCAGTTCACAGTAATGTGCATACACACATACATATAAGCATATACACACATATCATTATGGTACACAAACTATAATTTTTCCTATTCACTTTTACATTTACAGGTTCTCCTTCCCCTGTTCAGCCTTGAATTGCATAACCATGGATTTATTTTGAGTAACTCAGCTTTTCAAAAACCTATGTGAAAGACTTGCAAATTATTGACAAGTACTACAGAAAGCAGTCTCTTTTTTCTTTTATATAGTATTTAGAGACAGATATTGTTCACAGAGGCCCTAGAACTGACACCATCACCAAAAGAAAAAAAATAACTTGAATGTGATGTGGTGGTCAGTAATGCCATATTACTAGGTTTTTCTCCATGCAACACACTAATATCTCCATATACATGCAAAACAGTGTTAGTACCAGAAACTCTTACATGGTTTCTAACTACAGGCATATTTTTGATATGCTATCAGCCAGCATAACTCTGGGAGTAAAAAGCCAAAAATACTTTCCTATTTCATTGATGTGCTGAAATACCACTCTCTTAAAGGTCTGTGTCAGGTACGAATGAGGGTGAGAGAAATACAACACTCCTACCCCATTAGGTTAGAAAAAGTAGATAGTTTAACAGTAGAAATGTTGTGGCATGTAAATGTTGTGGTACTGTGCAGAACCAACTAGAGAAAACCAGAGCTAGTGATGTTCATGCTGCTGTACTAAAGGCTCCTATGAGGGGCTATGTCAGCAATGAAATTGTCAGTAGTGGATGTAAAGGTCATCATCATGGCTAGGCTTCGCGAAGGAAGATTCTAGGAGGGCTCTACCCACGCTTGGGCTCTACCCACGCTTGCTACAAGCGCGCTGATGGCTAAAAAGGCC
>JAYRBT010000114.1:98187140-98237947 GCA_036023395.1 Myiotriccus ornatus
CCATTGCTAGCTTTAAAAAGCACACTCACCTACAAGAAGTGGGAGCTGGTTGTGCTCTGCCTGCTTGAAAGGCCTTGCAAATTGCTGTGCCACACCCCTGTTTGTCTGCTCCTGTGGGGGTGCGTGAGCACTTGCTAACGAGCCTGACCCACCCCTCACTCAGCTGAACAGGTTCCGAGGAGGAGCCAAGCCTGGGCAGCAAAATTTGTTAGTTTTGGCTGTGATAGAGATAATTTATTTCATAGGAGCTGGTAAGGGGCTGTGTTTTACATTTGTTCTGGAAACAGCATTGGTAATTCAGGGATGTTTTTGTTATTTCTGAGCAATGCTTGCACAGAATCAAGGTCTTTTCTGCTCCTTATACAGCCTCCCATAAAGGAGGCTGGGTGTGCACAAGGAGTTGGGAGGGCATGCAGCCAGGACAGACCCCAACTGACCCAAAGGATCTTTCATATCATGTGGTGGCATGCTCAACATATAAAGCTGGCTGAACACCTGCCTGCCTATGTTTTGTTTTGCTTGTGCATGCAGCTTTTGCTTCACCTATTAAAATGTCTTTATCTCAATCAACAAGTTTTCTTGCTTTTACTCTTCCGAATCTCTCTCTCATCCCACCAGTGGGGAGTGAGCTGCTGACTGAGGTTAAACCATGACAGTCCTGGAACATCCAAGCAAGTTGTTAGATATGAAACTATGCACTAGGCTTTAGAAATTCAAAATACCCTATTACAGTTTTTTAAGAACAAGGCAGCATAATATTCAATTCTTCCTATATCAACATCGTAATTAACTACTTCGTAAAGCATCCTGTAGTTTTGGGGAGAAGTCTGTATTCAAAGTATACTTAAAGGGAGCTAGAGTTTTGTTGTTAGGAGATTAGGCAGAAATAGAGGCTTCTAAATCAGCTTAATTTAATTTATTATTTTATATTTTATAGGCATGTTTGAATACTCCTGAAGCAACTTCAGTTTCATAAATTTGCTGAATTTTCTAGAATTTATGATTAATGGACATAAGTAAGCGTTATTACATGGAGGAATAAAGGATGCATATGGTATTAAATGCATTAAAAATCACCTGTGTTTCAAATTTGGTGTTTGGCAAGAACATTTGCTTGGCCATATGGACTTTTATCCAAAAGCTTTTCAATATGAATAAACCTGCAGGAGGCACCTTCATAACCCTTGAGACTGAAAATTACCCATGGGCATTTGCACCATGGATTCTCCAAGTAGTTTGTTTGAATTCTTAAGAAGGAACACTTGATAGCTGTAAGTAGTACAACATATATCTCAGTGGCAGCTCCGCATCCAAAATACTGTGCTCAGTCCTGGTCAAAACAGAGACAGAAGAATAAAAGATAATTTATGGAAGGGCAGCAACAATGACTGAAGTTGTGCAAAGAAATTCATAGCATGCATAAAAGGAATGCAATGGTTTATTTTAGGTTGCAAATAATAGAATGGGGAAATAATAAAGTTATGCATATTATTATTGTTATTAGAAAAATACATTGTGACCTGCTGTTTAGTGTGTCTCATGGGACAATAAAAAGACAATAAAATTTCCTTGCTAAATGATACTGAAACCCAGACACACTTCATTCAAAGAGTAAGTGACCTTTATGGTAAAAATATCTAGCATTTTGACATGAAATATCAGGATTTACATAGGCTGTCTGGGAATTTCTATCTTTTGTGTACCTGGAATAAAGCTTCCTCTGGCACACGGTGATCCCTGACTGCCTGTTCCTTCTCTGAGCTCTGCAGCCATAGACCAACACCATGTAAAATGTTGGATACTCAAGGGGCAATTCTCACCAGGATATCTTCCAAATAAAGGCATCTATTGCCCTGGAAAAAAAGTGGGAAGAAGTAAGGAGTGTGTAGCATAAGTATATCTGCTGTAGAATTTCTGATGTCAACTTAACATTACGGAAGTAGGTTTTTTTCAGACATTTCCTTCAATGCAATGAATAATTTGTACTATTGTAAATTAAAAATCTGATTTTTTTTCATGCAACAGATAATGTTCTTTTCCTTAACTGAACTTTCCTTCATCTTTGAAACTAATCTGTAGCTTCTCATCTAAGATCTTCATTCGCATGATGTCTCACTTCTAGCTACCTATTTTCTCTACATGTTTCTTATTGTATTCCCAATTATAGTTTCTTTTTTTCCAGGCCTCTTCTTTTTTCTCCTAGTTTTCAACAAGTATTTCCAAATTCTTTCTTATAAACATTGTCTCTGTCTGGTTTCTTTTTCTTTCTCACCTAACTATTTTGCGTGCTTATTTTCTCCATATCCCTCAAATGTTGTTTCCTCTCTCATTAAGTCTCTCTGTCCCCCACAGTTGTTTCTTTATGCCCTCCCTCCTGGATATGTATCCCCTCTTTTTTTTCCCCACCATTTTCCATTTATTCTTTCCCTTGTACATTTCTGTAGTTCTGTGTGCAGCAGCTGCAACCTCTGGGAAGATGAGGGAAATTGATACTGGCAATTGACAGATGGTCTCCTTTTTCTCTGATTTCTACCTGATAAAGATACTAAAATAACAATGGAATCTTAGAATTCTCATTAAAAAATTATCAGAGCATCACTCCAACAGCATGAAAATTAAGTTTCAACCAGGCTTAACAAAGAGTAAAAATATAAATCTTTCAAAATAACTCTTCAAACAAACAAACAAACAAAAAAAATATGCTAAACAACTAACTCCAAGTTTTGTTTTTGCCTGCCTACCCTTTTGGGGTAGGAAAAAGAGGAGTCTACTAAGTGGTACAGATTGTGAACTAGGGGTTTTAGACAGAGCTTGACAGATGTCCAGTGTTTGAAGGGCCTCTAGCATTCAAATTGCTCTCAGATTAGCCAGTACATCTCCAGTAATAAAAGAGAGTAATGATTTCAGCTCTCTTATGTATTCATTTTACACTGAGTCTGAAAGCCATAAAACACTGCACTTGATGGATGTAAATTGTCTCAGACAATTAGCTCCTATTGTACAAAAGCAAATTTGAAGTCTCTCCAGTTTAATAAGCAAGATGCCTTGGATTGTATTTCAAATATTAGTGAAGTAAACAAAAAGAGAAAAAAAAAACTTCTAGTGGGCAGACAGATGTGTAATGTTTGGGGTGTGACTGGAAGGCACGATTAGAAATATAAATCTGCAACACAGACACTTCAGCACAAACTACTACTACTGCTCAAATGTACATTTGCTCATCCTTTGTATACTATTGAGTAATAATCTTTTCTTTAAATTATTAACATTTTTATCTTGCTCTTTATAGCATTTGTTGGTTTGATTGTTAGGTCTAGACAATGCCATGATGTTTACTGTTGCTCCACCAAATAGTTACTCAGTCTCGTCAACAACTCAGAAAATATTTCTGAAATGTCTGCGTCACATTTTTCAATAAGAGACCCCCGGAAAAGTCTCCTACAGTCTGATCAGTCAGTAAAGCCACTCAAAACAGTTCAGACAATTTTCCTTTTATGGTGTCAAAGTCAGTCTGGACACTTTCAACCTTTACTGTAGATATTTTCGTAGGTCTATTTTTTAGAGTTTTAAGATTTCCTGGGAATGCACTGTGGATTTGAAGCAAAATAACACACTATAGACTTGAACTTAAAGTTCAGCACCTAGTAAAGTGAATGCAAATTCTTAAGTGTAATCGATTATTAATTCCATTATTGCCTTGCTGAAATTTATTTCTCTTGTTGGTCCTGAGAGCTTTGAAGTTGGAGGAACATTGAGCCCTGGTCATTCAGAAAGGAATTTGAAGGAAGTGTGGGAAGTGATGGCTTAATCAGCTCCAGATTTAAGACATCCTTTACCCTTATGGACATTAAAAATTCATGGTTGCATTTGTATAAATGAAAACCATGACAGATGCACAGCAAATCTAAGGAATCCCACAAGCATCAGATTTATCGTCCTTTTGCTGGACCTGTGCAGCAGGTACATGATGTACCCAGCATGCCAGGATGATGGCAGATTTCCTGAATGATGCTGTTGAAGCATTTAGGACAACCTCCTGTGTTACATATCTACCCACAGCAGCTCAATAGATCGTCCTTTAGTTGGTTCAGGGCTGTCTGTCTCATTTGGCTGTTTTAGCTTTGAAGTTATGTCAAACAGCTTCTGTGAAGTTGACATTGAAGCTGAAATAGTAGCAAAGGCTGAAACTGGATGGTCGGTCTGGTTTTCACAAATCTGATGGGAAAGGTGACTGGGTTCTACACATCACCAGTTCACACCAGCACCACTGTCTTGTACTCCAGCTACATGTTCTGTCATTTCATGTCATTGGTCCTGAACCAGTGAGTAAATTTTTCCCTGGTGTGAGGCAGTAAAATATTATAAATGTGAGAATAAAATAAATAATATGCTTAATATGACATAAATAATCAATAGAAGAGAATGAAAATCATCCCAGCATATCTTTTGGTGAACCTGACTTTTGATACCTAGACTACACTTATTCCATCAGCAAAAGAGACTGCAAGGGATATGAATTAGTTATTACAGAGACAGCAGTACCTGAAGCAAAACACTTGGTTTTCCCTTAGCATAAGGCCTTTTCCACTGCACTAACAGTGCAAATGAACTTACACAGTGTGTGAAAATTGTATTTGCACTTGCAGAACAGCAAAATGGGCTTTTGTATGTGTGTCAATTGGATTCTATTTCCTGTCTTCCAATACATCTGCTCTTCAGAGAAGAATGGTCCTGAAGGACATGCTCAGTACGTATTAACAGTCCCAGTGTGCTCAGCTTTTTCGACAATGATTGTTTCAGCCTGAAGTTAGGTCCAAAACAATAGCTGTCTAAAAGGAGGCCTCTCTTGAGTTTCATTCTTGGAGGTCAAGATAATTGGATATGTGTTTTGGTCAGACAGTGAAAACCGAGAACAATCTATATGATTTTGTACACACAAGTACAAATTGTGTGTTTAGACAATACACTTTTAAAACACTACACTTCCTCAAACACTGAACTGTATATAAATTGGCTATAGTCCTAATAAGCTTTTTTTGGTAAATCAAATAATAGCAGCATTAGTTTTTATGTGTAAATTCAAATTTTCAATCAGCCAATGTTATCTTCCTGCCTTTAGCAAATCTTATTGAAAAAGAATAGTCCCTAAGACTATTCCCAAGAGTGATTGCTGAGCAACTCTATAAAAAATACCCTCCAACTTGCTAGCCTTGTCTGTTGTCTGTTCTGCTTTCATCCATGGCTGGTCAACATCACATTCCATTTGTTCAGAAAACCGGGCTCAGCAATTATGAGTTGGTTTTAGGGAAAGGTTGTAGTTTTTTCAGTGTTTTTTACCCTATTCTCTTAATTAATTATTTTACATGACTTTACACGACTCTTCTTCCTGAAAAATGAGGCAAACCATGCTTCTTTTTTAAGAGGAAGAAAGAAATGCCAAAATCTTTAAGCAGACCTGATTG
Organism: Myiotriccus ornatus; assembly: GCA_036023395.1. Taxonomy (NCBI): domain Eukaryota; kingdom Metazoa; phylum Chordata; class Aves; order Passeriformes; family Tyrannidae; genus Myiotriccus; species Myiotriccus ornatus. The sequence continues at coordinate 98,192,603 of JAYRBT010000114.1, forward strand.
CATTAATGTCTCCTTTTCCTCTCTGTTCTGCTTTTATTCATAGATCTCAGGATCTTTTTAGACTTGCTTTAATATCACTTCTGAAATCTAAGTCAACTTAATCATCACAGTTAATTTTTGGAAACCTATATTATTATTTTATTTCCCAACCTTTAATGTACGATTTTCATTGCTGATTAATACCTTTCTTCCTTTCCTGTAGGCACTCTGCTTGCTCCAAATATCCTTTTTATGATGTTATTAATTGAGCATGAGATTACATAATTTTCATGCCTTGTGCAAAGTGTTTTTTAAATCTCAGATTTTAACACATTTCTTTAAAGGCAATATTATAGTTTTGCAAATATGGATATCTATCAGCATATCTGCACAATCCATACCAGTTGGTGTCAAAGTAGTAATTAAATACAGCACAAAAGCAAATCAGGTCCTCCAAATGTTAATCTCATTATCACCTTCTCAGCCCTGCTTGCCAGAAAGTTAACAGCCATTAAAGCTCTGCTCCTCATCCAATCAGAATATTAAATTAATCAGTATGGCCTGACACAAATATTGCCACCAGTGTTAATCCTTTGCTTTGTACATAGCAAATGAGGAAATAAGCAGCTGTCTATGGAGCTCAGTGAGTCCTATTAATGTTTCAAATCTGCATCCCACTTTGGAATGTTTTATGTGTTGGTGTGCAATGAAAAGTTTCTCAGAGACTGGAAAATACACCTCATGACTGGTTTCCAGCCACTTTCTGTCATCTGTGTTCCCCTAGCACTGGTCATAGATAGCTTTCTCTCTGTCTCTCTTTCTGTGTCATCACATAATTTCTTGACAAATTTCTTAAAATGTGCCAACAGTCTCTGAAATCAGATGGGTTTAAATGGATGTGTCTAGAAAGGCCTCAGCATTCAACAAGCATGTGTTGTAGGGAGCTATTTGAACCACAATGTAACATTCCCCTTTTAAATACATTTTGGGTATCACAAAAGCTATTTAGTAATTTTCGTGTTGGTTTGTCGTTTTTTGGGGGGAGTTTTGTTATTGTTGTTGTTGTTTTGGTTTTTTTTTTGTTTGTTTTTTTGCTATAAGCTAGAAACAGGGACCAAAAGAATCTCCTGGGTTGTAAATCTTGGCTAATGAAAGACGTCTTGCTTTCAGAGGCTTGGACTCTGCTCGACTGAGGCCTTTGCCCTGCCTTTGTTATGATAGTTGCAGCTAAGCCATGATCCTGTCAGAATTAATCATAGATAATAAAAAAATATTAAATGTACATAATTCCAACTTTCATGTGGATGCTTCCATTTATAAATAATGCACATCTATAAAGAGCATGTTTACAGCCTTCCAGAGCTACAACTGTATGTGTACATCTAGATGTGCATACGTGTATGAATGGGTGTATATACGTGAGAATACACATACATGGGATATATACATATATGTCCATGTGTATAGAGCTACATAAATATTTTTGTATGCGCATATTTATATAAACACAGAATATACATACATACATGTACTCCTGCTGCAAGAGGAATAAATATTCATTGCTCATTTTAATAATTCATCATAATAAATATTTATATAACATACACAATGATGTGTTGGGGTATAAATGTTTCAGTGGCATGAGTTGGGGCTGAATACATTATTTATGAGTGACAAAGCCACAAGTAAGTCAGGCAGGTCAGCAATAAAATCATTCCAATTCACTATCATGAAATTCTCACATATTATCAAAGGGAGAACTATTTATCAGATGTCTAGAACTGTTAAAATTTTGTTATTTCTGTTTTTCTCCCATAATAATACCCTTCTTTCTGACTAGAAATAATCCAAAATTACTGCAAATATGTACACAAAATTAACATTTTAAAACTTTTTTAGTAAATATAAACTCAGTTGTCATTCATCAACAAGGAACAAAGACAGCCTTGAAATAAAGACTTTATTACAGTGAAATTTCCTGTCAGCTTTGAAAATAAACATGTGATTAGGGTAGGGTAAGAACACAACCCAATGCAGAGCAAAATGTAATAGAATGTTAAAAACTTTTCCAGGACTCAAAGTTACACATTTTCGAGTTTTGTAAGGTGTAAGTGCTGGAAAAGCTCCACATGGAGCAATCTCATCTTTGGGAGTAAGGTTTCCTTCTTTCTTACTTAACAGTCAGTTATCTGAAGCTGTTTAGATGTGTGGAATATTCAATCCAGTCTTAGAAGAGACAGATTAGTAGCAAGACAAAGATGAGACAGAGGTAAACGATAAATTGAAGAAGCATGAGATGAATTTTATTTATATCATAGTTTAGCAATTTATCATATAACTATACAATTACCCCATTGCTTTTGCCATTACTTTATAGTAAAGTACATTTGTTTCCATATTTTAAGCTCTGTATTTTCACTAGTTTAAGTATGAGGTGCATTTGTTTAGGTCTGTAAGTTAATATAAAAGTAAAACACACAATGTATCTTTTCCTAGATCATATAATGCTGTGGTATTGACTGGTATTAATATAGATAATTCTGGATAAAAACACATATCAAAAAGTGCTCAACCTAGGAAAACAAGCAAGTAGAATTTTGAAAAATATGAATGTGTGGGGATGGCTTGAATAGCTTTTATTATGATAGTCTGGAAAAAAATATTTTAGATTTGAGTAGTATGGACTAAAAGCTCCTTCGTGAATAATGATTCTGTATACTTATATGTATGTACATGCATACTTTTTTTAAAAAAGTATTTTTTATAGATGATCTATTGCATCTGTTGTCTGGAAGAAAGAACATAGAGTGTACTGGGCAAAGTAATGTTTTTCCTCTACAACATTAGCAAACAACTGCTGATACCAGTACCTTGCACCCCCCTGCAACATGATACCAGTATCTCTTCTTCCAAGCCCCTAAGCTTAACTGTGCATATTTTCATTAATTATAATTTGGAGGAGATGGAGAGTTTCTTTGAGGTGACAGACAAACAGCAGGATATCATGAATATGTATTGCATGTCTGAGAAAATAAATTAACAGGGGCCATCCACTCTGGTGACCCACTTAGGCTGTCATTGATGAGTGTGACAGGAAGGTTCTGTAAGAACTGAATTTGCATGACAGACTTTTCTCCTGATCAACTAATTTACCCTATGCATTTAGATTATTTTAAGCACTACACAGCAGTCAGATAATTAATCACTAAATCACCAATAGTGACATTAAGGTATAAGCAATACATTATTGCTGATTACCACTTAAGCTCATCGGGCTTCAGCTCAAAAATTGGTGTAATCTTACACTGAGTAATGAAATATATGATCTGATATGTTCATAATGTTAGATGTTGGGAGAAAGAGGTTGATGCTATATAAATAAATGTGTTTTGTTGTTCTTTATGTCAAATATGAAAAAATTATGTAAATTCTCACAGAGGTACATGGTTCTGACCAGTTATTAGGTTATTATGTTAAAACCGAGTTCTATTAAGCTTAAATGTCTTAAAATTCCTAGAGTGAAAATGTGTTTTTTTTCATGCACATACATCTGCATACTTAAAGGCATATAAATATGTGAATGAAACAACCTTTTCTGTAGCTCAAACACCTTCTTACAAATGTGCACACTTTCAGCCAAAAAAAATCTAATCCTTAAAAGAATATAAACAGATATAGAATTATAATAGAATGGGTCTCTAAAAATATAATAACATTACAATATGTGTTTGTGTGATGCAACAGAAACATACAGAGAACATCTTCCTGTGCTGTAGGCTTTTACTGATTCATATTAACTTGATTCAAGGCCTGTAGCAAATTATGAGTCTCTCTGTTGCTTTCTTAGTGATTTGACTTTGGCCTTAAAGTTATGCTATGAAGACCAAACATAAACTGCCACCTATTTTAACAAATGCATCCACAAAGGCTTGTAAAAAGTAAAGTCATCTTGTCTCTTAATGACTCAAAAATTAATAATGGAATTTTTAATTCTTTCCTATCAGACCTACAAACAGTTCTCAACTCTGAAAACTGATCAGATATATGCAATCATATATATCACAAAGGGAATGCACAAAAACAGCCTATAAAACTTTGCTTTGAAAATGGTAATAAAACTTGTGGTGTTTGCCTAGGCTTGACTGACTTTTACTCGGTTTTAATAAGAGTGGAAAGCTCCAGCACCAAATTCCTTAGTCCAAGAGGCCTTTGACACTTTTGGAAACTTAAGCTTCTTAGTTGGAGGATAACAAATTACTGTTTGAGACCTGATGTCTTTAATCTTCTATGCTTACATGCAATCAAAGAAACAAGTCAGGTCTAGAAGGCTTAGAGGTGCACCTGGCAAATCACTTGTTTGCAGCTCCCTTGAAGTGACCAAGAATTCATCTGTCTATACATGTGCCTTGGTGCCTTTTGGAGAAATCCACCTGTTGTGACATAACAGACTGAGAAAAGCATAATCTACTTGGTAGACAAGATAATTCTTTCTACATATCATTAATTAGTTTTCTTTCCCGATCAAAACCTACTCTCTTTGGGGTTTTTTTTTCTGTAATTATTGAAGAGTTTCCGACAGCCACAAGAAGCAAAGTTCTGCAACTAAAATCTTTTATAAACCCACCTTGACTCCTATCACTTTGTAATTGCTTTGTAAGCTGAGCTTCAACTGTATCTTAAAGGCTTATTTCAGTTCCCAACCAGCAGTGGAGTTTAAGTGACTGAGGAGCACAGTGAGGGGTGAGGCCATTCAAGTCACCAACTAAAGTACTCCGGAAACAGAAAACTGTGAAGACCTGTTTGGTTCAGAAATGCTGTAAGGACAGCTATTCATAATTCTCTCTGCAGGCAACAACACTTTTCCCAGAAGTTTCTTAAAATCTATGTCTAATAAACAAGCCAACAGTTCTTTTGTGCCACCAGCAAAGAAGAGGGAATGCTGATGTCCTAGAAAATTGAGCCAGACACCTCTGGCTCTCCACAGAATAAAGTCCATACCCTGTGCTATGGAGATGCTAACACAAACAATAATCATAGTAACTGCTGATCTGATTCTCTACCTGTACCTACTTTTGGAAAGTGGGTTACCTCAGTGTGTGTCAGCAAGGAAAAGCTATTTCTATGTTGCTACTTTCTTTAATTTTTAAGTATTTAGAGGAAGAATCTCCATTTCCAAAAACCCAAATTGTACCTATTATGCTATCATTAAAATCCAAGGATGACTTATCTGGAGTTCAGATCAGTACTGTTCTTCATACATAACTATGAAGATCAGAGATTGTGAAACAGAAGAAGGTTTTCCAGGCAGTGCCCATAAGAAGATAAAAAATGTGTGATTCTTAGCTCAATCTGACCAAAGATATTTTAGACCAAAAACAACCCCAAATCAATTTTGGAATAAACTGAAGTTTGTGATCTTGGAAAATATTTGTTCACATTATGTATGTTACTGTAGCAAAACAAAAAATGGTTGAAACTTAGGCATCTTTTAGAAAAGAACCCTAGATTAATTTAATGGAAAAGAGAGAAAGAAAATGTGAAAACAGAAGTATAATCACAGGCTCATATGTAAGTGCTTCAAGGGTAGTGGTTTTATCCTGTCTCCAAGTCTGGTATGCACAGTGTGCATTAAATGTACATAGAATGTAACAACAAGTCTTTACTGGGAGGCAGAATCCAGGATTCATCTCCCACATCTGAGTTTGTGAACACAGGTTTAACACACGTTTAAGCTCGTGGTCTCTCTCCAAAACTTTACAGCGGGTGTGAAGGGCTTAGTTCTGTGCCACTCTGCTCCCCTGTGCGTTGCAGACAGTCAGGTGCAGGCTGCAGAGCAGTGATAGCAGTTTTGGTCCTCCTCAAACCACGGAGAATAACACCAGCTGTTGCTGAGAGCACATCTATCTATCCTGACTCTGCAGCTTTTCCCCATACTAATACTCACTAGCTTGCTGCTCCAATATCTACCAGTCTTAGCTGAAAGAAAGGAATTCCACGTTTTCTGGAAAGCAGGAAGAAAAAACAAATTCCCTGAAAGACTTGTTTATTTAGTTAAAATGCTGTTATTCACTGGAATGCTACCATAAATCCTCCTATTTTAGCGGGATTAGTGGGTAGAGTGCTCAGGTACTTCAAGAAATTTAATATGTACAATTAACCAGGTTTCAAAGCGAATGATTTTTAAAGAAGAGTGGTTTATGAGAGGAGATGTAAGAAAAGAGCAGGTAGCAAGAGATACAAAAGTTAGAAAGTCCTCTCATCACTTTATTTTCTTTTTTCTTTTCTTTATATTACATGACGCCTCAAAAAAAGTCATGTGTTCCTGGAAGGACATTAACTTTGACAAAGTAGTTTTGAATAGCATCATATTGGTACAATATTTTTTTTTTATTGTTCTGTTCAAATACATTTTTCTTGATCTATATATTTCTTTGAGCCTTGTCTGGATTTTCAAGACCCATCTAGAAGGAACAGGGCTATGACCAGTAATCAACTTAAAGAAATTCTTCCTGCAGCTAACTTGTGTGGGGACAAAGGCCCTTTGTAACCACTGTTTCTCATATTTAGGGTTTAAAAAAACACACACACACAAAATGGCCTTTTCCTACTTGTGTGTCAATATCTTTCATTTACAGTCAGTGAAAACAATGAATTTTTTAGACTAAAGGTTTAAGGAAGAAAAGTAACTCCTCCATTTTCCAAACATTGGTAATGTACAAACTGCAAGTGAAAAGACTTATTTGCATGATTAACTTAATCATGTGAATAGGTCTGTTCAGTATGTGCATGCTTGTTTGCAGAATGGAAGCCCAAAAGACCAGTCTTAGTCCCGGTGGAATTAGGAAAGGCTTTACCAATTATTTCAGTAGGAGCAGGATCATGACATTACATATGAATGAGAATTGATAGTTTAGAGACACGATTGTTTTCAGAGCAACTGTTTTGTACACTGTCAATTTATTCCAGCTTTCTAAGGCCTGTTAGTGAGTCCCCCAATTCCCTATCTTCTTTGAGAAAGATACATACTTCTCTACTCTTACAAGAAGATGTGAAATTAGCCATTTAGTTTGGGATGCAAAGAGCTATTTCATAATTCTTAACAGAATAGTTTTGCCCAATAATTTCTTAAACTGCTTAATAATAACTCAATATTAAACAAAAGTAGGACAAGAAACAAAGTGAGATTAATTTACAGCTGAGAACTAAAATGCTATGAACAAGTAGATAATTGCACAGTCTATGGGAAAACTCCCTCTGCAGATAATTATTGAATATTTAGAAAACAATTATATTTAAAGGACAATTTGTGGATGTAAGAAGAGGTACTGTATAATGAAATACAGCCATCCATTTATTTGAACTCTTAATTTTTTCATAAGAGTTAGAAATTAAATTAATTTAAATCTGCAGTAAAAATACTCTAAATGAATCCCCAGGTTTACAAAACTCTCCAATTCCCTTGCTTAGCTAATATTCTACCCTCCATTCTCATCTCCTCATGCGACAAAGAATGACAATATAATTGTGTAATCATATTCGTCGAACCAAGCTTTCAGACAAAAAATATAGACTCCAAACATTCCTTTCAGCAAGACAATCCAGATTTTTTTCAGGTTCTCATAGGTTGCTTTGCCACATAGGATCCATTCATTTGGTCCCCCACATCCTTTGCCATCTATGTTATCAGAGCAGTAACAAAGTGATAAGTTGCCTGACCATGAATTCAGAAGAAATCGTTCTTTTTCTTTGGAAAATGCATGAGGACTGAAGGGCTGTGAAAGTGATCAGGGAAAAGACTGGCAAGGTTTTTTTAAGATGGCCCATTAAGGGAAAATCTATCTGAGATTTTGCATCCTCACAGAATATTCAGTAGGTGTGTTCTTATTGAATCTGGGAGACACAGAAAACTCCTGTAGGTGCAAAACCAACCATCAGCCCCTTGCCACCTGTTTTCTTCTTTATGAGGTCACGTGAGGGAAATACTTTGCAATATTTCTCACTCTTTCATAGAATCATAGAATCATAGATTTTACTGGGTTGGAAGAGACCTTCAAGATCATCAAGTCCAACCTTTGATCCAACTCCACTGTGATTACTAGATCATGGCACTCAGTGCCACATCCAGCCTCATCTTCAAAACCTCCAGGGGCGGTGAATCCACCTCTTTGGACAGGCCATTCTAGTGCCTGATCACTCTCTCTGTAAAGAACTTCTTTCTAATATTCAGTCTAAACCTCCCCTCTTTCACTTTGTTCCCCTCGTTTTCTTTCCCTTCCTCTGCAGCAACCATAATTCAAGCTTCCACTTTTCGTGCTTCCTTATCTGGATTTTCCCTCTTCTGCTTCTAAAGGTATTTCCTCCCTTCCTGCACCCCCACAGCCTGTGGGTTCTCAGTCTCTTTTTCTTGGTGCTGCCAGCATCCTCTACCACCCACGCTGCTTGCTGTCCTCTTTGTGTGCCTGCAAGCACATCCCTTCTCTTGGCAGCAGCCCTGGATCCCTATGTAGGCATTTAGCAGCAAGGCACTGCCACCTGCAGAGAGCAGCTTCAGCAGTGACAACTGAACGGGAAATGGGAAACAGTAAAATCTGACTGCTAGATCTTTGAGGTTTTTACCTTGGATTAGGAATCAGTTTTATATTTTCTTAAATTTATTACAAGGTCAATGAAAGCATGTCTATTTCAATATTTAGCAGGATATGGTAGTGGAATGTTCCTTGTGATAAAATATTAAGTTTTTTATATTAAAATTACAAAGTTAAGTTGAAGTCTGACAAGGCTATAAATGGTTCACTGGATCTTCAGTTTTAGTTAGCCATCCAGTCTGAACACAGGTTTATCACCTTCTTGTGTGCTGCTGTTTCTTGTAAGTTGCTACCTATGATCTGATTTAACTTCCAAGCTTTTCAGAAGTGCTCAAAATGGATACAAGCAAGTCTTTGCCCTGTTTTTAGACACTTCCTTAAAGTGAAAATCTCTGTTAAGATAATCGCAGATGTGCTGCTCTGTTACTTGCAGGAAACAATAAGAAGCATTTCAGTTGGAAAAAATTTTCTTCCCTCTTTTTGGGGACTGTTGGCAACTACAGAAGCTTGGAAATCTGTATTGATAAATTAAATGTGTTCTCCAGAGCTGAAGCCAACTTCCTGGTATGTCCTATACAGACTACTAAACTTTTTTGGCCTTTAGAGTAAAATGGTTGTATTCATGTCTCATATTGAACAGATCCCTGGCTAGTGCTAGCTCCTGAACTGCACCCAAGCATTGTTTTCAAAAGTGTTCATTACCCTGGGCCAAGTCTGTGCCAGAGTTTTCCTAAAAAACAAAGTTTAGACAATGGAGTTGCAGTCTTGGAAGGACTCTTTGGCAATTTTTACTATACTTGATATAGCTTTTTATCATTTAACTGTTTGGAGCAAAATCTTGATGCCTTAAAAGTGTTTGTTTCAGACTGATTTATTTCCACTCTAGTGATATAAGGCTCTTCTCAGGACCAGCTTGTTCTGCTCAAATGTGCAGACAGCTGTGTATCTCCTTCTCCAGTGTGGCTCCCTTCTACTAGCACTTCAGTTTTCAGTCTGAGACAGAAAGCACATCCCCTGTCAATATCTTTCAAGGAATAATAACCACTCTCTTCCCTTCCATCCTGTACTTTTGCAGATTCAATGCATCATAGATGCCAACTACTGCAGCTGGACAGTTTGTTTAAGGTGGACAACACATCATCTGTACTGTGTACAACTCCTTTGCCATGCCATGGCCTAGACCTGGACTTGTGGCTGACTTTCCATCAGTCATGTCCCTGAGAACTGATTAGGCACATCTGGATATATGGAAGTGTTTGAGGAGGAGGTAGGAGAGCAGATATCACCAGTGATGAACAATTAATGGATGGGGTAAGGGTCAATGACAGCACTGAAGAAACAGCCATCTGTGTCTCCTCTTTTCCAAACAGTGGATATCATGGTATAACAGCTGTGGAGGGAAAAGAAGACGATTTGTGGGGACTTTAACCGCAAACTTCAACAAGTAAGCTTACAGAAATTTCCCAGCAGACTTTATGCAGATGAAAATACCTTGATATCTGACATACTATGAAATACCAACCTTTGTCAAAATCTACAGGGTTTTTTTCACTGTCTCTGGATTGTTAAAAAATATTGAAAACCACTATCTATGGGGGAATTATTGCTCTGACTTAATTCAGTCTAAATTCATTTTCACCTATATCTTGCTTGTAAGATGCGGAGATGTCCCCAGCTAAAAATTATTCTTGCTTTTATTGACTTGAAGCCTGACAGCCAGATTCGCTAATGATAGAAACAGTAACATTCCTAAAACATAAGCATGCGCAACTACAGAACTTCTTCCTTAATGGACTGGATTAAGTTACTCCAGCCAACAAACTAGTCCTCTGCGAGTCTGTGAGATGATTTCACCTCCTGCAGAGACCTCTGCAGCTTCAGGAAATGTGGAGGCAGTCATGCAGTAATCAAGGAGAAAAGAAAATTATTATAAAATATGATTTTAGAAAAAAATTTAAAAAGGAGAAAACTGAAAAATTTCGCTTGACTATAGAGCTGAGAAGTAGATGGGGAGGAGAATCTCTATTTCCAGTGCAAAACTGGCCTAGAAGCACAGTCATAACGCAGCACTTGCACTGCCCTATGTGAACTGCTGTATGGTACATGCACAGCACTTTTTTCTTGTTCTCCAGATAAGCTAAGGCTGAAGCAATGCATAAGTGCATATTTGGCAGGAGGCCAGGTCCCTGTGTTCTGGAAAAAGAAGTGTCATGTAATGTCTGATCAAGAATTATGCAGTTACTGAAGACAAGAAGATTTTCCCCTTAAAAGTGATGAGAAATTACTGGAGTGCCAGAAGCAGGTAGCTCTCACCTCTCCATCAGCAAAGAGACAGACCCTAGACTGCCACTCTTCTTGCTGCTGCTGCTGCTGCTTTATCCCACAAGTTATCCCAGCACTACAGCCATCACGCTGTGGTTCAGCTCACACTCATTCAAGTATCCCGGCTCATCCAAGCAGCCGTTTGACCTGATGTGTTCCTTTACAGGTGTGCTGCTATAAATCAGGAGCAAGTCCAGGGAGGTTGGAGGGTTAATATCAATATATAAGCACTATAAGCAGAAACAGGCTCAAACAAGAGCAAAAACTCTGGCCAGCTTTTAAAACTTATACTGAATGACAGATTTATGGAGTAGATTATAAACTAGTCAAGGCAGACTATCGTATTTTTCTCCCAATATTCAGCATACTGAGACTGAAGCCTCCAGAGTATGAATAATTGTATGTCTATTATAAGGAACATTTTTATTTTTAACCATGAAAAGCAACACTGTCAGCAAAGCATAAATATATATTTTGAGAAAGACAGCTCACCCACCCAACCTTTAGTAATGACAGAGGGTAAAAAGTCAGTTCCTTGAACTGTACTCAACACATATCCCAAAACTACCATATCTAGTGTAGCACTCACATAGAATGACTGTATTTTCTTTCATTCTTCCCAGTGCTTTCAGTGCTTTTAGGGTTTTTCATCCCAGAGTTTCACTTCTATCTGTCTATGTGTGTAGATGATACAGGGACTTTCCATATGCTCAGAATAACTTAAATAAACTCTTCAGCCATTTGAAACGTGGGTGTTACTGTTTAATGGGGAAAAAAAGAGGTGGAGGGGAAATGACAGATGTTTTTACTCAGCAGTGTGCTCCCATGATTTTAATAAAGATTTCTGATATATAAATAGTGCTTGCAAGGCTAAATATTTTTCATGTGGTATTCAGCTGTAGCTTTGTTGTTTTTTTCAGAATAAAATTCAGCTAGAAAAAATATGATACAGTATTAATACACATGTATATGTGTCTTTATGGTTCTGTGAAAGTATATGGTTCTTTAAAATTAAAAGAAAACCAGAGTAGGAACTAAGGAACACTAAAATACTAGAAATTCGACCTATCTGATTGTGTAAGCAACCATGTTTGCAAATATCCTTACAGACTCCATATGGTTCCAGCAACCAGATCCCCCCACCCAGTTTGAGATAGAAAAGTTTGATTCTACCAAGTACATATTTAACTATAATGTCAGTCACACTCAAGCCCCACACAATCAGGTGTGCATTTAAATGTGTATACTGGAATGATTCTTTTGTTCAAGAAGACTGACCATAGTCACAAAATTTGGGTTAGATTCACAGTATATGAAGAGTTTACTGGCAATGTGTCATTTTCCTGAGCTCTAAATACATACTTAAAAATGGATCCAAGTGTAGGAAAGCTGAGCTGTTTTGAACAAGATTCACGTTTATTAATTTCTTGAACTTCGAATCGAGGGTGAAGTTCTTGATTTAGTATAGCCAATGACCACAGACCTAAGATCATCCTTCTTCAGCAAAACATTTAATTTTAAACACATATCAAATGTGCTTTGCCTAAGTGAATCCTCCTAAACTTTCAGCTATATATGATGTCATTATGACACCTCCCAGCAAATAGGTGTACACAAGACGCATTGGAGGACACTGAGAGCAGAGGGATGGCCTAAAATGTGGAAGACAAGGTTTCATCTCCAGGCTCCAAGTCTTGCTCTAAAAGGAATCTTTTCTACCTCTGGGTAAGTTCCTAGGGGCCTGCTCCAGTGGTACAAGCATGCTAATATACTATGTAGAAGGTTCCTTTTTTAAGCATCCTTAACCTCTGGTGCTATCAAAAAAAGTAGCTCAGCCCTACCGACCTTGCTATGGCTTCATGTCCCCAGTACTTGCCTTGTTCCAGTGCTACAAAACATGTCATTGCACAGTGAGACAAAGGGATTTGAGGATTTGACCCAGTGGAAAACTGAGCTTTTTTTTTTTTTGCTGTGCAGATTTTAAACTGTGTTTTTTTCCTCACAGCTGAGTTAACTTCAGGCCAGGCAAAAGGGATTTGTTAAGAACACACAGGCAGAAAAGGGGGAGGTCTGAACTATCCTTTTCAGCCACATCCTCTGCTGTGAAGTCAGCCCTCAGACTTTCAGCCCAGTATGTTAGCTCTGGTGCAGCATGTGACTAGAACTGTGTCTGGACCAAAAATTTAGATGCAGACGCCTACATTGGTGTCTTTTCCCATCATATTTTCCCAATTCCAATACTAGCATGGGAAGACTGTGCTCAGTTCGGCCTGTACCTGCTAATGTACACCTACACATAGCTTCTGTGCATCTGCTCTTTGTCTGGTAACTTGGGGAAAACTGTATTACCTTAAATGACAGCGAAACACATTCTAAGCAAAAACACTTTCACAGCTTGTGAGGCTTACAAGCACTGAAGTAAGATGTGTCAGTCAAGCATCTTGGGTAAGTTGGTGCCAAAAATATGTATGTAGTTCCCAATTAGAAAACTATTAAGATGTTGAGAAGGGAATACTTATATTTTAGTACCCTGCTCTGTTCAAAAATTGTGCATGTTTTAAACTGGTTCATTTGGGCATGGGTGTCTCTCTTATTTCCATATTGTGAACTGGTTTTATTTCTTCATTAGAGAATACTGTACAGTTATTGAATACACACATAGCCAGCATGATTTAGGGAAATTTATCCTGATATTTTAACAGTTTTGTTTAGTAACTGATTGAACATGTGTTTATTTTAAGCTTGCTGATGCAATACATTTTGTATAATATAGACTGATAAGGAATCCTAGTCTAAATTCTTCATCACAGAATAAAGACTAGACACTACTACTGTTTTTGTTCAGTTTGGGGACTGCTGCAACCAGCACACTGCCAATCATTCTGATTCATGGAGAAAATATTGAACAGACCTTTATTCTCCATCCTTACTAGGTTTTTTGAATATTTATTTAAATAACTTAATTTTAGATGGGAGTTTATATATCTTGAACAACTCTGTTACTAAAACACCACATTTAGTGAACAGATCAAATGTCTTTTTTTTTTTTCATTTACAAATCTGATATTGTTTCTGTTTAGATAGGAAAACACATTGAAGTCATTATTGGAACCAGATTTACCAAGTTCTTTTTAAATAAACTGTATGAGAGACTTTGATCTAGTTAGCTAACTAGTAGCAGAGTTCCATGCATATGTCCTTCTCAGTTCTACTGAAAACTTATTATCATTTCAAATCATGTGTTGTACCACCAGTGGGTTTGGTTGCTAGAAGTTAGGGCCAATAATAAAGGGTCTATATGCTAAAAAAATCTATCTCATATTAACTAAAGTATTTTACACAACTTCAACTCATAAGACCAAGAGGAATGTTTTTGCTTCCCTTTTTGTTTATCTTCTATATAGAACTACTGTTTATTTTGGGGAAATGGGTCAATCGAGTCATCATCCTTTAAACATATAATCATTGGGGGTCCAAGTTTCTGTAATCTGTCTTATGTTTCCAACCCTCAAATTACTGGCTATAGGCTGTGACTGAGAGGCAATTGCCAGCTGACGGGTGTGTTACCTCTATATGCATGGCATGCTGGTGCAACATTTAGTCTGGTGATTTAGCATTTGTGCACAATATCATGTCATGAAAGACCAGCCTCCTGAAGACAGTCAGAACAATATCTACCATAATAAAGTACAGTTCCAGTGGGCACCAAATTACATCTTAGATGTTTTGTTACTTGTCCTTTATCAAGCAAATGTAAAATTGTAGTGGGGTTACCGACAGACTCTATAATTCAGCTGTCTGCTGCTTTATCACAGCTCTCAGTAGGTCTCTAATGAATATTTCTGTATGCATGTTTCTGACTGATAATCAAACTAAGAACAAGTCCTAATTGGGTTTTCCAGTGCACAGAAAAGTGCCTATATTACATTGGCAGATATCCCAACCAGTGTTAAATTAAAAGTGCAAACACAACAGACTTTCTTTTACTTTTTTTTTTTTTTGAGTTTTAAATGTGCACAGAGATCAAACAGAAGCTTATGCATAAAACTGCATGATGCCCTAGAATAAAAGATGGCTATGAAGGAGTATGCTCCACCTAATGCAAGTATATAAATCAGTGGCTATGTGTCTGATTCTCCACAGATTCACACCAAAGCAAACTGAAATGTCCTTAGTAAAGTGATGGAAATCGGATGAAGGCTTACATCTTTATCAGATGTATAGTGTAATAATTGCTGGTATTTGGAAGCCATATCTGCATACCAATCCTATTCAGGTAATTTTAATGCCATTAAGGATTTGCATCTGACTTGCAGTCAAAACAGACCTCTTTTTTTAAGTGTACACACCATTGGAGCCAATTGAAGTTATACCAACACATAAATGCAAAGCCCAGGAAACCAATTTACCTATACATGATTTACACAACTTCCTTTAGTTCACAGTGGAGAATTAGGTGAGTGGCACAAGAAGAATCCATCTTGTATCATCCTATAGATTACCATGAATAAGATATCGGTATACAAGAATGCAAATTATGGTTATTTATAGCTAAACAGCATACTCCTCCTTAATCGGTAAAAGGAATATGATCAAGCTATGACCATGATATGCATTGCCATATTTACAGCAGGTAATGGTTAGCTTTACATATTTTATATATGTTAGTCCAGAACCTGATTTCCATTACATAAATTACAACTGGACTACTGCATATGGCTTCAGTTGTTTTAACTTGAATTTCTACCTTTATAACAATTTGCAACCCAACAGTTAAAATTACTAGAATAATCATTGAAAGATTTTTCTATTTATTAAAATTACTTTTCAGTAGTTTCTAGAATCCAGTTTGCTCTGAATTGAAAAATATGTAGGGAAAAATGTTAATTCAAAGGAGGCTGAAGAAGAACCCAGCTGACATAAACATTTAGACAGTGTTATATCATAGGTAGGATAGAATGATTTTAGGTAAGAAGAGACTTCAACAGGCTATGCAGACTTAGAGTGCTAAATTATCTATAGTTATACGCAGAAGACAGCAAAGTATCAGAGAGAAGAGAATTAGATAATGTTATACAGAGTACAGTTATAATCAAAAAGGTAGAGAAGATGCAATGTAACACAGCACAACAGAAATAATGTGACACTGCAGCTGGGTCTTTAACATGATTCACTTCTTGCTTCCAATAATTCCAATGTGCAGTTCATTTCCTATTGCAATTATTTTGATTTGTGCAAAGAATATTCCATACTTTCAGAGCCTTATCCCTCACTTTCCTAAAAATCTCTGCATAATGTTTAGACATTAAAGTGGGAAGAACAGCTAGTTACAAAAGTGGAGGATATCCACGAATACTAGCGATATTAAAATACCAAGAAGGCTCATAAGAAAAGATAAGGTGTGGAAGCAGAATAGCTACAGTCTTTTTTTAGAAACACAATTTTGAGCATCTCACTACCTTCCCCCTACCACACTGTCTGTGAGTTATTTTAGTGGGGGCAGCGGGAGGTAATATCAGCTGCATGATTCATGTGCATGCTGCTGGTCTCTGTGAGCCTTAAAATGCTTAGTCTGTTTGAGCGTAAGTGAACTCCTGACCTTCTTCAAAGAGAGAAACAGAAATTTCTCATTATATCCTCCCATTCTGAACAAGGTGGAATTAATACACTGCGATAATGAATTTAAAAAGATGTTTTTCAAGGCTAAATCATGCCTCCAGCAAAATGCAACAAGAAATAGATACAGAATGAAGAACAGGTACTGTCTTTCACTCAGAGTAGACATATTTCCTCTTCATGTGAATTATCTTTACTGGCCATGACTGGAGGCACGATACTGGATAAGGTGCAGTATTCATTTGGTACATTTGAGCATTCTTAATTTCATATGCTTGACTTTAGATGAAAGTGTTTTCTTAGAAAGACTGTTTTCTAAATTTCCCAGACATGGGTTAGGTTTCAAACACATTAAAAGTCAGAATGATTATGAAAAGGAACAGGAACTAAGAAATGTATTAATGATGCTATGGATGGTAGAAATCTTGAATGCCCTTTCTGCATATATATTCCTAAATATATTTTAAATACTAAAACTGAGAATTAGGGAAAGATGCTGCAGCTTTAGATTTTCACACATACTAAGACAACCAACGTTGTTCAAAAGATGTCCTGCCAGCTGTGAGATGTATGACTTTGATTGGCAGTGGCAAGACCTCCTCACATCTGCTTTATAAAAGTAGTTCTTGAAGGTTAGATATCTAATTATTGTCAAATCCACTATTCAAGTTTAGAGTATTATCTGATCTTATGATTACAGACAGGTGCACTTAGAATACAGAAAATGTTTCTAACTCAATTTCATTGATGGGATAATCAGGACTGAGTTTTTACTATGGCCATGTACTAGAGGCCATGTACTCTGCAGCCTTGAACTTTTTTGTCCATGCCATCAGTGGCCATCCCTACTGTTTTTCACAAAGCAAAATAAGAAGTCAGTACTGGAATTAAAACTATTTTACCATTATCTTCAGGAAAAGCAGACTGGGTGGAGAAAGTAAATAAATAATTATATGTAACTAGTAGAAGTGTGTCCTGATAGGAAGCCGAAGAACATCAAAGCTAGTTCATCCTAATAAAAGGAAAACCAGGCCTGATATCTAAGGTCCAGCCAGAAACTTCTAAGGTCCAGAAGGTAATTATTAATTTTACAGCCTTGTAGAGCAAATGCCGTTTGACTGACATAGTTTTGTGCTTCCACAAAATTTTTCAGGAAAGAGTCAACACAGATAAACTCATGGGACAATGACTTAAAGGGAACTTTAACCTGTATTGCCCTTAACATTACCTATTTATTTGAAACAATGTTGTTGCTATTTAAAACAGATGTAAAGAGTCCACAGTTGATCTGGGATTTTAATCAAAACTCTCAGTAAGATTAATCTCCCGAAGAGTGAAATCACTGGGGCAGTTATTAATTATAAAGATAAAAAAATCTTTTCATGTTTCAGTGAGTTGAACTGAATTTTTATAAGAATTAACTCATTCATGCAAAATGCAGATAAATACTCCTAAAACAACTGATGATTTTGTTGACTGTTATTGATCTAGGGACCACAACATATGTGGAAAAAAACCCATCTCTGTAACTTTTATTATAAATTAAATATCTCCTCCTGGAATTATTTATCTGAATCTAGTTCTAAGAGGATCCATCTGAGAGGAGGTTGTTGCTCTTAAAAAGGTAATTTGTGAGCCAAGTCTTTTCAACTTCTCTCTCCATGGCATGTTACCACTGTTACTCTGCCAAAACAATCTATACACATGCATACATCTGTAATGTAAAATAAATGGTTTGTAAGATGTATGGCTATCTTTTTCTTATTCAGCACTGTGGGCATGAAGCTATCAAAATCTTAGTTGAGAATATTTTAAATAATTCTGAACATTGTCAAGCCACAAAAACAGCCAAGTTTTCATTTGTTCATCCAAAGCATTCTCGTCACTTGAAGGGCATCACCCATTCCCACAGTGAAGATTACTGCAGTCACAGTGTTCTCCCCATCTCTCTGTTAAGTTTGTAACACAGACACTCCTATTCCCATCCCTGATGTTGTCCTTCCTGCATGGGATAAGCATATGGCTGACAATTTAACTTTACTGTGTTAGGGGAGGATTTTACAGCAAGCTGAACCACTGCTCTTTGAGGGTATCCTGGGAACAATGGATTCATTCATATAGCTATGTTTCTTTCTAAGAAAACAGGAATAGGTAAGTTGTAGGTTCAGTCCAAGGTATTGAAATTTTCTTCAACAGGTTTGGCAGTTTTTCTCTCTCTTTTATAGGAACAATTGCATCAAGCACGCAAGCAGGAAAACAGCATTTTGACCCATGAGAACACAAGAAAGGGATAAAAAGCAGAGAGAAGACAGAAAATGAGTCTGCAGCAGAGTCTTGAGACAGTTTTTTGCTCTGAGGTTTACACCACCAAGTACTGTCAGTGCCCTTTCACCCTGTTTCTTGCCTGTTGGATCAAAAAGCTGCTGCTTTTGTTGAAGTGAAATTTTAGCCAAGCTGAAATCCATCCTGACCTGAGGAAGGAAATTGGAAGCCCTAAGGAAGAAGGCAATCTGTTTTGTTGCAGGTTACACAATCTCAACCTCAAGGAGTCAGTTCACAAATGAATTCAGCTTCTCTAAGAAATTTCTCCAGGGGTTACACAGTTTGTTGCTGGGTTGTGGCACCTTTGTTATAGATGGTTCTTCCTGTTCAATCTGACTTCAATAAACATGTGCCTTTTGATAACACAGCTGTAAAATCATCAAATTTTGTTAGATGTTTTCTTGACTTCTGAGATATGGCAGCTTAAATTTAAAAAAAATTATATTCTACCATAAATTGCAGGTTATAAGAGTAAAAATAATTTTGACTAGTAATAATGAAATCATAAAATTCTCTCAACCAGGAGCACTTCTCTATGTATTTTATATGTTTTTAAAAACTGAATCCCAGCAAGACAATCTGGCCTTGGATGTATTCCATTTCAATCCCTTTTCAATTCTGTTTGTCACTACTGTTGAAAGTACTTCAAAGTGTAACAAAATGAACTGAGTTCAAATGCACCCTGACACATCTTTGAAGCAATAATCAGAGATGTTTAAGCATCAATGCTAAGCTGAAACTTAACGCGGGTGAAGTATTATACCGTGTTTTTATAAAGGTGCTAGATAATATCAAGATAATAGCTTATTTTTATGAATAGCACTTTAATTTACAGGCAAATTAGAGTAGGTTTATGTAGCCAGAATAGCAGAGCATATAATATGCAAGGATATCTTCCATTTATAGGCTGATTATGCCACCTTTACCTTTATTGATTTGAACAAGAATACTCAACCGTCAAGAACAATACATGATATAGATAAGGCCAGTCAGTAGGTCAAAGATAACTATATTAGATGTCTCCGTGAAGCAAAGAAAAATGTTTTAAATATTAACAAGGGACTGAGGTCGATCTGTATTCCTTCAACTAAGATGGAGGGAGAGTGTTTAACCCAGTAATTGTATGATTGTGTGCAAACTGTGCAGAGACTCACTGAAGGCTTTGCACTTCCTCTTTCTGTCAGTTTGATACAACTTTAATCCTAGATCTGAAGATGTGCTGTGAGAAATATAGAAGTGTTTTTCTAGCAAACAAACAAAAGAATCGGGATACCAGGTACTATGGTGGTTTACATGTTACACAGTTTCAGACATAGCTAAATTAGGGTTTTAATCTACCTCAATATCTCTTGCAGTCAGTGGAGCAGGAGAGATGGCTTTGGTCTCTGCTCTGGATTGCTCCACAGAAGAATCTAACTTTCTTCTTTGGCTAGAGAGGAAAATCAAGATTAAAATTAATGCCATGAAATGCTCCTGAGAAGGCACTGAAAATGTGCAGCTAAAATAAGTAGTATAAGCAAATATTGACATGTATCTATCTACATAAATGTATGCATTTAAATATATACGTATTGTATATGTTTTTACTTTATAATTATATATTTCACATATTTTATAGGCATACTATATATATGTATACCTGATAATAATTCCACTAAAACATCAGAATAACACTCAGCAATGTCCAAAGAAACTCTAACCAAATGTTAGAAAAAATTAGGGTAAAAGTGGTGAAACAGAGGACAAGTCTAGCATATGGCTACAGATATGTGGACTTTTTTAACAACTCACTCCTTTGACTTAAAATTATATGGATTGACTGCACACTAAAAGAAACAAAAAAGTTAAAATTATGTATTAAGTTCTTTATAAGGAAAGACTTAGTGGACTAAGACCTGTGAGGAAAAGACAGGAAGGGCTAAAAAAGGAATATGACAGAAGAAATATAAAATCATGAGTGGCTTGGGGACATTCAACAGAGAATTGTTGCTTTTCATTCTTCTCAAAGAAGAAAAAAGCTATGAAAAAATACTTGCATAAATTAAAAGACGCAGTGGCTACTGGAAACTGTTAAATGCAAAGACAATATTTTTTTCCTCAGGAGGTCCCTTAGCTCTAAATCACTGCAAAAGCATGCTGCAGCTTTGCCTTGTTCTTAATCTCTTTCCTTGCTTTTGGCCACTCTCCAATGCAAGATTTGAGGACATTTACTCTGACCTAACAGGGTTTTTCTGAGTTTAATACTTCAGAATTGCTTAAGGGGAAAGGAATAATTTATCTTAAATTGTTACCTTGGATTTCTCCTGAAATTATATCAAGGGCATTCTTAAAACCTAGGCAGGTGCTTTTGTACTCTTTCTCTGAATATTATCAAATAGATAATTTTAGGAGGCTTTATTCTCCTGCAGATGTCAATAGCTCCTATTAAATTCAGTCTTACTGGAGAAAGCTCAATGTGAATTATATTGCTATTCTCTTTCACTTCATGGCATCACATGCTTGGAGCTGTTTGGGTTTCCTGCCAGTTTAACAACATGATTTTCAGTGATTTTCTTTTTCTTTCTTTGTTTTGCAGCCTTGCTTAACTGTGAGACTAATGGATATATTTAACATTGGAATACATTATAATTTATGATCCTAGCTGGCAAGAGAACAATGAGTTTGCATGAGCTGAAGACATTTAAAATCAGAGATTAGCTGTTTTGCTGAAGTTCAAGAGACATGGAGCTCCAGATGCAGCCTGATGTGATACTTGGCTTAAGTGATGGTGGGGCCAAGAAATCTATGTAATTGGGAATTTCTATAGGATAGTACCAGCACTCAGGAATCAGGACAGGCACTTTTCAATTGATTTCTGCTTCTAACACTAAAGCTGTAAAAAAAATGAGAGTTCTTTCTTTTTGTGTATGGGGGTAATTCAGAGTATTCACTTTTAATGGCAAATTTACAAATTACTTAAATAGAACTATGAGTATGGATAGTAGAGGTGAGATTCCTAACATTAGCTGTGGTTCCTCACAACATAGCCAATAAAACATGAGTCAGTCACTGGAGGCTACTGAAACGGTAACTGGATATTGAGTCAGTACAATAAATGGATCCCCAGGCATGGTGTGTTTTACCCTAAGACACCTGTACTTGACTGAACACTGTCCAAATCCATTGCCTGTAAAAGAATTCTCAGGTGACTGACTACCTCTGGTATATACTGCCACATTATAAATATAAAATAAGGTGGCCATAAGTCATCTTCATGTAAAGTTATTTAAGGGAATCACCTAAGATGTTAAAAGAAACATTGTATCCATCTTTAAAAGAGGTAGAAAGGAGGATCCTGGGAACTACTGCCCTGTCAGCCTCGCCTCTGAGTCTGGGAAGATCATGTTACAGATCCTGACTAGAAGGCACATGGAAGACAGGGAGGTGATTTTAGGCAGCCTGCAGAGCTTCACCAAGGGCCAGTCCTACTTGACCAACCCAGTGGCCTTCTATGATAGAGCGACTTCCATCAGTGGACAAGGAAGGGCTGCAGATGTCATTTATCTGGGCTTCTGTAAAGTAAAGCCTTTGACACTGTCCTCCACAACATCCTTCTCTCTAAATTGGAGAAATATGGACTCGATGGGTGAACCATTAGATGGATAAGAAATTAGTTGGACAGTTACATCCAGAGTAGTGGTCAATGGCTCAGAGTCACAATGGACATCGGTGACAAGTGGTGTTCCTAAGGGGTCGGTGTTGGGACCAGTGTCACTTAATAACTTCATTAAGAACATGGATGAAGGTATCCTCAGCAGCTTTACAGATGACACCAAACTGAGTGATGCAGTTGACACACCTGAAGGATGGGAGGATATCCAGAGGGACAATCTTGAGAATCAGACCTATGGGAATATCCTGAGGTTTAAAAAGCCCAGGTGAAAGATATTGCATCTGGGTCAGTGCAACCCCTGGCATCGATTCAGGCTGGGGAATGAACAGATCAAGAGCAGCCCTGCCAAGAAGGACTTGGGGGTGCTGGTAGATGAGAGGCTGGGCATGACCTGGCAATGTTCACTAGCAGCCCAGAAAGCCAAACGTGTCCTGGGCTGCATCAAAAGCAGTGTGGGCAGCAGGTCAAGAGGGAGATTCTACCCTTCTACTCTGCTCTCATGGGACCCCACCTGGAGGGGTACATCCAGCTCTGCAGTCCCCAGAACAGGAAGAACATGCACCTGCTGGACTGAGTCCAGAGGAGGCCACCAAGATGAATCAGAGGGATGCTGCATCTCTCCTATGAGGAAAGGCTGAGAGAATTGGGATTGTTCTGCCTGGAGAAGAGAAGGCTTTGGAGTGACCTAATTGTTGCCTTCTAGTACATGAAGGGAGCACACAAGAAAAATGAAGAGAGATTATTTACAACAGCATGTAGTGACAGGACAAGGGAGAATGGCTTCAAACTTAAAGAGCAAAGGTTTGGATTAAATTTAGGGAAAAATTCTTTATTGTGAGGGTGGTGAGGCACTGGAACAGGTTGCCCAGAGAAGCTGTGAATGCCCTACCCCTGGAAGTGTTCAAGGCTGGGTTGCATGGGGCTCTGAGCAACCTGGTCTTATGAAAGGTGTCTCTGCCCATGGCAGGGAGGGGTTGGAACTAGATGATCTTTAAGGTCCTTTTCAACTCAAGGTATTCTATGAATCTAAATCCTCCCACAGGTTTCCAAGTTTGCCCATTGCAATTACTGCATCAATTACTTGCATAAGGATATTTTTGTTTCAGTCAGATGTGCCATTTACACTGTCAAACCTACCAGGTTTTAGAGATGATTAAAGTCCTGTGATACCTTCAAGGGTGTGATTGTATAATGTATTATATTTCTTAAAAATAATTCTGAGGTACTTCTTTCACTACAACAATTAGCTATATGTTTTAGACCATAGTAAATTTGCTTTAAAATTCTGTTGTAAACATACTTAAAGTCCATTAAAAAATATCTAAAATTATCAGCCAAATTGCCAGGTAGTATGACTAACAATTCTTTATCAGTTTCTTAGGGATATACTCAGTTTATACCAGTGACTGTGAAGGAAAGCATCTGAGGATGTTATAGTCTCATATATGTAGATGTTAAACTAATCTGCAAATTCTTTAACTACATTACACCTTTTCTGTTTGTACTTAACTTATGGCAAAATAGATATTTCAAATTTTCCCAGTGACTGAGTTTTAACAATATCTTACTTACAGACAGGTAAAAATGATATATCCTGTGACCACAGATTTGTTCAGAATTGGCACACAGACTCTTTCTGTAAAAAAAATTTCTTATTAGCACCCTGTAACCTTAGCTAGGCACAACTCAGTAGCTCATTTTGTAAACTCCTTTGCTTTCTGCATGTTTATGGTAATGTTGCAAAATTGCAATGGGAAAATTAATAATTTTCAAATTGGTGTTTTGAGTTAATTTTCATCATGTCACTGTCAGAAATAAGTGGTATAGAGATAAAAGGGCTGAAACATGATTCTCCCTTGAGTGACTGCAGAACTGCTGCTCTCTAAAACCTACAGGTGGGGTTGCATTTCAGTCAGGATCTCAGAAGAAAGCGTTTCTGTACTGTTTCTTCTTTTTTAGTTTCATAAGCATTTTACCAGTTCAAGGCAAAATGAAGGCAGACTGGATTGGAAGTGTTTTTTTGCAAATCATTCCTTTTTTAACAATTTTTTGGGTTTTTTTTTGTCCCAGAATTGTTGCTTAATTCTGCCTGAAACATTACAGGTGTATGTTTACTATCTTATGTTCAGTTACTCCCTTATTACTCTCTTTTTAAAAGTTGAGGCAGGCAGAATGTTAGGATCATCACAGTCTCACATGCCATCACCTCCCCAGTAGAATCTCCCACTGCAGTAATCTGACAATTCTTTTGATGACTTGATTCAGTAGAATTGCAATATTAAAAGATTTATCTATCTGTTCACTTAGTGAGATATCCACTTGTGATGAATTCATGTCTTTAATCTATTTTCTAGTGTTTTGCCCACTCATTTTAAAATTATAAAGACTTTGTTTTAAAACGATATGAATTTCACTGTTTTCCTGGAAATTTATGAGAACGAATGGAAGAAAAGGGGAATACATTCGATAGTAAATCCAATCACAGTGTCCCCTCATGGTGGGGTAAGATGTAGTAAAGGGACTTTAAATACATAGGTAAATTAGGCAACAGATAAGGACAAGCCTTTGAAACAGGAATTAGAATTAGGGCTTTTGCATATCTTCAGTAGTTGTAGCTGTAGTCTTTGAGCTGTCTGAGAGTTAATATGAGATAGGAGAATTCACTAAACACCTGAGAGAGGATGTCACCAATTGTTCATTGTTTTCTGCTCAAAATAATTTTAAACTTACCATTTGACGAGAAGCTTAAGGTGAAATTTTATTTCCTGCAGCACTGACATCTAAAGAGCATCTGCACTACAAGTGAGTATGTTATGCAAAAGATTTCTTTAAGTAAATATCTTACCTGCTCATTAACTTTCTTCTAGTCCTGAGAAATAATGAAAGTTACTTCCACAGGCCACTAGAAAGTAGCTTGTGGTAGAGAACAATTGTTACATTTGCAAAAAATTGAGAACTTTTTCTTGGCTTTCGCTGGGACCTTGTTTAGGTCAAGCAGAAATAATTAATGGTGGAAGAGGCTAGAACTGCAGCAGTCAGATGACAGACTTCAGGTCAACCTCAGTCCCAGCTCAGCTCTGGGATTAAATTTTGCTGAATTTAACCACTGTGTCAGTGAAACAGTGAACTATCAAAACACCTCCTGAGTGTGACCATATACAAACATTTCAGCACACCATATTGCTACAACAGGACATCCAGACATTTAGATACAAAAATGTTTTGCATTTAAGTGCAGACTGCAATAGATTGCAAGTAGTGACACCCCCTCTACCACTGAGTTTTCCATGTAGATGAGAGCTTTAGTACAGAAAGATAAATACACTGCATTTCATCTTCTGTAACCAAATACAGTTACTAGATTGTAAAAATACAGTAAAAACTGTAAAAAGTGACATAAATTATTAATTGCTGTCATTAATAATCTCATCATTTCCTTAAACAACTCCCCACAGTTTCTGGTACAATTTTGAAATGCAGAGCCATCGAAATTTTTATCTCCCTAAGGTACTGGGATGCTCCTATGAGATTTGAACATTCAGGGTGGTGACATTTTAATATGCATGATAGATACAAGAGGAAGAAATTTTGTCTCTCATTAGGCTATCTGGTACAGTTGAGAAAAGAACCAAATACTGTCTGGTGGGAGGTTTCTCTTGATGTACTTTTATCTCCACCTATTTGATGAAGTGAAACTGATATAATACCATGATAACATCTAATATAAGAATTATGCAAGATGAAGGGCCTGTGACTTCCTATTTCTTTAGTCCTTGTGAAATACAAAAAGGGTAGGGGGAAAGTATCTTTACAGAGTCCACCTTGAAAGCCAATATTTCTTACACCACTGTTAAATGAACTGCAAATATGCACAGGTGTGTAACACATGAATAGAGTTGACTGAGCTAGTGAAGGGTGTGATGGGAGCATTGTAATCATATTACTGTTAGGCCAAGCTAAAGAATGTCAACAGCATACAAGATATTGCAGAGGCTGCAAGTTAATAAAGAACTACAAAGTGTCCTTCTATAAAAAAAGCTACCTTAACTTTTTTGTTCTCTTTTTGCAGTGTTGTTATTCATTTGCATATTGTCTGTGTCAAATAACTACTAAATTATATTTATCTTTTGACAGCGAAAGCAATAACATTAATGCCAGAGTGACCACTTGGAGATTTTTTTCTTGAGAACATTTTTTAAAATGAGCTCTTTTTCATATTAACCACAAATTTGTATTGAAATGGATGAATGGTCTTTTAAAAATTAGCAGTGTGCCCCAGCCCAAAATAAGTATTAGCAGAATTAAACTCCAGTGTAATGATATGTGATTATACACATGAATAGTGCCTAATTGGAATAGTTCTTAAGTTGAAAGTAGCTTTTTATTTTAAATCTGACTTTATAAGGATCTCCTCTTCTTGCCTGGAACTGCCTATATGATATAATTAGTGAGAACTTCCTTTATACATTTAAAATTATTGTAAAGCACATTTTCAGAAGTTTGATTTCAGAGTGTAATGAATGATAATTATTAAACAACATGTTGCCACTTTTAACAATACTTTTTATCATAATTTATTCAAGGGTTTTCGACATTTCACCGAAATAAAAAGGCTATTATTTGGATGTAAAGAAGGGATTTTGGATCCAGTTTTTATCTGGTATAGAAAACTTCATCTAAAACTACTCAGTAAGTTTGCATTTTAGAACAATTTGTTTTTATCAGTAAGTTATTTTTCTTTAAACCATTTTAATAATCTCTTGGTGAGATATGAGCCTAAGTCCATTCAAGTAAATGCAAATACTGGCTTCTCTTTAAAAGCCTTACATTGTTCCCTCCCTATTTTGACCTACTTGTCCTTCAAAATACGATAACTGATTATATGTTTAGGATGCCTGAAAGGAACCTGGAAGAACTGCATTTCTTCTCCTGTTTTGCCCATGGTGCTTGTGTTATCACAGACATTTCCCTCATTCTCTTTGTGTATCAAGTCTTTGCCTGAAACACTCAAACAACAGGTGCTCTCTCTCACCCCCTCACCTCTTTCTGTTTCTGCCTACCTGGGGTGCAAGCACTTTCTGGAGTCTTTGAGAAAAGGAACCGTGGCTGGTCACAGTGTGCACAGTTGAGGAGAGAAACAAAAGTAAAGCTATAAGGGATCATCTACTCTGCATACACCACTGATTTAAGATCACTGAGCATTTAAAACTGTAGTTATGGTTTTGACAGACTGATCTGAATTATAAACATACTTAAGAAGAAAAGATGCTCTGTTCTGCTGTCCTCCAAAAAAGCAACCTCTACACCAAAGATTAAGCAAATGAATAGTTTTTAATTTACTCTTACACAAACACTAAAAGCTATAATATAATAGGATAACAATATGATTTTGTTTTATTATTTATTTAATGAATAAGGAGAATGTTGAGTAAGTCAATCAAACCTTTGCAGCACAAACACTAAGCAGTAAGAGCTCATTTAGTCCCCTTTCCACTGTTGAATTTAGCTTGAGGAAATTTTTTTATTTTTATTATCAAAAAAATACCACAAAGCTCAAACTAAAAGTAACAAAATCTAGCAAAAAAAAAAAAATCCTTAGTGTTGTCCTAAGATTTCACTCAATTGCCAACACTTTTAGTGATTAGAAATTAGGGTTTTTTTCAATTATCCCACCCCCTTGGGGGTATTAAGGGAAAATATACACAGCAGCTCATACCTGAACCTTAAAGTTTAACTCCAGGTACGGGCCTCAAGACACTATTATAATATAAGTAACAAATATATAGTAATTACTAATGCTCCTGGGGCTTTTTCAGCTTCAATTTTTCCTTTCCTTCTCTTTTTCAGTATTTGCTGAAAATCTGTTTTGTAGTCTTTCATTTGTGATAGATTGCTCTGTGTGTCCAGATCCTGTTAGCTCTATTTGTATTTACCCTACACAAACTTTTTGCTTCTATGAAAAGAGACTTCCTTTGCTCTGAATAGTTACAATGCTTTGTCTTTTGGATGAAAATCTCTGGTGGGCTGCTTGTATCTTGAGGGGAAAAGCCTTTTTTCCTAGCACTTGCAGAGAAACTAATTTAAACCACCATTAAAGTAATCAACTCCTTTATTGCTTTGCTTTTGCTTCTTCCTTTTCAAAGAATCACCAATTTAGTTGACAAAGAATCTAAATGTGTTTCTTTTGATTTATACCTACTACCTGACAACAATTTTTATTCAACCTCAAACAATCTTCATTCACTCAGTTTCTAAACTATCCTGCACTTGTGTTTTCAAATTGGTGTCTGACGAAATAAGAGGCCACTTCTTCTGATGGAATCCCACCATCCCTGTTTGTGTATTCCCACTCGCCTCAGAAAGCTACATTTTTGCTACTGCTGTAACCCACACACTGTGAATAGACCTCAAATACATATTTGATCAGATTATTAGTGTTGTATTTTGAGGTCAAAGCTTGAATTGTGCAAGAAGTGTAATTGGTGCAGAATGCTGTCATGTGGCCCCTGTTGGCTGCATTTGTGTTGATTTCTCCACAGCAATTACTTAGAGTTCGAGGCATTTCCTTGGTTCTTGTAAGTGAAGGTTTAGACTGACAGAGGGTGAACCTAGAGAAGAGTGAAGCACTTATCAAATCACGTGGGAAGAAAAGCAATGTAAGCCCTTCAGAGAGCACCTTGACTCTTGCCCAGATGAGATTAGGAAGGGTGCTATGATTCCACTTCTTAACACAGAGTAAATGTCACCCAAAGGTAATAAATGGAATCAGATTTTATCAGAGACAATAGGTTCAGTCTTGGATTTATCTTAATTTGCTGTGTTCAGAAACAGAGGTGGTACAGTTCTGAGAGAAAGATTTCTCCAATTAAGAATGTAATAGCTGGGTTAAACTGGTTCAGTTATGAGTAAAGCATCTAGTAAATTCCCTTCAGAACAAAGGTTTAAAGTAAACTGTCTTCTGGGTAGAACATCCTGCTAAAACGTGCTTGAAGTAAGTAATAAATAAACAAAATCTTGACTTCAAAAAGCTTTAAGTAAGGGTTAATAGAGAACAGATAAATGGTGTCTTTGTAGATATGATACTTCCCCCTTATACTTTGGAACTGACAACTATGTGTTGGAGTTTGAGTCTTTTTCCCTTTTTTTTTTTTCTTTTCTCTTTTTTTTCTTTAAAGAGGGAAGAAAAGATTTGAGTTGGCTCTGATCCCATTGCCACAAGGTGGCTGGAGCCCGGCCATCTGTCACAGCTGCTGCTTGCCTTCGCTGCGACTCTAATTGACAATGAACCCAGCACCCTGCAATAATTGGGGCTGCGCTGTGACTCGGGCAGGTAATGCACCCTTTTAGCATCCAGCAGTCCCCATCTGCACAGTAACCCTGCCTCCCTCCCTGAGCCTGGGAGCACAGTGGCCCCATTGCTGGTTTCCCAGGTGGGCAGCAGGGACAGCCTCACCCAGGAAGCGTTAGGAAGGCCTAAGGGAAACTATGCCCACACGGAAACCGGAAACCTCCCCAAACTCACTGGAAGATTTTAATACTGCTGCCAAGGCACAGACACATCTACCACTCAGCCTCTGTTTTTATATTAAAATAAAACCCTTCTTCTAATATTAAACAGTTTACAGACTGTCTCAGTCAGAGTTTCTTTTTTAAATTACCTCTTAACAACGTTTTAAATTGACTGATCTGGGGTTTTTTCTGCTTCACAAGTGCTACAGACATAAGAAGCTTTGGCACACAGGGCATATAATTCAGTCACTGAGAAGTGACTTTGCAGCAAGACTTTCCTCAAGGGTTAAGCCATTTCAGGGAAAAAAAGCCAAACCTTGCCATCATTCTTGACTGCAAGGTGCTGAAAAGCTCAGCCCTTCCCTTATGCCATAAGCATAACCTTGGTCCCAGAATGTTCCATCCAGGCATTTCTCTGTCCCCTGCAGCCAGTAGTCTGACCATTGTGAATGGCTGATTTACAGTGTTATTTCACTGTGTTTTGGGAGCTGTGGCCTTAAGTGGAAGTAACTAAAGTTTCCACAGCAGGTGCATGTATGATATAAAATAAAGGTCTACTCCTACATATAAAATTTACAGTCCTGTGGACCTCAACCAGAACACAATGAAGTAGATAAAAATAAGTCACTTTGTTCCAGAGAGGTTTAGTCTAAGATCAACAGTTTAGGGCTTAAGGCAATATTTTTGGGCTAGATCTCTTTTCTTTCTAGAGTTCCCTCACAATCCTGTATGAATTCAGACACACATTGATATCAGGAGTAGGCCCAGTGATTCTGATTAGCCTAGAAGGACTGATGACATTGTTTGCTCCAAAGTTACTTTTGTTTTAAAAACTATTTCAAGTTGCAGTGATTTCTAATTCCAGGTAAGTGTTTCCAGACGTGACCAGGCCAACTGGCCAGTCGGCCCAGCAGCCTGTTTCTAGTGGGAGCACAGTGCTACAAGGCAGCTGCTGTCATCTACATGACTTCAGATCTTTTCAAATCTAGCTTTAGCATGATCTGGATGCTACAAAGTCCTTTACTTCTTTTTTTTTTTTTATCATTATTAATTAAGATGTGCAATTTTTAATATTATTGGTAGGTTTATTATTGGAAAAATCTGAGCTAGTGTAAAACTGATTTACCAGCTCTCATCTTTAAAAGTATCATTTTTTTCTCATATTTTGACAGAGTGGTGTAGAGTGATGTTGCACTAAATAAATTCCTCCTACAGCAGCTTGCAGCAGAGAAATACAGAGTAATGGTTTTCAATGTTTTCAATCCCTTAACCACATATCAGCAAAACTTCACCTCAAAAATTAATGAAACTGTGAGCCGAGTGTTGGGAATTGTTGAAATGAGAAACACATTACACATGAGTTGTTAAGCAGTTGGAAATGCAGTTACTGTACACTTGTCCCTTAAATGCAAGAAAATATATTTAAGACTTGGTGCACAAATAAAGACAGGAAATATTCCTAATAAAATATGAAATTAGTCAAAATTCATGTGAATAGAAAATGGTGCTTATGTGTGAATTTTTCCTACCAAAAAAAAAATTATCATGGAGACAAACTGAGAGCATACACATCCACACATGGGCATAAGAAAGGCCAGTAAGCTGTTTCTGATCCTGACATGAAGAGCTTCAAATATTTTGTTAGATCTCTGTCTTGTCAGTTTTCTACAGCATAATTTTTGACCTGCAGATATCAGGGGACTTACACATCATAGATGTTTCTCAAAGAATTAGTTGTAAAGTAGTAGATTCTGCAATAATTTCAGCAAATATGTTGCATGTCACAAAATAATACGGTAGGAAAATTACAACTCTAAAACTTCTGTTTCCAGTACTTTGGTGAGCCTCGTTTTAATCTAAGTTATTTTATTAACCTGTTTTATAGCATGGTTTCAAAAGCATTGAATCTAACTGATTTGTGAAAAGTGGGGCTTGTCACTTCTCGGCAGAAAGAATGAATGAACGAGTGCAATGTGCAATCACCTGCAAGGGCTTGCAAGGTAGTCTATAGTTCTAAATGCTTATGAGAATGGGGTTGAGATTAATTTCTTAATTTTACTTAAGTACATTTGAAAGCAGATGATTTTATTTGTGTTTAAAACCAGCACTTGTGAAAAGCAAAGAGCAGAGAGAGCCTGCCTCCCTCTGCGAACTGGGAGCAGCCTCGCATTCCAGGTAGGCTGCAAGCTGCAGAGCCTGTGTGGGCATGTCTTCTCTTCAGCTGTGTGCATGGGACACAAAGTTAGACATATTTCCTTAAAGTTACAGGCTAGACTTTAATTGCCCAGCATTTCCCAAAGTTTAGAGCTGTGTTTTCTAATGCACCTCCTTATGCGTTACTTGCGAACAGAATACCAGCATTGGAGCCAGTTATTCAAAGTAAAAAGCTTGGCCATTGTCCAGCATCTAAAAAGAGAGAGATTGAGACAGAACTCATCTCAGATTCCAAAGGTGTTACTCCAGACTTACATGAATGTAACTGAAAGCAGAAGGAAGTTCATTGTCTATTATGTTCAAGACATAAGATCTTTCAGACAATGGGCTATAGATACCAGCCAGAATGCACTCATATGTTTTGCATCCTATTCATTGAAACTCTTTGCTTGGAAAACGTCGTAATTTTAAATGCAGTGTTCACATATCATGAAGGAAGCTTGGAATATCTAAAAAAAAAATCTGTGGGAAAGCTTTATATCAATTTTCACACAAAAACTCTGTCCAGATATTGAACTAAGCAATCCACAGATACACTCAGGACTTTAAAACTATTTCTAGGCCAACTTTAACTCTTGAAAAAAGCAGTCTCACTGTTCTCTTTATATGTATATATTCTATGTGCAAAATGAAACATGTGTCTTCTAGCCGTAATGACAAATTCATGGATCTTAACAAGTCTTCCTAAAACAAAGGATGAACATCCCTGTATTCATCTAAAGAAACTTTGTGTTTTGGTTTGAGATATATGACATTTCATAGCTGGTGATATGCATTCTCCGAGGTTAAAGTACACCTTCTGCAAAGTCTTTATGTCTTGATATACTATATCTTTTGAATATCAGGTTTTTCAAGATAGACTGTTGGGGTTTTGTGCTCCTTTCAATGTTTCTTTGATTTTAACGTTCTTCTCAGTTTAGGAGTTTAAGTTTTGGATTTCTAAGAAAGAAGAGGTTGGGGAGTGGGGTGTATGCACCCTGAGACACTTCAGTTACTTTATCTTTCTATCCTGGTTTACTACTGCAGAAGCAATTATTCAGCTCACATGATTTACAGAAGAACATCTTTCACAATGAAACCTGAAGTTTCATTAGGATATTATTACTTCTTCTAGGTCACTATTAAAGGTAAACCATATCACTGAATCTAACACAGAGTCTTGCTGTATCATCATAGCAAATACATCCTGACTGATTACCAAGAATCGTTATTTTTCTTTTTTGTATATTCCCAAGCTACACAACTTGTTCACATGTCAGTTACACAGACCTCTCTAGAACTGTGAAAAGAAAGAAAACTGAACCAAGAGACCCAACTGAGTGCTGTGCACAGGCAGTCCTTCAGCCGTGCCTGCCAGGAGCTTGTTCATCTGGACAGCGGCTGAAGAGAATGCTTAGAAGCAAGAACAGGTAAATGTATTGGATTAGCCATATTTTCCAGTCTCCAAAAGCAATTTCTCACAGGGACTATCCTCAAGAATCACTAGGGTGACATTTCCAAGTGATGCTCAGGTATTTAGCAATGCAAGTCTTATTAAAGTCTGCAGAACAATTACCCTTGCTAAATAGTAAACATTTGTAAAATCTTTGTCATTTGAATGCTGAGCAGATTGAACTCGGTCACAATATTTTCCTCCCTAAGACATACTTTTTACTACTGATAAATGTCAAAATGGAAATATTATTTCTTTGTAAAACAATTGTAAGGTTGATGGCCTCAGGAAAACCCTTTCTGCTGAAGTCACAGAGCTTTGAAGACCTGTCTGCAAAGCATTTTTAAGGTACTAAGCTATTGCAACTTGCAAACCTGTTCTGCCTGAAGATAAAAAAAGTACATTCTGCTCTAGAAAATACAGGTGTAAAAATTGCCTTTAGAACTAAGCAGAACTTTCTTATAATTTCTCTATCCAGTAGTAAAAAGGACTAAGCTGCTCCTAACCTGAGAAAGGGGGAGGAAAGACCTATATTAAGTGAGACCTCGGGCACAAGTAATAAATCCTTCAACCAGATTTATTGTTCTGATTAAAGAGGTGACCCTGGTATGGGGTGGGAGACTTTCAGTCCTGGGATTCAGCAGCACTCTGGCTTGCTAACAGTATCCACCACCTGCTGCACTTTAATTTTCGGCCTAGTGGCAGCTGCAGAAGTCAGTTCAGAGAAGAAAACTGAGGGAAAACTCACTTTTGTGATGATTCAAAGGTAGCTAAAAGGCAAACAGAGACATACACCAGTATTAAAGGGGAAGAAATTGTCACAGAATCATAGAATATCCGGAACTGGAAGGGACCCACAAGACTCATTGAGTCCAGCTCCTGACCCTGTACAGGGCACCCACAAGAGTCCCACTATGTGCCTGAGAGTGTTGTCCAACTGTTTCTTGAACTCTGTCAGGCTTGGTGCTGTGAACACTATCCCTGAGGAGGCTGTTCCAGTGTTCAACCACTCTCTGGGTGAAGAACCTTCTCCTAATATCCAATCCAAACCTCCCCTGACATAACTTCACACCCTACCCTCAGGTCCTATATAATGATGTGGTTCTGACTGATATCACACATGCAAATGTCCTTGAACACTCACAGTTTGATCCTTAATACAGCACTGCTGCAGATACTCATCCAACTGAACAAGAAACTTGTGTGGGCAATGTCCATTTCAGGAATTTAGAATAAGAGTTAGTTGATAGGCATCTGTACCTAAGCTCCCTGTTCATGTAATGAAACGTACTACATTTCTAAAAGGAGAGCTCAGCTAGTTCACCAAAGAAATGCTGAGATGTCTAAGTGGGGGTCTATGTGGCTAAGTGGGGTTATGACAGTTAAGGTTTTGTAGTTCTAAAGTTAGAGTTCATGAGCAAAAAGTAATAGTTAGGTACGTAACCTACTTTTTTTCTTCCAGCTCTTTTTTAAAGTCTTCAGGCTGACTCCTGAAGTCTGTGTTTTGTCTTGTAAGTATTTGCACTGTAAAATAAATGGGGACTGTTTAACATTCCCTTCTAAAAATGCCTGTGTGCATGTTCAGCTCCATTAACCGTAGAGGTGTACACTGGGCAGGAGAGACCCTGACCCCAGCCTAGCTGCTGTAATGGCAGTTGCTTATCTCTTATTTAAATAATCGAGTTAAACACCAAACAAATCTTCTAAACTCTGTTTTTTGTTAAGCTCAAAGAAATCATGGGGAGAATGAAACATAAATTCTGCATAGGAACGATTACAAAAAGTCCCCCAAACCCTCTTTTAACATCCTGCTGGCAAGCTATATAGTCGTTCTGAAAAGATTAATATTTTTAAAAAACAGCAAAGTAATTATAAACATGAGATGTTCCTATTCTCCAAATACCAAGTGAAAGGCTAGATTACTATCTATGTAAGATTAGCTGGAAATTTAAAGTGTCATTTATTGTGGGCAAGAAATTAGTTTAGGATAAAAACACTTCCATTTTAAAACAGTAGGATGAAATCAGAATTTATCTGTTAATTAGCCACCAGAGTTTCATAACAAAGATTTTACTATCTTCTTAGTTTTGACCTTCTAGTGACTAAATTGGCTTTATCTCCATCTGAATGACTGCGTAATATATCACTTGTGTACCACCAGATTTAATTCACTAATGAATTTAGCACATTCCTTATCATATTTGACTAAGATACAAATTATATAACAAAAATATTTCATGTTACTGGCCTTCTAAGACCAATAAAACACCTAAGCAGCACTAATAGTATTAATAAAGCCCACTGTTAGTACAGGTTTCCTTTTCATTAAAATGGTCATAGGATAAAATCAGTATATACATGTGCTGTGAGATACTGATCAAATGACAATAAAGTTCTTACAATAGGGTAAAAGGGCTTTGAATGTGATTTGAATGGGGTAAATTGACACCAGCTTACATTCTGATGGTCAAAGAGATGTGATGGTATCTCCTTTACAAAGAACTAAGTAACACTTTAATGTTTATGTACCCATCTGAAAGAAGGCCCATAAAGAGGAATAAACACTTTTAAATTCTTGACATCTTGAGACTCTTTTTTCATACAGTGAAATCAATCCTAATTGTCCCCTAGGTATTGCTATTTTATATTGACATTGTTAGTATATTTTGAAAATATGAAACCAATTTTACAATCGAAACTGGAGAAACACAGTATGTAAATGAAAGACTTTTTTAGTGGCTGCCTCACCAGCCTTGATCTCCAAAATTCCTGAACTTTTTCTTAATCTGGTATAGATTTTTCCGGGTGTGCAGCTAAAATTTTTTTTTTTAACTGATTGCTATTTGTCTAGTACTCAGGAGAATCAGTGGGAAGGAGAAGCTTGTAGAATCCTGGTTTTAGTGTTTGGTTTTAAGATTAGGACATCTGCCTGCAGATTAGAAATGGTACTATAATTCTTTCCTAATGATCAAGATGTGTGACATAACATCACTGCTGCAGCAGGCATCTAAAAGAAGAGGAAGAACAGATGGAGGCAGAGGTAAGATAAGTATTTAAATAAAGCAGTAAAAGTTAGTACGAAAGACCCACAAAGGTCAACTTACTACTCTCCTTTACAGTGGGAACAAAACAGCTCTCAAAAATCCCGGACAGTAATCCATACAACCCGGTGTCCACAGCTACTCAATAATCTACAACCATAACCTCACTTTGTGCCTCGTGATGTTGCCTACACATGTGGTCTAAAACTAATAAAGATTTGTAAAAGCAGGTTGAAATGCAAAGAGGAGAGAAGGGGGCGGGGTCATATATTATAATAATATCAAGTATATTAATTTTGATGAAATCTAGTGAATGGGGCTGAAGGAAAGAAAGAGGTGAAAGGTATTCTGAAATTATGAGTTTTTCAAAAAAGCTTCAAGAAAATCAAGAAAAGACCTGGAAGAAGATGAAAATAAGATGCTGGGATTTTGTCATGAATACTCTAATTTCAGTAAGAACTGAGATGGTTGTGAGAAAATATTGAGGAGCCAGGAAGAGTTTGTGGATGCTAAACAATATATGTGATCAACCAGAATGAATGATTTAAGGACTCACTGTCTGTAAGGAACCATTATAAACAAAAGCCAGTATCATCATAGGACAAGTGGGAATGAAGAGAAGAGAGGGAAAAAGATTTGATAAATGGCATCTTAAGAAGGAAAAAAAAAAGAAAAGGTATTTACTCCACAAAGAGATAGTTAAGAGAAGCTGGAGAGTGAATTTGGGAGACAGATTGCAGATACTCTTAATGAAAAGGTCAGTTTTACAAGTAGATAATAGGAACTTCTTACTTCTAAAAAGGCAAATTCTATATAATGAATAGATTAGAATCAAGGTTAGAGGGGAATGAGGATAGAGTCACAGAGCATCACTCATGTCCTCAGGCAGAGAGAGCCAATTCACAGTGAGGACAGAGAGAGGGACAGGGACAAGGAGAGATGTGTGAAGTGCAGCACTGATGATGAACCCAATATGAAAAGATAAAGGAAGTGGTTGATAAAGTTCCAGGATAGAGACAAAAAGAAATATGTTTGAATTGAGAAACAAGAAAGTGGGCTTGAGCTGAGCCATTTGGGAATGGTAGTGGAAACAGAATAAGATGTGGCAAAGAGAAGAGGTAGTAAAGAGAAATGAATAACAAAGGAACGGGTAGGCTGTGCATGAGCCTGTCTGTGTTATTTTTTGAGATGCCAGAAAGATCTAAGACTAAGCAAAGAAAAACCTAAAATTGTAAAGAGCTTTTAAAAATAAGAGTTTGGAGAGGACTAAAATTAAACCTGAAGAGCCACTGTGAATGCCAGAAGGGAAGACATTATAAAAGTTGTATTCATAAAGATTATTAGAGTTCAGGAAGAGAAGATGAAGAGTAGGAATAAGTGGCATCCACAAGGCTCTCTAGGAAAGAGAGCAGGGAAAGGATAAGCAAGGTGGATCAAAAGGCCCATAAAGTCCAATGAAGACTATGGGGGGGCTCAGGGCTCCAGCTCAGGAGCTGGACTATTGGGTAGGTAGGAGTTAAGTTTAGAACAGGTTAAAATCAGAATGATTGACAGACTGAAAAACAAGTTTGGCAAGTGAATAGAGAGGCAGGGTGTGAGAGCACCAGGATTAGGACAGGACAAAGGAAATTCTATGATGGAAAAAACAGAGTACATAACAAACAAGGTCTTAGTCTGGAGCAGGAGGTAGGAAATCTAAAAAGCTTATGTATTTCCAGGGAGACAAATTTTGTAAAATATGGTTTAATTTTAAGAATACCGTTTAAACTGAGAAGTTCTGCAGCATATAGATTTCTTCACCTGTCTTCATGCTTCTCAGACTTCCCAGAAATCCGTTCTCCTTTTTGGAGAGCTATGACTGCTGCCCCAGATACCTTTAATGTATGTTATCACCCTGTAGTGCCTTTCGTCTAACTTGACATAATGAATATTTGAAAACACGTCACAAAAGGGCCAGTTTGAAATGATGCTGTGGTGTACAAAAATTAGTTCTCCTGCCCTTTGGCTGCTGAACAAGAAAATTTAGTTTTGTGCATTATGCAATGAATTTAAATTGTATATTTGAGACAGCTTTGTAAACATAGGACTTTGTAAACAGAGACTGGAGGGAATCAAACGTAACCAAAAGCATAGAAACTATTCTGGCAACCTATTAAATCATTCTTACTGACTCTTGCCCATCATGCCCTTGGACTAATGTGCAGACTTGTCTTTGTGTTTTATGTGTTCATTAGAAACTCTGGTTCAAAATGCAACTGGTCATTGCTACAGTTTCCATTATCCGTGATGGCTTTTAAAGGTGCTTCTAGTTACAGTACTTAGGTTGTGTATGTATAGCTAGTGCTTTTGAAACGGCAAATTCCTGTGCTGTCATCCAAGCAATCAAAATACTCTTTGTTTGCAGAGTGGGGGAGGATGGAGGCAAGAGGAGAGGAGGGGGGGAGATGTTTGGAGAAGAAGCAGTTGCCAGTCACTGGTGTGGCCTCTGCCTTCCTGTCCCTTCCAGGCTGTCCCTCAAGCTGTGTGTTCAAATCCAGTGTTCAAGGTAAGGCAACAAAAATCAAAGAATGTGGACTCAGCCCTGACACTAATGCGTTTCCTGGCTGGCACATCTCCTCCTGGCCCTGCTGCCTGCACAAAGCCCCAGCGCCTGCTTGTAGGGAGTGACGGGACAACAAGGACTGGTGCCACACCATCGGGAATGACAAAGTAAACACTAATGTGTTTGCTAGAGGTTTAGTTGTTGGACTAGGGTGGCAGATAGGCTAACCTCTCTGCTTTGTGACTGCTTTTTTTTACTGTGGATGGGTGCAGAGAGGTTAAAGAACAAATACTCTGCTTTTGATCAGCAGTGAAACATTATGCTCCAGCCCAGACACCTGAGGGGGAGAGAAAACTGTTCAAGCTTTCTAGCCTCTCCATGGCAATACCCTGAATGCTTCTGCAGCACAAGCATTACTTTTTTAATGGGATTAAGATCCTCTGACACCAGGAGCACCCTCTTTGCACTGCGTGGTTTTGTCTCACAAAGATCAATCTATCTGAAGTCAGAGCAGATTTTTTTTTCTGAAAATAAGTAAGAAATTATGTATTTATTAGCAATTTCTCTGACTGAATTATTCTTCTACAAGCACCAACTTCTCTCTTTCTAAGCAAAGCAAATAAGCTATTAATTCTCTGTTTTTCCTCAGGGTATGTGCATGAACAGCAGTTGTAGAAGCTCATCAAGCTGCTGTTTGTTCCTGACAGAACCAGAATCTCTGATGAGTGTTTCATTATTTTCATTCAAAAAGGGAAAAAAAAAAGATAATTTCCAGGAGGGTTTACACCCCTTAATGGCCACTGTTAGAACCCTCCAGTTGCGGATTTGTCTAGGTCTCAGTTCCACTCTTCTCCAATACAACCTTTCTGGTCTGTAGCAAATGCTGTGGAAAAGACAGCCAGGTGACTGGTGTGGAGCCTAATGTCCCCAGTTTACACACTGTTCTGGAGAACTACAGTGGAGTGTACCAAACGCCTCAGCTAGAACAACAAATCTCTTCCCACCTGAAGGTGGGTCTCCATTCTCCAGAACAAATCAATTACTCCGTGTGACTGATGAAGTTGTGGTGAAACTACAAAAACCTGAATGATGCCAGCTCAATATTTTATTTTTTGATAATGAAAGTGATCTATTATTGTTTAAC
This sequence comes from Myiotriccus ornatus, assembly GCA_036023395.1. NCBI lineage: Eukaryota > Metazoa > Chordata > Aves > Passeriformes > Tyrannidae > Myiotriccus > Myiotriccus ornatus. The sequence continues at coordinate 98,232,961 of JAYRBT010000114.1, forward strand.
TAGTAATTCGGAGAATATCAACACAGAAGACAGGGAAAAAATGATGGTTACAACATTATTTATGTAGCCAGATTTCAAGATGAAACTAACTGCTCGAAGTTCACAAAATGTTGTTATTTCATCTTCTTTTATTTGTGAAATTCATTAAAATTTGGGACTCTAATATACCATGTATGAAAAAGAAAACCTCTAAACTATTCCCCATATCATCAAACTCCTCACCTATACAGCAGTGGATGGCTTGGAGAAACACCTCATATATCCCAGTGATGAGCCCCTTGATCTCTTGTGGATGGTTTGGGGACATCAGCAATGGTTTTTCAGAGAAGGTCCATTTGTTTCAGTGGCATATCAGGTCAAACAAAGAAGAGTTGCTAGTAAGAGGCAGAGAGAGAATTCACCTCCTGCATTTTGGCTATTACATTTTAGATATAGTATTTATTTTTATAAGCCCCTGGGGAAACAACTCTCCCAGATGCACAGTATCTGCATAATCACACAATTTCAGAAATTCAGTATTCATATCAGGCTTCTTGAGTTGTGGTAGTGTCCCTGTGGGGTTCTGAGGATCCAGGAAGAGCTTTGCCACAGCATAATGATTGGTGTCTGTTGTTCAGACTGTCAGGGTTAGTCTCTCCCCATCACAGCCTGTTTAAAGGCAGGTCCTTGTGAATTCCTGGGAATGGTGTTTTTCCCCCATATAATGAGGTAAGATATTGCCTCATAATACAAGGTAGTTCAAAGATGACCAGACCTTTATGAAGGCTTTTGGTACACCTGTACACTGAGATTTATTATCTGTCTGTTTAGTTTAGACCCATCGAGCAACATAACCAGCTCAGATGAGGCTGAGGTGAATAACAGGTCAAGATCATGGATACAATTTCATTAAACAGAAATATTTGTGGAAGGAGTGGGAAGAATTTACTAAGATGTGTGGATGGGCTTGGTAACATCTTTCCAAAATTCATTCTAGAGCTATTTTATTCCCTTTTCTCGGCTTGTTTGCTGTAATAGTATAGTAGTGAATTTATTTTTTTTTTCAGTTAAATTAATGAGTAATATCTTCAATGAAAACAGAAAAAAAAACATGCTTTATCCTAATTTTAAGTCCTGAAAGTTTTTTGGATCAGTTATTGTGTAATAGGTCTAAACATTGTTCTTGTTCTCCTGTGGTTGGCAACTTTAAAGTTCTTAGGGCTCAGTCAACAACACACCTTAATAAAATTGTGTAAGCAAAACTTGCTGGAAAACTCCCCTCATATTTTTTTATATTTGTAATTATCACTTGTTTACTGGGTTTTTTTAGGGGCACACATGGTCGTTTTTCCGTTTCTCGTCACTATTGGCAACAACAGAGGATTTAACAAGTATCACCTTGCTGTCAGACAGGATGTGCCTCTCCAAAATCAGATGTTTGAAAGATAGGTGTGTACATCAGAGCTAGTTGTCTACAACTTCACCAAAAATAATAACGAGCAGGCAGAATTATCCAGAATGATTCCTTTTGCATTAAACCAAGTATCTAAAATAGGTAAGATGAATTCTTTTCCAAAAGTGTTTTTCTCCCATTACACGTGAAGGGTTGAAAGGCAACTATTTCGTGTATAAGCATTACAAATATTTATAGTTAGGTCAAATGAATTGCATCTTATGTTACAGACTATTTTTCAAATAATGTGGATGATTTAGAATCTGCATTTATTCTTTATGAAATTAGTACAGAAATGGAGGGGGAGAGAGGCATTCCAGAGTGGTCAATTTATAAAGTAGCTAATCTTGTCTGTATACAGATAAGACATCACATTCAATTGATATTCAGACATTCAAATTTTAGAAACTTCACGTAAAGAGAATACCTCTATTCACTCTAATGTCTGCATACTGAGGATATTGCATACTGTCAAATGAGCGAATCTTTTTAACATTAAAGAAGTAGTTCACAAACTCAAAAAATATTTGAAATTGGTTATTCATACACATTGCAATGCAAAAGAAAATTTTATAAGTGGAAATGACTCTGGACAGTTAACAGTCAACAAATTTTAGTTAAATAGATAGTGGTATTTCACTGATATGTTTGAAAATTCAGTCAGATACTTTTTGCAACTGTTAGAAAAAGCTATTGTTTGTAAGACTTGGATGCCTAAAGGCAAACAACTAATTAATGTCTTAAAATAACCAGGTTTTTTGTTTTTTAAAATCCTGACTATACTCAAATAGTGCAAAAGCTTTAAAGCACGCTTTTGAAAATCAACCCAATTCATTATGTTCCTGTGTAAGGTCCTCAGTTAAAAAATTGGGGAAACTGAAAAAATACTATGCCAAATTTTAGTAAACTTACATACTAGCAGCTTAGAATTTGTGTAAACGTCTTTGCATTTTGCTATTTATTAGCAAAATACAGTAGGTTATAATACAACATAGGAAAGTCATGGTTTCTTGTCAAATAAGCTTTCACCAGTTCCACATGGTGAGACACTGCTCATCTTGCCAGTTCAACACAAAAGGAAACCAGCAGATGGAAGCAATGAAAAGCGGAATCTTTACTGCACTCATTGCAGCTAGTGCAATTCACTGACTTTCCAGAAGTACAATATACATTAGCCCATCTTCCTTTTCTGCTGTGCTGATGGATGTTGGATGGAGTGTTCTTCATTTCAGGACAAAGAGAAAAGAAGTAAAAAACTTAAGTGGACAATTGAAAATAGGACATGTTGATTCTATTTCTACAAGTCAAAATCAGATGTTTCAGCTCCCATACTTTATATGTCATTAAACTTACTATAATTACAAACCACTATGATAACTACTTTGCTCTGACTATGCACAGCCAAAACCTCCTTTGGGAGGAACCAGCTTAATTCTACTGAAATGAAAGGGCTTAAGTTCCTGGCTACTCTTAAAAACTGAGCTAGCATGGAAGGCCCTTTTCTGCCAAACTGCTCCTGATGTTAGGTCCTTGCATTTTATTTTTTTCTTTTTTTTTAATTATTATTATTATCTATTCTTTTTATTAACATGAACCGGTAAAACAGACAAATGCAGTGCATAAATTTATGAAAACAGATTTGGTGAATCTAGTTTTCAAAGAAATCCACTTAGAGATTTATAAAATAGAGATAAAGGATTTTTTATAGTATACACGTTAAGACTTTAAGCTCTAAGATAGGTCATCAGATACAAATCACCCTAGTTTCAATAATCACTATGAAACTGTACATTTTAATTTTAAATTAAATAAGAAATCAAGAAAGAAGAGAAACAAAGTTTACTCTGATTTTTTTTAAGAGCAGCAGGCTAGTGGAACAGAAGAAAGACTTTTTCAATATTATACTCTATTTTCTGTCTCATGTAATTAAAATCTTCAGTGTGAATGCTCAGTTGTGGCATCTATATTTTACTAGTAGCAAGTAAAACTATTCAGGAGGAGTTTAACAAATGTTTAAAATTTATTTGAAATTCATTACCACATTTCCACCAGCTGGGATATAGCCATGTCTGCTTTCAGTCTCACACCATAAGCATGTTACACTGCTCTGACTTTTATATGGGAAGCTGAATTTATAATAATTTGGAACATATTAAAAATTGGAAAGTATTCAAACCATAGTGACAGTGAGATGAGACTTCATGAACTGGTTGCATTTAGAGGGGAATAGGAGAAACTGAGCAATGGGTTTGTTATGCTCTGGATCTCTTCTTTCTAACATGCTCTGGTGTACCTCATTTCCACAAAAGCTTTGTGATCACTCTCCCTAACCACTATCCTTCACGACAAGCTAAAACAAGTTGTACATTACAGCCCTGTTTATTTTTAGAAAGATTCAGAATCCTGTCTATTCTGGTTTCATTTTCTTTTACTTTCACACTCCAATAAACCTAACCCACTTTCAACACACTAAGACAATTTAACCTGCCCATGTAGGGACTTAGTGTATTTTAATATAATGTATATTTGTACTCCTATTTTCAAAAGGCTTATGTGTAGTCAAATCTTGAGAAAAGTAAATCACCTTGATCTATAGCAAATTTCACAAACACCACAAAATCCAGAAAAACAGCAAAACCTTAAGCAATGTTTTTTTTCTGAAAACAGATATTAATGTTGAATATAATATTTTAATTTACAGAATATGTGGAAACTTTTTCAATAATGATCTTAAGAGTAACACATTTCAAAAGTCTTCTGACGAAGTCTAAAACCTGCTAATTTCCTTGATGGAAGCTTTGGTTTTGTTGTTGTAACCAGATTGCTATATTTTTGGAAAAAAAAAAAAACCAAACAAAACAGCCAAAACTGTCTTAAGTAGAGCTTATAAAATGGTACTGAAACAGAACTGCCCTCTTAGCAAAGCTACAGGACTGTGCATCTATGCAGTGTTATGTCTGGAGAGTAAAGACAATGGATGTGGGAACAGATATGGCAGTAGGAGAAAACTGTCAACAGGCTTCACAGAGGGAAAGTTTTCATGGTGTTCCAGATTTATCTTTCCAAAGTACTTCTATTTTTCTTTCAATAACCATGTCTTCCCACCAGCTCTATGTAATCTCAGATTAATTGTTTCCAGACACCTCTCATCAAGATCATTCCAATCCCCTGTGTCCCCTCTCTATATCAGTCCTAGTTCCATCCCACTGTCCCTGTCCTGTCAGCCCATGGCTGCTAATGCTGTAAGATGTATGCTCACAGCTTTTTCTTCAGCATTGCCCAATTTGGGAGAGAAAATGGCCCCTCTATACATATTTCTATTACACTTTTTTCTCTCCCTGCCTCTTTCTGCAAGAGTTCTCTGGGGAGTGTTTTTAATGTCAAGTAGAACACTAAAACATTTCTCAGCAAATTAATCAAATCATCCATGGTTTGTATTTGCAAGTAGTTAAAAAGATGTTTCCACAGAGTTTAATAACAGCTGAACATGAGCCAGCAGTGTGCCCAGGTGGCCAAGAAGGCCAATGGCATCCTGGCCTGGATCAGGAACAGTGT
>JAYRBT010000114.1:98238047-98257835 GCA_036023395.1 Myiotriccus ornatus
TGGGCCCCTCAGTTCAGGAAGGATATTGAGGTGCTGGAGAGGGTCCAGAGAAGAGCAACGAAGCTGGTGAAGGGACTTGAACAGAAGCCCTGTGAGGAGAGGCTGAGGAAACTGGGGTTGTTTAGCCTGGAGAAGACTCAGGGCAGACCTCATCACTCTCTACAACTACCTGAAAGGAGGTTGTAGCCAGGTAGACTTTGTTCCCTTTTCCCAGGCTGCTATCAGTAAGACAAGAGGGCATGGTCTCAAGCACTTCCACAGGAGGTTTAGATTAGATGTTAGGAAGAAATTTTTTACAGAGAGGGTAATCAGGCACTGGAATGGCTGCCCAGGGAGGTGGTGGATTCTCTGTCCCTGGAGGTGTTTAAGAAGAGACAGGATGCGGCACTTAGTGCCGTAGTCTAGCAACTGTGGTTGTAGTGGATCAAGGGTTGGACTTGATGACCTCAGAGGTCCTTTCCAACCCATCTGATTCTATGATTCTATGATATGTGAAACCTTTAAAAATTCTTTTCTAATTTATACCAAAATTTAAAAATTTCCTGGAAAATTTATTTGCAGTGATTAGTAGTGATATAATTTATGGGAAATCCAGTTTGTTCTGGGGCAGCTGGCAAGTACAGCAGACATGAGTAGCTAAAAAGTTTCTATTATGCTCAAACCCTATTCAAGATAGTTCCTATAACAATACATCAAGAATGCACTGACTTTCAAATGTATGTGTTTAGCGTACTTAAATAAGGAAAGTAAAAGAAAAGAAAATCATAACAAAGCATGTTATGCACCAACAAGAACAAGACATGATCACATGATATAAGTCAGAGGTGGCCATCAGGAGAACTATGATTGAGTTTACAAGCAGTGGGCCTATAACAAAAGAAGGGTAATGTTTTATTTTAATTATGGGTATGAATGTGTTTCATTTATTCTTTCAGTGGATTCAGTCTTGTATTGGTCACAAGGGCCATAAAATATGTAGTATGGCCTATAATCCACAGCGTTCTTTGTTGCTTTTGGAGTAATCAGAAGGCTACTTATACAGTGTACTGTGCAAATAGGCATGGTAACCTTCCTGTTGCATTACCAGCTGTGGTGAGTGTTGTTTAAAATACTCTGAGTATTTTACTGCTGTTTTACTATGACACCTCAAGCAGACAAGATAAAATTCCAAAGCAAATACTTCAACAGGAGCAGTATGCACTGTGTGCTTCCTGTCGTCTGAGCTGATACATCACTGTACCCCTTGGCACCAAGAGAGCACAGCATGAAGGAAACAATCCACCCCATTTACTTTAGAGACCTAAGTCAGATGCAGCAACACTTGAAACATAGTTCCCTCACCTCAGCAGGGCTGCCAAAGTTGTCTAAATTTTACAACCAGGTTCCCAATCCAAAAATCTTACAGTAATAGTTGTAAAGGCAATTTGATCTGTTCCTGAAGTGATTATTAAAAATCAGCTCCAGGAAACTGGTTTGCTCTTCTCTTGGGATCCAGCAATTCTCCATTGGAAATGCTTTCCTCTAGAACTGCTTGTTACTGGTTTTACAACATGTCCCTAATGCAGATTTCACAATACTCTGGGGTGTGTTTCTGGTTATGAGTCCTTGGAGTATTTATACATTTTCTTTGCAAAGAAAACAGAAATGCTCAAGTGAAACCAAGGTGTGCCTTGTACTGAATGAAGACCTAACCACTGGCCACCAGATCTGTGGCCCTTCTTGCTTATTCATAGCATCATTTAGACTGGAAAAGATGATCAAGTCCAAGCAGCTTTTGGCTGCTGTTCCTAGCTGTGTGCTGCAGACAGTGTGATACTCACTATCTTTAACTGACAGAAAGGGAATATTGCATCTAGAACAAAAGGCTAACTACTCAACTGGGTTTGCCATGCTTAAGGAACTAAACTTAAGTATAACACAGATGTCCAGGGGAAAGTTACCTTCTCAAAAATAGTGAGAAAAGTTGCACTGCACAAAAGAAGAACCTTTGTGATCTCATGCTGATCCCCTAAAACAATATGTGAATGGTGATGCTTAATATGGAGATTGAAACCTGCTCAGGCATAGCCCTCCTCCTTGAGGTCCCTGTTGGCTGGTTCCCATGGGCTTTCTCATAATACCTGAACAGCCAAGGGAAAGAAGCTGATCCTTCAAAACCATGCTTTTGCACATGCAAGTCATGAAAGAAAATTTAGTGCTTTCCATAGCTGTTCTGCATCATTGCTACTTCCCTGATGTGGCTTTGTAGTTCTGTCCTCAAGCCTGTAGAGTGGATAGCCTAAGTGCTGGAAAAATAATACCTTTATTAATACATGTAAGGGCTTTGCTATATATCTTTTATTTTCTTTATTGACGAAACAACTACTGTTGGATATATTGCAAAGGTTTTGCTGCTTGTTGTTGAAGAGACATATCTAAAGTAACAAAGGTCAAGAAAGTCACACCTCAGAGTGACAGTTCCACGAAAAAGTAGTCTGCTCAGTGCTCTATAATGATTCAGATTCTGTGTCTGCTCCTACCATTTTATTTGCTGTACATGAGACTATATAATATATTTAGTAAGTCATGATGCAGAATGATGAAACATTCCATTACAGAAGCATAAGACTCTTCATTATATTGTCATGGGAATCGATTTGTTCTATTATAATTGTTTTTATACTTACAAAAAAAAATTCTCAAATATATTAAGCTTTAGTACACTAATTAGATTGTATTTTACAGTACCAGTATGTGTGATTTTCTTTCTATTCACAGGTGGAAGATGGTATGGAGCATATAGTTCTTCTATTTAGAGCTGAAGAATTTTAAAGAGGTGACCACAATGTGTATTGCTCTTTGTTGCTTTTTCACTGCGTCTTCAACATTGGTCTATCTTCTGTTCATTCTCTTTTGTAACTCTTCAACTTTACCTTTTTTATTTAGCTGCTTTTGCACTTTAAGTCCTTTGTACCTCTTCCAGTAAGTTGTTAATAACTACCTTAGCCATTGCATTAAGTTTTGTGTGCTCGAATGCAATGGATTTCCATCCATATTTGATTTCATTAACTTCACTGGATTTCAGGCACATAAAAAGTTAATCATGCTGTTAAATGTTCCTTTGAAAAAGCCTATGGATGCATGAAAAGTCACAAGAGGGCAGGCAACATTATGCATTAGACTGTCAGTTAGTTACTCAGTAGTGTTTGATCATATGCATATTCTCTTTTTATAATAAAGAGAGTATGGTCTCAGTAATCAACCATTTAATAAAGAATTACTAATTTTTGCTCTAGGATACCATAAAGTAACTTGTATCACAGAAGTAACTCTCAAACTTATATGAAAGGGGACGTTTTGGTTAATCTTAAATTTTAATAAAATATAAGTAATACATGTTCCAATATATGATTTTCTGTGTGAGAGAGACAATTATAAGATAATTAGAATATACTACTTTTCCATAAATGAAGCCAAATAATAATGGAACAGATAATATAAGACCTCTGAAGTTTCAAAGATGCTCATTACAAAATGTATAACAATGTTAGTGTGTAATTACAATATTCTCATTATTTCCTGAGAATTAATTCTATCTTGGAAGTTATTACCATAATCAAAATTGTGATCTATTATTAATTATTACTGGTAAACATGCTACCCAACAAAATCTCTTACAATTACTAACAAGACTGAATACATGTACAGCGTCTCATACTTTGAAAAGCAAGGATAATAAAAGGCAGATTTTACATTTTTAGCCTGCAGAGTTTTGTGTATGTCTTGATTAGATTATTATACTGAAAGATTAACTCCTGAAGAGGATAGCTTTGCCTACGAATGATCATAATGGAGATCAGAATGAAGGAAACCAAGATGCTTGTAGCCTACTAGTACTAGTTTCTAAATTCTTTAAGAATAATCCAAGATATAATGGCTAAGACTAGGAGATTCAGGTCTGTACTTTTAGTGATAGGTGTTTAAGTTAAATACTGCAATGCATTAGGAATGTCAGCAAGGCAGATCAGGGCACCTATTTCAGGTCCTCAGGCATTCAGTCAATGTAGAAAAAAAGACACCTCCAGAAATGAACCTGAAGGCCTGTACCTCATCTTCCTCCCTCAGCTGTGGAGAGAGCCCAAGGAACTCTGTAGGCTGAGAGGTGTAGTGGGTGAGCTCATGCACTTTAAGAACCGTGGCCATGTTGAAGTTTAAAATGGAAAGCCCACGTTGACTCAGGTGCTGTGCCCTGAAAGGCAGGAATGAATGAATGATCCTTATCCATGTAAGCACTCCTGGCAATGATGCAATGACGCATGATTTGATGCAGAAACCTTAAGTGAAAAAAATGTCAGATCCAGCTAGCCACCTTCCCTGAAGAACAAACAGAAGACTGACCCCCAAGTCTGAAAACTACCTGAGATTTGCAAAATATGGTGATCATTTGTAGGAAATTCGTCTGTCTCCAGCAGGCATGGAAACCCGTTTAAGTCCCAGGAAAAATTATAGTATTGACCATTTTGAGGAGGATATTGAGAGGAGGAAGGATGCATAGGAAAATATCTGTCTTTATTTTTTCTGGTGAGGTTGAGTAAATGATGAATATCCAATGCATTTCCCCCATTTATTTTTCTCTTACTGAGCCATAAGTTCTTACACCCAGAAGGAACTGTAAGCCATAATCTACAACTGCAATGCTAGCAATGCACTTAAAAAATTTTCAGTACTTGAAAGGAAAGAAATTAATTGAAAGAGCCATTTAGTTGATATGTTTGAATATTTTCTTAATCATTATCTAGTAGATAAAACATTCCCAGTGTTACTTGCTTTAGTACTCTGTGCCTCCCTCAATTTCAAATTCATAAGATTTTATCATAACAAAAGTGAAACAATTTTTTTCAAAATCCCAAATAAATTAATACAGCATTTCCCAGTTGCAGGAAATATAACAAAAAGGAAAAAGGAAAAGACATATAGAACAATTTTTATTTTAGAAAAACACCTCTTACTTTATAAAACTACTAAATCAATTTCCATTTAAAATATCCCAAATAACAACATAAACAACAACAAACATTTTCTATAAGGAACTCTGATTAGAGTATTATTCCCTCTGTTGATTAATTGAACTGGAATGTTGATTACTTTTAATTGTACACATTAAATAAGTTAGTACTGCGTCATGATACACCAAGGCATACAGGGGGATTTTTAATTCAGTGTAAACAATTATATCCTAAATCACAGAAAGCTTTGAAACATTCACCTTTTTTTTTGTTTGATTGGTTTTTTCAACTCAGTAAACATTATTTGCCTTCATAAGTTTTGAGGATTGTGGTTCTGACTGAGGTTATGGAGACACCCTTCCAAAATAACAGTCAAGGTTTTTGATTGCACTGCGAGACAGGACCCTTGGAAGTCCAGCTGTAGACTCTGGCTTTGCCACAGAACAATGTTTCACCTTAAACAGAGGAGAACGCTTATCTTCTCCAAGGGGTTTTAGAGTCAGGAATAAGTTGCGGTACTAAAAAAAAATGATAATGAAGAGCATCTTGCAGGTCTATTTTGGAACTTTCAATTTTACACACGTTTGGGATTGCATCAGTTATTTAATTGAAAAAGTGAGAAAGCATTTAAACGTAAGAGGTATTTTACAATAAACAATGGTGATTTAAATTTATTGGTTATTTTTATTATTTTCTATGTTAAATCAACCAGCATAAACACATGTGCTTAGTTTAAAAAATACTAGTAAATCAACTTTGAAAACCACTGTTTTGTCAGATAATGCCCTTACTTTGCACACTGTTGTAAATATTCTAGTTTCTAATATATCACAGCACAAAATAAAAATAGATTTCTCATCTAGATCACAAAAGTATTTTACAGATGTGTATTTTATCTACATTAAATGAAAAATTGAAGATTGGGAGAGAAGGATGATGAACAACTATATTTGTAGTATGAGAAAGACAAGAAAATTTAAGGCCTCAAGTAAACTGGAAAGTGCTTTTATTAGAGTCTGGAGGTGAATTAGTAATATCCTGCAACATTCTGAAATCCCTTCCACCATACACGTAAACAGAGCTGAGTAAAGTATATTAAAAATCAAGGAAGAAAACCCTCTAATATATTACAAGTGACTCAGAAAGAAATGTTAATTTACAATAAATATCCTTTCTTAAAACTTCGATGCTCTCTTAAGTAGAAGTGGAAAAAAGGAAAAAAAGTTCTATATTACCAAGCAAACCAAGTTTTTTAACAAAATATAAAAAGAGATAAAGGAATATAGACCAACAGTCACAGCAGGGGCATATGCATAAGGGCAAGAGTAACCAGGTCATAATAAGGAAATACCATAATAACTTATGTAGGGCCAACATATTTTGCAAAACTGATAGGAATCAATTAATCACTCATAAGGTCATTGATTCTTTATCCATAACATGGATAATTTTTAAAAGACTCATTAATGAACAGACACATGACACACTGCTAAAATTAGCCTGCTCAGACCAACCTGGTGTGCCTTCCTGGATCTAATAAGAAGGTGTGTCTCCATCTAGTGAAATGCAGTGCAAAAAAGCAAGAGGCAGAAGGAAGGACATTAGACCGTAGCAGGGATTCAGAAAAGTTGCCTGCACGTGGAGAGAGGTGTCAGGAAAGCCAAAGCTCAGCTGGACTTGAGACTTGATAGGTACACAAGAAGAAGAGTTTGTACATTAGTAGTAAGAGACTGAACAAATAAAATGTTGAACTGCTGCTGAATGAAAATGATGATTCAGTGCCAACAGAAACAGGTAAGACCGAGGAACTCAATGCCCCTTTCCTTCACTTTTCTCCAACTATTGAAGAGGACTTCAGTAAATTTTTTCATGTCCATGGGAACAAACATCATATTTGTATTTTCATGAGTAAAATTACAGTTTTGAATTTCTTGTGATGATGGGAAATTCTTTTCCAAAGTGTTAACCATCCCAACCCCCCCAAATAATCACCTTTCCTGATCTAGTTCACTATGATTCTTTTACTCCAAACTTTTGTCTGAATACTTATTTACATCTGTGATGCACACAGTTAAGAGCTGCTTGGCAAAGTTAATAAGGAGAGTTGAGTTCCCTATCAGTCTCTGACACAGGAAATTTGTGAATTTGTCTTCATATTTTTGATAGGCAAAATCACTCGTATCTGAAGCTGTCAGCTATCAATGCGGGACGTCAGAACAGGAGGTCATGAGCGCGCTCAGGGCTGATTTTGACAGTGGTTTGTCCCGGGAGCAGATGAAGAGCTCCAGTGAAGAAACCACAGGGCTCATGAAAGTCAGCGAGGAAGCATTTTCCCAGTGGATGGGCATTTCATTAACACCTCTATTTGAAGGGCAAAATGACATCCTGGCTACAGTATGCTGAGGTCTTGACCTTCCTCAAGAAACCATCTAATTACTATACTCTGTCAAACCTCCCTTTTTGGAGAACATGATTAAGGAGGCAGTTGCTAAGCAACTTCAGGAGCACCTGGACAAAGTGGGAATTTTAGTCTTCTTCCAGTCTTCAAGTAATCATTTCCAGACTAGTTTTCGTAACAGTGTTAGCTTCATATTTCCTAATACTACTCTTGGGACACTAATGAAATATTGGTTTATATCAGCTCTGTTAATGTTTTTCACATATATTTCAGTTATTGATGATTCAGGTCATCTTATGTTGAGTAATGGAAGGTTCATATTAGTACCAGAGTTTTATAAAGAGCATATGCATATAAAATCAAATGCTTTTTACTTATATTCATGAGAAGCAAAGCTCACCTTGAAGAACAGATAATGATTTTATTCATATTCATCTCCATGTTTCTCCCTAAATCTCTGATATCAAATATGCAAATCCTCTAGCTTCAGTCAAAGAAAAAGAAAAACTGAAATTGTATCACCATCAGGACTTCAAATAATGAAGCCATGAATAAAAAGATCTGTGAAAAATGAGTTTCTAATAACAACGAGGTTTCTAATAGCAGCAGGAATCAGATTATGAGAACATAAAGGGGAAGTTTCATGTATGAATGGTTTGAAGAACTGCAGTCTTAAGATGTCTTTATTGCTTAAAATGAGGAATGATGTTGACTGTACCTGTCAGAAGTTCTCCTGTGGACCTGACAAATCTCCTGCTTTCACAGATCCTGTGGCTCAGCTGTGAAATTGTGGCTAAGAATTTAATCAAGTGCCACAAAAATCAAACAAGGAAATAAACAATCTGGTAAGTAAGCTTTCCTCAGAAACCCTGCCCAAATTGGAAACACTCTGATAATATGAAATATCTAAGTTAGTTTAAATAACTTGTTTATAGAGATATTCTGCCTGATGTGAAAGAATTGGACATTTTTCATTATATAATTAACTGAAGCAAAAATATTAAAAGTTTTTTTGTTGCCAAAGATTGGTGTTTCTAGAAATTATTCTGTTTGAATCCAGCAAGACGGAGGGAAAAGTTTGCAGTCTGATGTTGTCCTAAGCACCGAGAAAGTCCTTTTCCTCAATTCAGATAACTTGCCTGTGAGAAGCAGCTAAGGTGAACAAAGAAAGGGTTAATAAAAAAGTAGTGCCAGGGTGTAATTTCATCTCTGTTGCCCTCCTGTATTGACTTTCTCTATTATCAAGTTTCTATTACATAACCAGATTTATGCTGCAGCTCCAAGCATCACAAGCATAAATCAATGAGTGGGAGCAGCCGGCAGAGTCAGACAGGGAAATTGTTTTTAAGTCCCACAGACATTTAGTTCTAAGTCTGAAACTCTAGCAATGCTCGTTAACTTGTGACCATGGAAAGTGGTGCTGGTGGAGAAGCTCAGCCCTTTTCCTGAAGCATGCCAAGCTCTCCACTGCTTAAGCTGATGATGAAGTTGCAGTGAACACACAGGAGGATGGAGCAGAACAGAGGGAAAGAGAAGGCAGCCAAGACACAAAAGTGCCGTGGAACAACTCTTCATTCTATCACAGCTCCCAACATGTAGGTTGAAGTACTTGAACACTCATTATCCCTTGAGAAGCCTGACAAAGTGATCCTTTTGACTGTTTTCAACCCTTTTTATCGATGGATTAGATATTGAGAGGGAAACAAACTGCAGAAAAACAATTTCTTCTTTCTGATTGAACATAGAAGCTAGGGCTATTTAGATAGTTTCTTCAATACTGAGACTAGAATCAGTACAGACTTCTTTCTGCTTGTCCTTCTGTTTGGCTTCAGAGGACTGTCCAGTGTTTTCTGAAAGAGGCTATATGTTTTTCTGAGTTAAATGTGCTGTGCCTATATGTCTGTTTGTTAATGGTACAGCATTACCCACTTCTGATTATGAAACCTTCTGTGACTTTCAGATTAACTCACACCCAGGAGGGTGTTAGGCAGGTCAGTGTCCCTTCCATTCTCAAGGGCTAAAGACCACGGTCTGTTGTAGAGCATTCATTCCCATATGTCAGGAAAGGTCCCCTCTTCAGCATGTCCCACTAACCTGGTACCCCAGCTGTAGCAATACAGTAATACACTAGAATGCAGCATGGCTGCACATTGTCACACAACATGGATATCTGATGCAATGGTCTCAGAACAGCCTAGGGTACAAGCACATACCTCAGTCTTCTCCTACTGTAGACTCTAGAACCAGCAAAAATGTAAGCACAAATGTAAGCTTAGAAGGGCCCTTCACTGTCTTGGAGGGAGTGAGAGCAAGAGAGTGATACTAGTAGAATAATAATTTAACAGACTCCACTAAAGATTAAAAGAATTTCCTTGGACCTTCGCAACTCCCTGTGTCCTTGGGTGTTTTGATCTCTTTATGGTGTTGTACATGAAGACTTTCCTAACATGTTATATCTCTTATCCTCCATTCTCACAAGGCTATTTTCTAGCTGTCTATTAACTAATTCCAATTTGACAACACTGCTTTGGAGATGTTGCCATTTGATGTTTCTTCATCCAGACAGTTCAGCTGTGAAAACTGAAATTAATCCAGATATCCTTCCTGGGCTAATGTGCCTTCTGACAGTCCCCAAACACACCTCCAGCATGGGGTTTTTGTTTGTATTTCACAGAGAGGAGCTGCCTACTTTCCACAAGTAGGCAATTACTGACTTTATATCTACGACTAATCCTGATGGTAACTGATTAAAGAAGGGAAAAAAGCCAAGGATTGTGGAGTTAGAGACAATTCCCTTTAAAGAGAATAGCTCTGCAGAGTACATGTGGTGAATTATTCTCTTTCAAGTGTAACTTGTTCTTATGCTTCTTTCTCACTTTCCAGATAGATATTCTAGCTGGTCACTATTGCACAGTGCCATCACCTGTAAACAATCTTTCCAAATAATAAGATTATCAAAACCTGTAAAATTCCTGGAGGTAATTTTTCTTCATTTAATTATATTTTTTTCTCCTCCAAGGAATTTTTGCAAACATCATTTATCTCTTGTGCCCCTCTGATTTACTTAGGTAAGCACTTCATTGTGCTTTTTTTTTTTTCTGATTTAAAGCTGCAATATGGCATTTGTTTTTGGGATCCTTGAAGATTCTGTATAATATTTACACATAGAAAATGCAAAACCATAAGTATTAAATATATGGACTCACATTTGTAATACTTGTTCTGGAGATGACATTTTGTTCTTATTGCTATTCAACATCAAGCTGAAAACAGTTCTTAAAAATTAATGGCCTATGCTAAACAGATACTGAAGGATCAGAGTCTAATTTTAGCTAGACTATATTATAATAAGCAATTACTTTCTCTCATATCATGTTTATATAGCATGACCAAGTTTAAACACCTGATTTAGTAAGGTCCTGAAATGAATAATATAGCTTCTTGAAGGAAGAGTAAAAAACCTTGTGTCACCCACTGAAAACTTGCATGGAGCTTTCAGTTTATTCAGTTGATGAGCTGATAACTGCATTAATACAAGGTGGAAGTATAAAAAAGAACAGTGTCTTTTACCAGCTTTTTGTACTCTCGTCTTTTAAAGCAAATCACTTCCTCTCCCTAGAACCTTTAAAGGCTCTTTCCCTACAACAGTTCTCTGGGTTTTCTGTATGGTCAGTAAGACAAGTAGGTTATAGTATTTTCCAGTGTCTTGGTGAGGAATGGATGTACATGGTGGTACTGACAGTCCATGTGGATCAGGACTCAGCTCTGCTCCTCTTCTTAGAAGAGTTCAGTAGACACGTAGGCTGCCAGTAATTAGATCTTGTTTCCATCAGAAGAAATGAGATCAGATGTAAAATCCAGTACTGTGAAACAGGACGGATGATTTCACTATCTGTACCTCAGACTTTTTGAAAGGTCTCCTGGCATCAGATTCTCCTTTCTTGTAAAGATACGATTCCTGAAAGCTGTTCTTGCTGTGGCAATTCCAAGATAAAATGCTATAGAGCCAGTGCATTGCTGTCTGAGCCTATATCAATAACCATTCATTGCCAAGAAGTCTAGAGAATTCATAATGTCATTTTTTATTTTGTTAGCTTCAAAAAGCCCTATAATGATACTATTTTTATGTATCAGTGCACAGAGATCTTACACAGAGCACAGCTCTATTCAAATATAGAGAAAAAAGGTAATTTCTGCCCCAAGGAGTTCACATCTGAATATGATAGAGAAGTGACTTATAGACATAAATAGAGGTGAAATAAAATATTTGTGATCTTAGAAGATTGTATTCATAAAGAATTAACAGCTTGGTTATATTTTTGAAGGAGGGAGTGAGTGTAGTGGATGCAAGTTTGTTTTCGTATATTTTCTTCATTTTCCACACACATGTAACCCCACTTATAAGAAATTCATACCTTGTACAATAAGCTTTCTCACTGGCCAGGTTATATGTTTTATTTAAATTATATTCTTTATCAAGAAAAAAAGAAACATGGATAGTAGCAGAACTGATGCAAAATTCAATAAACATACCACTGTATCCATGTATATACATATTCAGTATCTATGACGCTTCTACAGACTGCCAGTGCAGTTTTCTCTCCCTGAACAGCTTCCACAAGTAATTTCATTGGATTTCCACTGCAACATCAGTCAGCCCTGGCAAGCGACATTATCAGTCTCACAGTAATGTGAATGAGATTACACGTGATAATGTCAAACAGCAAATGTTGAGGTACCCAGTTCAATCGGGTGTAACTTGATTTTGAGAAAACCTACACTTGAATCAAAACATATGTCTAGACATTATAGCCAAAAGTCTTTATTCTTTGACTTTTTTTTATATATATTTTAAGTTGTTTCAGAATAGATTAAACATACAATAATTTTAGTGTTTATGTGAAATCCAGATTTGGCACTGAGTGTTATTGATGATCACATTTTTTCCTTAAAGTTCTGGCTGACACAAATGTATTAATGGTATAACAATGTCGTATGAATTTTGATAAAGTATTTGTTATATTAGATTTTTTTTTTGATTACCTGAAAAATTGGCGATAATAGTAAGGCTTTTGAAAAATTCTAGTTTTCAGAGAAATTCTGAAGCTCTGCTACTTTGAAAACCAAAACTCCAACTTGTAATAGAAGTGAAAGAACATGAGGAAAAATGTTTATTAGAGGAAACAAAATAGCATCAAGGTGCTTCAAGGGGAAAATTGTTTCTTATCTTGATCAGTGTGAGAGAATAGTGTAGAGTTATTTATAAAATTCACACTGGTAAGAGCTTTTAGAACTCACATGAAGAATAATATATACTTCCTTTCCTGGGGTCATCCACAGTGACCAGTCATGATGAATTCAAAAGTGGGCATAAAATTTGTTTCAACCCATCATTCACAAAGAAAACTTTCTAGATATGACATGATATTCATCCCAGAAGAATGCACAACTTTTTTTTTTCTCATGTTCTGGGATTCTGGGACAAGTGCAAAGAGCAGTAAAATTGAGATATTTTCAAAGGAGATCTATAATATGGAAAAGTTGCAATTCTTTCTTTCCAGAACAAACCATATTAAACAACTAGAATTATTAGTTGCACTCCCATAACATACCAGATGTTATTATTCTTTTGCTGTCCCTTCAGTAAACTACTATCCACAGAAGTCACATCATGCACATTCAGACATCAGACATAAGTAAATCAATTTAAGCAGTTTTGATAAGAAAGGACTGGGGGAAAATATATATATATATATTCATATATTTATTTATTTAACAGCTTTAACTGTCTAACACTGTAGACTGTTTTCTGCACAGAGGATTTTGAAATATTTCTTACAGAAAAACAGCAGTGGACACCAAAAATCTCTGTCCATCCTCATGGACCAGTTTTACTCTCAGGTGTTAAATACCCTCAGTGGAAGGAAAACAGAACAAGGTCAGTAATGTCATAAACCCTAAATTAATTGAGAATTACTATTAGCAGTATTTGTCCCCCCTGTTACAAAAAGGGAGAATATTTTTGAATCCTTTTTAAGGATGAACTCATGCAGATCTAATAATGCTGATTCACAGACACACTGAGCTAATGCACTTCATAAGAAGGACATTGCATCATTTCAGCAGATCTCACAATGTAAATATTAAAGGGAATTTCACCATGGCATCAGCTTTACTGTAATCAAAGACTCCAAGGTATGATTACAGCTAAGCAGGTCACACAGTGAGATAGACTCACTGAGGCAGTAAGATGGTCCCAGTCTAAAGAATATAAGGCAGGAGACACAAGCCAATCCTTTTACTGTATAATAGAACATAATGTTATATCATGTCTTTAAAAAAATCAATTTAAATTATGTTCCAGCCAACTGCTTCTGGTTAAGGGAAAAAAAACCTAACATGAGGACTGCACATATTTATATCAAAGTTAAACACTGTGGAAACAGGCCGTAAAATTTTTCTTCACAGGATAGGATAAGTATCAGTTAACTGAAGTGTGCAAACAAAGTGCATTGTTTTAAGACTTCTGGTTTTTTTATGTGCTATGTTTCACATTTGGAAGGAAATAAGAAATCCCATGGTTCTAATGCTTATTTTTAAAAAACGAACTCAGGAAGAGAATTTGATGTGTAAACATGTGCCTCTTTCCTGGGGAGAGCAAAGATAGGTCCTCTAGATATTGTCTGCTTATCTTTGTATAGAGTCCTGACCTGGACCTGCTACAAGCTGCTTCCACCAAGGCCTGTGGCTCCTCCCCTATCCCAGAGGATATCAGGGTGTGAAATGGAGAGTTTCATTTACTTAGGGTACACAGTTGCTGTGAAATATAAATAGTACTCTACCTAGAAGTTAGGAAAAGTGACTTAAGATAGTGAGATCTGGGTCATTCCTTCCTCCCTGTGGGCACCCCTCTAGGCCAGGCTTACAGAAGCTGTGCTCCAGCACTCCTGCACTGCAACTGCTGCTGTTAATGACAGTCACATACCCACCACCCAAGCAGAGGCGTCACTGGTCAGCCAGGGCATAGGCAATTCGTATGCAAGAAAGGTTAGCATATTTATTATGTTGCTGTTTTCACTGCCATGAGTCCTATATATTCAATCCCATCATTTCTGCTGGGTCAGCCCTGGCACTAACTTGTATGTCATGGGTGAACTCTGCCGTCTTCTTTCTCTCTTGTGTTTTGTGAGTGGTTGGATCTTGTGTTTCAACTTCATTAAGCATCCCACGTACTTCATAGTGCTCCCAGCATATTGGAAAAGAGGTTTTGTCTATGCCCTCTTTTGGCACTCAGGAGCCCTTTCCTAGATTATCTAGAGCTTTGTTTTGTAGTATAAGTAGCTGGAACAGAGAAACAATTGATTCCTTACTCTCTTATTTTCCCACTATCTAAAAATAGAGAATTGCCCATCACCCAACTCGTCAGGGTGACTCCTGCCTCAGTAAAGAGCTCAGCCAGTTTCTGAGCACTGTAACTCCAGGACTTCCTCCTTGCTACAAAGGGTCATCTCTGCTATTAGTTCTGTAATTAGGCAAATGGGTTATTTCTTTTTGCCTATTCCTAGATGAAATCCATATCTATGGAAGGAAAAGACACTTGATATGTTTATATCTGAAAGAAATTTTCAATTATTTTACTCAGAAAATGAAAAATCAGCTCTTGTAGATCTTCCCCCAAACCTTTATTTCCCCAAGAAAAGCTCTGTGTATCTGTTTTCAAACTTTATCTTTGTGACAGTTGTCCATAAGAAGAAACTGGCCTGTTTATTTAACCTCTGTCATTGTATACGAAATGAAAGCTTTTATTGTATCAGATTACATATACGGTGAAGTAGGAGTGAGAGTGCATAAAAGAAGTCCAGTATCTACATTTGTTCATTCATTGCATCACCGTATTTAGTTGCCTATTCACATAAAACAACAAGGCTTTTGTATAAATCTGATGTTTAAAAATGTAGTCTACCATGCAATACTTTTTGAACATTCTACATTATTTTAATTTTCTTAATGCTCGCTTTACACTTTCCAGAGATATGAAAGCATCTTACCCTTTGACTTAATATCTGTTTGAGAGAGGGAAGAAAGACTAATAATGTAGTGTGAAAGGAAATGTGTACAGTTGTTGTTGTGTACACCAAGCATTGGTAGAAGTGACATGTTTAATGCCACTCTGTTTTATTTGTTATTAATGTGCTAAGGGGTCTCTTTTGTGCACACTGAGTTTTAGGGGCATCAGTGTATTCATCTCAGTGGCTTGTATGGCAGAGAAACACATAGTACTTGTGGTAAAAGTGGACAGACTGTATCTCTGTGCCTAGTTAGAAGTTTCTCTTTTTTTCCCTGGAAGAAAGTTTAGTTAAGAATAAAGGACTTGACGCCAACTGAAATGCATCTTTCCTATCAAATACTGTGCGACATAAGGTGAGTTGCTAAATTAAAAACCATAATAATTGCATGTCTGATTTTCCTAACATAAACGAGGAATTTAAAGTAAAAAGTTGCTTACACAGCTCTCCTGCCTTCCCTGTATCTTTCATTGTAAAGCATTCGCCTCAGACTGTCCCCAGGCCTATTCTTCCTGCCCTCCTTTTACAAGTTTTGAAGTAAAAGAATAACATCACCTCAGAGAATGCTGCAGAGCCCAGGAGGTTAATCTGGCAGAGACTGTCCTCAGGGACAGGTCTTCCAGTTTTTAAAGCTATTTCCAGATTAAGTGACCATTGCAAGCCATCTCTTTTCTGCAACATTACTGCAGACTTTCAGTTGCCCCAATTAGCATCATTAAATCTGCAGCAGCTTTGTCTGGATATGCTGCCTGTTCAGGGAGCATTCTAACATCTGAATTGCCTCGTGTATTTAGTATCAGAAAACTGTGCCACAAATTGATTCCCAAAGAATCACTTTTGGCTTTTTGCTTGTCGCGAAGAGCAGCCTCTTGGCTCTGGAGGTTGGCTGCTAAGCTGCAAACACACTGGCTCTTACCTGGCATCTTTTCTCTGAAAATCAGTTTTTGGCCTGCTGGATCAGAAGCTGAGTGGGTGTAAATCAGTGGCAGTGGCTGGAGCTGATCCAGTGGCATTAGGCAGAACCCCTCGTGGAAGCAGAGGCATTCACTCATGATACAAGCCCAGAACTGAGGCAGGAGTGCGCCATTGAACAGCTTCTCCCTCTTTATGTTTTTTTTTCCCCGTCTGCCTGCTTTTATTGAAGAACCTTACTGTGTATGTAAGTACATAGGTGTATTTGTACCTTAAACACGTGAATGACTTAATAGAACAAAACTCCCAAGTATTCATATAAAGAAAACAAGTTTGAGTATTTGCAGAGGAAGTGTCCAAAAGAGCATTCATACATATTAGTGAGAAGTGCACACACACACATCTGTGCACAGGATTCTGAAATGGGGAAATGATGTCTATGCACAATTTCATGTGTCTCAATATGCCAAACTACCATATAAACTGACAGTCAGGAAATATGCATCATGGAACTTCATACAGATATTAAAGGATTCTTTTAAGCTAAAAAAAAAATAAAAAGGTCTACTTTTCTGTTAGTGCTGAGCTGAGGGAGCAGCAGGGCTGAGGAGCAGATGCTGCTGTGGCAGGGACTGACAGCTCTGAGGTTTGCTGAAACAGGGTCCTGGCCCACAGGCAGGGTTAAGGGAGTCTGGTCAGGACCAGTTACACTTCTTGGCACCTTCAGAAACCTGAGCATATGTAGCTTTGAGCAAATATCCGAGGAAAATTCTAGGAGAGACTCAGATGCAGCTTGAATGATACCAGTAAATACTTAACTTTTAAATTACCCTTAGAAAAACATTATGAGAGTGGGTTTTTCAGGTAACCACCCTAAACATCTTACATACATGGATGAATGAAAGAAAACAATTTTAATTATATTTTTGCTGTAGTCCTGCTGTCAGAGTAATCATAAACTCTGATGTTCCCCATCAGCTGAGCTCTGTTAGAAATGAAACATCTCAGTGTGACAGCAAAAAGATTTCATGAGCACACCCGTCAGATCCTGGAAGTGAGAAAAGTGGTACAGTGGATTATAAAAGTGTTCTCACTACACAGGCCTTCAGTTCTTGTGATTAAATGCACTTCACAATGAAGGGAAACATATCATCTGGCTCCACTGGTTGTGACTAGGTGGGTGAACTAAAGCAAGATGGGAGGGCTGACACACTCAGACAGTGGTAGTAACTTTAAGTAAACCTGCAATTACTGGTAAAAGAACTGTCATAGCCCCTCAGAAATGGAAACATCATTTTGCTCCTATCCTGAAAATCCAAGACTACCTGTATCCTGCATTACCCTACCCATCTCTCATTTTGTAGTTCCAAAATTAATAAGATGCATCTTTCCCCCCACATTTCTTCAAAAAGGCCTGCAAAGTTTAATAATTTTATGTTGTGTTTTGAGTCCCTAAAATGCTAACAATTTGGCTGTCACTGCATTGAAGTAGGGAGGTGATGGATGAGATGTGTGCCCTTTCTTCTGCCTCCTTATGCTGAGTGAAGACCCAAAGCCAAGGAGATCGGACAGCACAGTGTCAAACTGCAGCCACCACACATCCCAGAGAGATCCCAGCCTGAAGCCATGCAGCTGCAGGTGGGCCATACAACAGCAGCAGGTAAAATGGTTGCAAAATCCTTCCCAATATATGTTTATATTTCTTATCCCTGCAAGAAAGTGCATGAATAACACGAAGGAAAAAATAAAAGTAGTAAACCAAAATTTATGGTTCTGTCTCCTTTGTGGAAGTTACAAGAGAAAAACTGCATAGTCTGCAACCCACAAAATGGTCATTTTAAAGTTGTTTTATTAAGAAAATGGTTAATCCTTGATTACTGAGGGTGAGGGAAGAACAGAGGATTCTTTGATTAAAAAGGTCAAGAAACAGTATTTTAAATTCATCAGGTTAAATTTTCCAAGGAAATGCTTGTAGCTTATTTCCATCTACAGAGTTGTTAATGCCTGCTACAAGTTAGTGTAAAAACAAAACAACAACAGCTCAGAAGTGTTTTCTTCAACTTCTCCTGCTAATGACAATATCATGTTTCATAAACTTTACTTTTTGATATTTAGATTCTTCTCTGGAAGCATAAATTATGTTAGGGGAAAAATTACTCCTGATAATAATTTTACTGAGATCAACAGAAGTATGTCCTAAAAAAATTCTACTTAGCCTAAGAAAGGTTGGAAAAATAGGCTCCAAATTTAGTTCTTTCCTTGCTGATAATATTTGGAACAGTATTGCACACACTTCTTTATTCCTTGAGGCATATAATTTAATCATAAATCAAGTACTAGGCTCAAGTATTTATCTTAGGCTAATGTCATTTTCCTTACCATCCTGTTACACTGCTCTTGAAGTTGGTCTGCCCTATGAAAAATTGTTTTTTTTAAAAAACACATAATGAAAATATTCCAAAATTCTTCTTTTTTGCGGAATATTTTTAAACAAAAGGAAGCACTTATTTCCCCATGTCCATGTTAACACATTCTTATTTCTTATTTATTGTCTTTGGGTTTTAATTTAAAGCATACACTTATAATTTTGTAGGCTCGCTCTTCTAGAACCAGCTCTAACATCCTTTTCCAAAATGCCCACACAATAAAATCTATTCAGCCATAGAAGATTTAATTTAAGTAAAGTTGATATTAACATTAGATTAAAGGGTTTGGCCTAAATTTATAAAGACACAGATATTCCAGGCACTATAAATTAAAGATTAAAAAAGTTCATTCTTTCATTGACAAAAATCGTAGTCATATTTTTCTATTTATTTATTCCATCAATCCTTAGCTCTGAATTTTCTTCCTTACTCTTAGTCAAGCAGTCATTGTGTTGTCAAAGACAGTTTTGTGTGAATGAATCATTTCTGTGAAATTTTGGTTTGGTTTGTTGGGTTTTTTTTAAAGTGTTTGAATTCAAGAAATTTTGAAAATCTTCTGATATACTTCAGTAACCAGCAGTGATTGAAATCTGCCTTTGCCAGGATTGGGGTGTGCTTTAAAGACAAATTTACTGACAGGGCAGTAATAAATAATAAACTATAAACCCTCAAGGAAGGGCATGATCAACTTCCTTGGTGGCTCTGGCTGGAAGAGGGCTTGCAGAACCAGGCTCCCGAGTGGGAGCAGTCTCTCATGCCTAGGCTTTCCTGGGATGTTTCAGTTCACAAATCGTTTGTGTATGGACTGCAAGGCTCCCAGGGAACCACTGCAATCTCATGGGTCAACACAGACCAGAGGGGGCTCTTTTTGAAGTAGAAACTTCACAGAGGATGAGGGACTGTTTTTACTTACACAGCTAGATTAATAGATAGATAGATAGATAGATAGATAGATAGATAGATAGATAGATAGATAGATAGATAGATAGATAGATAGATAG
>JAYRBT010000114.1:98257935-98270736 GCA_036023395.1 Myiotriccus ornatus
TAGATAGATAGATAGATAGATAGATAGATAGATAGATAGATAGATAGATAGATAGATAGATAGATAGATAGATAATGATTCCTCAAGGCTCTTGGATAACCTGTATGTCGTTTTGTTTTAAAAGCTTGCTGAAATATTCGCTTCCTGCACATGCATTGAAAATTAAATCTCATAACATATGCATGCTTTGTGCTTTATACACCAAAACACAAACACAGACAGTTTGGCTGAAAGAAAAGCAGTGTTAATGAAGCAGTTAGATCTAAAATAAAGTATTTCTTTGAAACATTATTGTCATACCAGGTTTTATTCTGGGAGAACGCTGAATGCTTTGAAATCACAGGTCTGGTGAATCTGTAATGGCAAGGCTGACAGACACATAGCACCCCCTGTGCAGAAACCATGGTGATGGTCACCTTATACATATGAATAAGTACATAAACTATATTACAGTAACAATATCTGGACTTCTAAATATAAGGGTGACATGGAATAATTGGCTAGTCAAGATTTTGGAAAGTAAGGATTTTTTGATAGATATGTGTTTGTGAGGAATGAGGTTTTGAAGCTTTAAAGCTTTTCAAGCTTTGACAGAAGGAGGACTCAGTGGACAAAAATAATGCTGTAATGGCTATAATAATAAAAAATAATAATAAGAAAAAAATGGGTAATACTATGTCAATCAGCTTCCTTTTGTTGAAGAGCATAATACTCAGGTGCTTACACTAAACAGATTTAAGCTTTATAAATGTGTATTATGGCCCAATTTTTCTATAAATGTCTGCAGGTTTACTATTACTTCATTTAAAAAAAAAAAAAAAAAGAGTTCCCAGGAATTCCTGTAGGTTTATCTCAGAATAGGGAGGGAAATTTAAGTGATAAGGCAGAAAAAGATTCTGTCAGGGAAGAAGTCTACAGTGGTTGTTGATTTTTTAATATCTGTTTTGTTTGATTTTCTGGCACTGAACCTTCTTCATCTGTGACCTTAGCAAAGCTCTTGTCTCTCAGACACAAAGAGAACACAGTATGGCAACCTGAAATCTGGGTGCCTTTACCAATGCCTGAACTGTGCATGAGTAACACATCACACTAGGATTTCAAGGCAGTGGAAGAGGCATAAAGTAATTAAATCCCCAGCAATTATTTTCCACAACTATTTTGCCTGTCTCTTTCTGTGCAGGCCAGGCGGGAGAATGGTTGGAGGATACCCAAGCACCTCGCTTCAGCCCGCTCCCCCCGACCGTACCTCCCTGCGAGCCCTGCTGCCCCGGAATGAAAGAGGGTGCCACGCCGTGTAAATTCGGTCAGATTGCCAGTGTACCCGTCCACATTCTCAGTCTCTGTGCAATGCTCCATGACAACAAGGTGAGACGGCAGAGGTTACCCGAACAGCTGCTTCCTAAGCCAGAAATTCCAGGCATTGAAAACCATCTGTCTATACATTCACAAATGTATATAAGGGCAATCTATCAGGCTGCGGCACCGCAGCTGCCACTCCATCAGGCCTGCTTCCTTTCTCCAGGCTGAACAATAAGAGCTAGTTCTTCACTTTGTGTCACACAGAATGGCTGATTTGATTAAGTCCCCAACTCTCATTATGCTAGGTAGGGGTGTAGAATTTCAATGATAATCCATAATGCATGACCAGTTTGTCGCCATGGTAACATAAATTCAAGGTTACTAGCTCAGACGCATAATTGGGTGTGCATTGAGTGCTGAAGAAGGGCTGTTAAAATTCTTGTCATAGAAGAGTAGCATCCATCATGCTGTCTGAAAGTGCAAAGTACTCATAATCAGAAAGAAAAATCCTCGGAGAAAAATGTTAATAAAATAATGATTACATCCAATATAATTGTCTAAGTTTAAAAAACCAAAGTGGTTAAAGTATTTTAGTTAATAAGAATGGAAAAGGCAACTCATTAACTTCAGAAGACTTCAGCTGAACATTCCCAACCCCCAATATTTGCATTGTAAGATGGACCCAAAGCAGTTCAGCTCCAAATCTGACTGATTAGCTCAGAATCTAATCCATATGATACAGTAAAAGATGACTCTTCGCACACGGACGACACAGCCTTATAGGCATCATTTGTTCAGTTTGATCTTTTGTAGGTAAACATATCTTCAAAATTAGCTGCACTAAGGATAAGAGGACTTTTGCATGCTGATTTTTTTAATTTTTTAATGTTGCCCTGAATTATTGCAATATACAGCGGCCATTTTAACTATCCAAGATGAAATAGGTAAGGTCAAATTGAGCAGATGGAAGCAAGACATTTAAAATCAGAGAAAAGCTCATGCATGTATATAGTAGGTAGTGATCTTACTCCAGCAGATGGATGGAATAGTTGACCTAGAAAGGCTTCTCTTTTTTTTTTTTCCCTCTGTTTCATTTCTCTGCATTTGTGACTGCAACATACCTGAAACCTGGCATTCAGCATATTATTTTATTTTCCTTTTTTAAAAAACATTCTGGTGTACATCTCTTCTGTATTTCTATAGTATTAGCAAGATAGATGTGATGTTTGCATTACTTATTCCCCAACAAGCCTTTTTTTTGATTACCATCTTCGCCAGCAAGAAAGAATACGCAAATCAAATTTTACATGAGCACTTCCAATATGTCAGTGGCTTAAACCTAGCACGTCACTCCAGGAAAAAAGACCATTGCTAAATGAATTTTTTCCTCAGCTCCAAGCCCATTTTCCTTGATATTTGCTGACTTGTATGTATGTGTTTTATAGCCTTGGCAAATTCTAGCTGAGATGCTTCAGCACATGGTTTTATTTATTAGGATTTCTAGTGGAATCGAACATTATTTCAATGTATGTTTCTGTAGCAATTTTAGAAGAGTTTCTTCAAAGGAATGAAACTTCAGTTTATGTCTTTTTAGTTAAATCTGTCCCTTGCTTCTGGAACTGAGCTTTTATCTAATTCTGTTGGAGATGTTTATGATTTGTTGCGTGAACAGCTTAAAAATACCAATAGAAAATTCTATTACATGGAAGTGGGAAGGCTCAATAAGGAAAAGGTTATTCCAGCATGAATTTTCTGCAAAGATTAAACTAGTCTATTTGGACTTTTCAGATTTTATATTGCATTGTTTTCTAATCTACTCTGCATTTACATTTTGTAAACAGATATTGTAGGGAACTTAATATAAACATAATTAAAACTGTTCTAGTGAATTTTAAAAGCATTTTTGAAAGTGTGTTTGGTGTTGCCTATTTTTTATGCTTTTGAAGGTTTATTTCTGAGAAGATTATATTTTGAGAACTGACAATTTTTGTTAACAAAATTACATTATTTTTATAAGTTTAGATAATATGGGTGCCAACCTTTAATTTTTAAAAATTAGTTTTTGCAGTGAACCATATAGCTTTTTTTCTGAACAAGTGAGTCTAAGTCATGCTCTTTTGTCACCATTTTAAAATTTCTCAGATCTGCAACTAATTTCCATTACAGAAAAATGTGCTGGATCATAAGCCTATATGCACCTTGTAGGTAGCAGGATTTTTCATGACTGAGAAGCGGCAAGATCAGATCCTACAGTAATGGAGGCCGTGGTTGTAGCATACTGAATTCATTTTTCTCTGTGTACAAGACCTGGTTTTGTACGTAAAAACGTATATTGCTGTTCAATATCAAGATAGGGCTCTATGTTCAATATTGTGTTTTATTTCAACACAGCCTGGCTTAATATGAAGCTTGTAAATATCGCATCTGGAGGTGTATTCGCCTCTTGATGTGCACATGTAATTCCAATTAACATTAAGAATGTTAATGAGAATATGCCCCTCTAGGGGCTGGAGAGGGGGAGGTGAGGGAGCAGGTTTGTGGTTCTGATTTAAATAACAAGTGACTTTTGTGGAGAATACCAGCATGTGGTCTCATGCACTTATATTGTGGAAATGCAGTGGCTCTGAATGAGAGCGCAGGATTTAAACATTGATGCTCAGTGATGCTTAGCCAAGTGAACCCGTTGTTGGGGGCAAATATTAAATCCCAATGTGCCTTCTCCAGGAAGGAGTATTTGTAAAAATGCTTAGTTCTGTATTTGTCCACAGGCATAAAAGACTCCACTGTGAGAGAGTGGACTGTGGTTTTGTGATTTTATTTTTTTTAAAGACTAGCTTAGTTTGAAAGAGAACCATTTAATTACTTGTTGTTTCTCAAGTATGCAGAACATATAGAAGAGCTTTCAAAGCCTTAAGCAGCAATGTGCTTCTATGCTTTGATTAATTTACATGATGTTCTTTTAGTGTTTCAAGGGAGAAGTTCATTTAATATCAGATTTCAAAATAACAACAATATTCATCTAAAAATGGCTATTAAATCCTTACCTTTGCTTTGAAAGCATGATGTCACTGGTGATATTTTGAGGAACCCTATGTAAGCGAAGAGTAAGAATAACTATAGCACTTGCATTTCTGAAAGTGGAAGGTTGCAGATTGTGAAGTGGTTTTAAGGCAAGAAATAATGCAATATGTATCTTATAATTGCAAGCAAATGTGCTTAATAGATTAAATGGAATTACCATTTTATTTTGACAGATGAAAACAGAGCCAGTATTTATGTGTAGAATATATTTTCCTATGTTATTTTTCACCCGAGAACAAAACCACAGTGCAGCAAACAAGGATAACATGCAAAATGGTTATGAAGAAAATAATAATAATAATGATGATTTAAAAAAAAAAAAAAAAACACACAACCACGAACCAAAATTCTTTACGGTTCTAAGAAATTGTTTCTCTGTTTCTCTTTTCTACTTTTTTCCGGTAATGATTATACAAGGCATAAAAATGACCAAGAAATAAAAAGACATATTACTGGTTAATGTGCCATCAACTCTTTTGTTATCAGTGACAAAAAAAAATACCCCAAACAATATAATTTATCTGTTTTGTCAATTCTTGTCATGTAAATTTTCTGCATGCCTTTTCAATTTACACAAGGAGAAGTGCTGTTCATTTCATTGATCTGACACGTCACATTTTATTGTGTTGATTTCAATGCAAGTGCTATTGCAGAATGGGCAACATGCAGCCAGCAGGATACATTAAAAATGTGAAGTGAAAATGTGTTTTTTGTAGATGTCTTTTACTGTGGCATTTTTTAGGTCAAGCAGTTGAAAAGCTATTATTTGAATATCTGTCTTGTACATTTTATCCATTGAGTTTGGTATTTGTAAAATGTATATTTTGTAAGTACACAGTGGTATATTTGAAATCACAAACTACCATGTACCCTCATTTCTTAACTTATCAGGACCCAATCATATGATCTTGTTTACTCATGTAACTCAAGGCTTTTAATAAGACTGTTATAGACAACAAGAATTGTCCCTGTGTTTAGGGAATATAATCTAAGGCTTAGATTTGTCCTTCTCGCACCTCGTCCAACAGTTCTCTATGAAATTTTGGGTTTTTTATGAAAGAATTATTTTTCACAGACTGGTTCAATGTTCCTTCATTCCTATCTCTCAGTGTGAAAAGACTACACATAAACAAGATAAAAAGAGGCAGAAATAGAAAGAAGGTACGATGGGAAAACCAGAACTATTTCTAGCAGATGTAGGCGAGTGAATGTGTTTAGGAAAAGCAAGACTGGAGCAGTTTTTGAATTTAAGGTTTTCACCCCCCATTAATCTAGTTCTTCAGGTTTGAAAAAGAGGAAAGCGTGTGCAGTACCTCCATGTATTTATTTCACAGCATCTGGGAAGAATTTTTGAGGAAAAAATCAGTCATTAAATCATAATAAAGACAAAAAAAGCAAATTAAACTGATTAATGGGGGGTATGAGACATGGATGACATGATGACCAGAACACCAAGTCTAAGAGTTAACTAAATATTTGCCCGCCCCATATTGAGAAGGCACACGCTTGAGCAGCAAGAACCAGGGAACAGGCTGCTCCCAGTTCTCATACTGCAAATACAAAGAAATTTCATTAGGTTCTATAGAGTCATTACAGAAAAGATCAGAGTTTGTCTATCTGGTTCTATCAGTCACATTAACTTGATTTCATTAGCCATGAAAATATTAATATCATATCGTCATAGAAAATCAGAAACAGAAACATTCTCAGAAAAGCATCACTTGTGAAAAAATAGTGTTTACAATATCAAGACAAAAGACAAGTTTTCCATTAAACTTTGAACAGTTCTTTCTTCCAGTGCCAGTTTCTGGTAATAAACACACACATGTTAGTCTTTCACCATATTGAAGAGACTAAAAAATGATTAAAATGTTAAGGAAGTAAATATGGAAACATATAAAATAATACACTAGAACTGCCTTTAATTCAAAAACAAAGCCTTGAAACCAGCAGTTTTTTATCGAATCAGCTGCAGTCAGAATTTGAAGAAAAAAAAAAAAGCAAAAACCAAACCAAACCAAAAAAAACCCAAACCAAACAATAGCAAAAAACCCCGATAAAAACAAAAACACCCCGACAAAAAACAAACAGAACACAAAACAAAACAAACAAACAACAAAAACACAAAACAAAAACCAAACAAAAACCACAAAGGGAAGATGTTGTGGTACCTTTACAAATTACATGGCTTCTTGGACTGCATATAAGAAAACAGACCTATAGATCTGATGGTGTTTCTGCTGTTGGCTTGCCTCAGACCTGCCTGTTGGGATATCGTTTTTCTGGAACTATAGCATTGTTTCACAATGCTCTCTAATGAAGAAGAAACTGCTGAATGATAAAAGTGCCTGACAAGGACAAAATTCTCTGACCTGTGGTCTGCAGAATGTCACGTTGGCTGGTCAAAATCTATCAAAACAGTAAATGTAGTACACATTCTTTAGACATTTCAAGGATAAGTGGCAATGTGATTTCCAAAAATTTACAGTGGTACCTTGTGTGCTGAGAAATGGTCACAACTCCTCATAGTATTGAACTTGTCTTGAGGTGACTAAAATGGGTCAGGAAGTTAAATACTATATCCACAGAAGCTCTGGGGAAAAAAAAAAAAAAGAAGAGAATAATTATTTCTGCTCTTAAAGACAGCAGAAATGCTGTCTTTGCTCTTTGGATGATCAGCAAGAGCGGTAACTATCTTCTTGTTTTCAAAGTGTTTTCTAAGTTTAAAATCAGTGGTGTATTCATCAGTACCAATGGTATTGCAATAGTCCTGTATCTGATCTCCCTTATGGTCCTTTGCTGCTGCTAGTGGTGGTCTTCACGGAAAGAAAGTTCAGCCTAAAATAGATTTCCTATCAAAACTGCTTTCCTATCAGTTCAGCTGCTTCAGTTAAGAATGTGATTTATTTTTAAACATTATGCACAGACCATTTGAACCTCTGGTGTAGGTAGTCATACCATTATATGCACGATAATGCCAGTGTAGCTTGTCCATTTCCCTTTCTGCACTGGAATCAACTATTCTGATATAATCCCTTTATATCACTATAGCTGGGAACAGGGAAGATGGAATGTGACTTGCAGTTTTACTACTGTAAATGAACCTGAATATTTAAAGCAATACAAACTGTATGTTTAGATAGGGCTTCAAGCCCTGGAGATTATGAATATGAGTCATTGACTGTGTCTTTGGCACAAATTGTTCCAAGAATAAAACCCAGTCCTTGCCCAAACCCCTAATTAATGAAAACTAGCTAACCCTGATTATCATGTAGGGCACAGCAAGTGTGTTGAAGGGTTTCTACTCAGATTTTAGCTGATGCGACTGAGCACCTATAACCTTGTTTTCCCCTTGCCAGGCTCAAGCAAAGGTGTTTCATCATAAGAGGAATTATTCCCAAGTCAATTTTCACAAGTTTTTGCTGTCTCCTTTCAATCTGTATGATCACAGCTAGCTTTACCAATGAGGAAAAAAGAAGCTTTGGTTTACTGTGAGTACATTTTATTATCTTCCGACTCAGAAATGATGGAAAATATTTTGCCCTGCCTTTACA
Source organism: Myiotriccus ornatus (assembly GCA_036023395.1). Taxonomy (NCBI): domain Eukaryota; kingdom Metazoa; phylum Chordata; class Aves; order Passeriformes; family Tyrannidae; genus Myiotriccus; species Myiotriccus ornatus. The sequence goes on from JAYRBT010000114.1 coordinate 98,265,870, forward strand.
AAAATCAAGTGCCACAGAGAACAAGCTGGGAGATGTTAATCGGAGGACATAGATGTTTTAAAAGTTTTGCACATCGCAGAAAGCAATTTAAAAGCAATAAAAATAATAAAACAGCATTTAAATAACAATACATATGCCAAAGCACTTTACAAGGAAGTCAGTATCATGATAAGCATTTGACTTCTGCTTACTTTAGGAGGAACAGTTTCAGAACAAAACCAGTTTAGCCAAGTCTCCCTGGCTCCCTGTCCTTATGGCAGTTCCACAAAAGCGACGGTTCCTAGAGAGCATCCTGGTGCTGAACACCCACACAGAAAAAGCCTGGCCAATGCTGAATTTCACCTCCAGCTGCACAGAAACACCACTGTTATTTTCAGTTTGGTTTATATTGGGTTTTAGGTGTATTTTAATAATATAAAAACTGGATACCAGAATAGAAAGCAGATTGGTTATAAGCATGCAGCTTATTTTTATCATTAAGTCATTTTAAAATCTAGATGAAGTATTCATGTGTCCTTGAATCTGTGAGATGTGGGGATGGGACGGGTTGGGATGGGTGCGTGCACCCTGCAGGTCTGAAACATTAACATAAGAAATCATATAGGGAAAAGGAAGTCAGTTTTTCATAGCACCGTCAACATTCCCATCTTACCAAGAGCTTTCATTAGATGATATTTAACTCAGATAATTACCTTCTAGCTGACATTATCCATAGGAAATCACACTTTCATTATACCAAAAAGAAGCTAAATGGATAACTCTATTGCATTCCATACCTTTCAACTGCTTTTTCAACTGATAATTTAAGGCAGAATATTCTCCCCAGTCTCCATACAAGTGTGTATTTCTATGTGGATGAAATCCTTCCTTTGTTTTTACTTGATTCCCCTGGAAATGGATAAAATCATATCCTTGAACAAACTGTTTAACAGCAAATCTTTTGCTTTTATGCATTCTCTGTGTCTCAAATGGATTACATTTATGAAATTCATCTCTCTCCTTGGAGTTACACACTATGAAGTATTTGTTTCACTCATATCCTCCTGAAAAGAAAAATCCCTGGGCTTCTCTCCTTGCTCTGCTGGAGGACCACAACACTTTAGGGTGGAGGTGTTCCACTCTGACATGTCGTAATGTGTGGAAAGATAGAGGGCACCACAGTCCCTCTCCTCTGCCAATCTCTTCCTCAGGCTTTGGGCTTCACAATTTCCACTTTGTCTACATCCCTGTTTTTTTTAACAGTTCAGCTCTAGCTGTCCTCCCCTCCAGCATTTCAGCTCTAAGCTTCTCAAGCGCAGAATATAATTCCTAGACTTTCTCAGAATATAAATTAAAATAAACTTTGTCTTTAGGAAAACTTGGCATTATCACAATGCATGGTTCCCTCATCTCTTGTAAGCTCTTTGGGGAAGGAACCAAAACTACTTCGTTGCAGTTACTCAGTGTGGAACTGTTGTCCATTGCAGAACCTCAAAGCTCTTTAAGAAAGTAAGAATACATTAATGACACTGTTTATGCTTTTGTGCTCCTGTGACTAAGCCTAAAGCACTTTGTCTTTGGATTTGCAAATATTGCTTTTTTTCGCCCTCTGACATTTGCTATCCCATAAATAACATCCCATAAACTTCATTACTATAACCAGGCTAATCCCATGTGTGGACCAGATTAAGTGCCTTTCTCTTTTATTCTAGTTGTCACTGTGGTGCTTGGGGGTAGGACATGTCTTAGTTCCATCAGCAAAGAATATTAGACTTTATTCAGGTTTGACCAGAAGATTTCCAAGGGAAATGCTGGTCTGATATGAAATGAACATATGTGGGTTATTTTGTGTACATCTGATGTGCTTCAACTGGAATGATCCAGGTTTAAGACTCTGAGGTGTAAACTTTTCTCAGTTTGCCCTTTTGTCTTTACATCATCTGTTGTCATTCTCAATTCTAAAATCACCTTGGTCACCAGACTAAGTACAGTATAAAGCAGAAAGCCTGAGTTATTTCTGCTTTTATTCATAAAAAATGCACAAGGAATTTTTAAAAACCAAAAAAACCCATGAAGATATGTCCCAACAAACGTAAAATTGGATAAGCACACATATTTGACTAAAGGGCAGATTAAAACCAGTATACCATATACTTTCAATTGCAAATTTTATTAGTTTTTCTTTCTACATTTCCTCAATATTTCTCAAGTACAGATCTTTCCTGTTCATCCAGCTGAAATTATTATACAATATTATGCCTTATTTGGTTTTCCTATGTCACCATGGTACTCCTCTTTCTGAATTGCTCCAGCACCTTCTCCTTGTTTATTGCACAAAACATAAAGGAGGCTTAAAGTTTTTGCATTTTCTGCCGCATCCCTAACTTATGCTTAAGCTTCTTTTCATTCAGGAGTCATTCTACTGTGATACCGACCTCATCTTTTGCTTTATTTTGAAAAATAATTTTGTGGTTTTCCTGGTGCTTCACTTCTGCTTGAGCATGGTATTCTTAAAATTAATTTATTTTTTTCCTTTTTTTGCTTGTTTACCTAATGTTCTTTAAAAATTCAGAGAAACTTGGACGACTGACAGATTTCTGCTGTGTTCTCTCTTGAGTTACATTTTGTGAGCTTCTTAGGAGAGGAACTTTCATTAACTTTGTATCTGTACAGCACCTAAGACAATGAGAAAATTATTCAAGTATGAGACTTTTCAGATCTGTAATAACAGCAACACTAGCAAAATCAGAACCATTGTGCCTGTATATTGCTCAAAGAATATTTTTCTTATGAAAATCACAATTTTTTTCCATATTGTGCACACCATTCTGACTAATAGTATATATGCCCTCTGTGCACTGATTGCACCCTCTCTCTTTTCTCCCTTTTTAAAATGATGGGTTGATTAACTTAATCATCTCAGCTCTTGGTCAGTCTGGATTTTTATTCTGCCAATAGTGCTGGTCACATGTGCACCCAGCCTCTTCTCCCACAGACAGGCAGGTTTGTGCTTTCCTCCTATCTGTCCTTTTCCTACTTCTTATTTTCTAGATTGAAAGACAATTGTCTTCTTTGCAACTTTCCTATAAAAAAAAAAAAGGCAACATTTACTGTGATAGTCTGAACAGAATTATCCAAAACATGGGAAAGGAAGCGAAGGGAAGGGAAGGCAAGGCAAGGGAATTGCTGTTAGTGCCTATGTTATTTTGCTGTGTTAATAGCACACCTCTTTGTACAACCCCTGATCTGACTTTGGAGTTGGTCTTGATGTGAAAAAAGTGTTGAACCAGTTAACATTCAGAGGCCTCTTCCAGTTCACACTTTTTTACGATTCTATAATTGGACTAAAAACATAAAGAGACAGGGCTTATTTTGGTATGAAATTCTGGGAAGAAGGAAAATCACTGTTTTGGTCTCCAGGGGTGAGTTTTACCTCATTCAACTTAACATACTTAAAAGTAGTTTAAATGCCCAAGCTGGTTGCTCCTTTGTTCATTGTAGAGGAAGAAGCATTTCCAGAATTACTGTCACCTTAGATGCCTAACATGAGCTGAAACAAACACCTGTTTTTCTCCAGTAGCAATATGAGAACTATATGCAACCACCCTTCTGATGCTTGAGCTGAGAAAAATGAATCTCATCTTATTAGAATTACCTATTTAGCAGAAACATACACCCTTCAATGAGTTATATATTCCTGGTGATAACTTTTTACCTTCAAGCTGACTGGATCTTCGCCCAAAATTTGAAAGAAACAAATCAGACATTTGAAGTGAGGTGTAACAGAAACATTATACAAAGATATGAAGCTTGGTATCAAAAATGACAAAGCATATTCTTCTGTGTTAACTTTTTTTAATTGACAAAACTGGAGGGAAAAAAAAAAAAAAAAGCTTGGGAGTAACAAGCCTCAAAGCCTCTCTATGGAAATTGAAATGTTATTTAATATTACAAGTCAACAATGTTGCATTGTTGACAGAGCTCTGCCTGCCAAGCACCCACTTGCATTTATTATGTTTTTACAAATGCTGAACAAACCATGAAAGATCGTATTGGGATTTAGAGCACAAGGTTATCATTAATAGCAGAGAACTAACAATGTGATAAGACATTACAAAACTGCTGAAATCAACTTGTGACATGACTGCGCTCTGGTTCAATTAGAACATTAAATTCTTTGGGCTCTCAATAGCCACATGCTATTAACAACAACAAGAAATCCTGTCTGAAGAAACTGCTTGGTGAAGAGGTTTATTTGGCAGTAGGATATAGGAAAATCATCACTGAAGCCTTCTACATACACTTGCAGAGCACAGGATAGCTCTGACTCAGGAAAGAGCTCTCTCTTCTATATTTGTAATATTAAACATTACAAAGTCTGGCCCAGCAATTACTTTCTCATTCCAGTAATTCTGAGTGTAATTCCAGTAATTTTGAGTGTATCAAAAACACACTCAGGATCTTTAGTTGTACTGTTTGAAACAACTGTAATTTCATTTTTTTCCTCTTCTCAAGCATGAAATCACAGAATCATTAGGGCTGGAAAAGATCTCCAAGATGAAGTCCAACATTTGACCTAATACCACCACGCCGAGTAAACCAGTGCTAAGCAGCCCTTAGGACTCACTGAATCATAGAATAGTTCAGATTGAAAGGGACTCCTGCATATTGTCTAGCAGGGTTAGTTGGGGTAGGTGGCTTAAGACCCTATCCAGTCTCATTTTGAGTGACTGTAAGGATGGAGACACCATAACATCTCTGGGCAACCTGTTTTGTGTTCAGAATACTCATCATCATCATCATCATGGCTGGGCTTCGCAAACGAAGATTCTAGGAGGGCTCTACCCACGCTTGGGCTCTACCCACGCTTGCTACAAGCGCGCTGATG
>JAYRBT010000114.1:98270836-98302077 GCA_036023395.1 Myiotriccus ornatus
GACAAGTCGCGATCCTTTCTGCGTTGTCTTTTCCCCTCGAGAGTGATCCTGCGTGTGTTCTCAAAAGCAGCAGCAGCGTTATAGATGGTCAGAATACTATAATCAAAGAAAAAGTGCTTATCTCTGCTTCAAAAAGCAATTCATAAATCACAACTAGAGTTTCAGTTTGAATCACAAAGTGTAAAAGACAACTAAGATTCTCCCAGGAGCTGCAATTCACTTTGCAACTCATTTACTCAAGCTAATCAGTCAATAGATTTGAAGAAACGATGTGTTGATTTCCTCTATTTTTAATTTAGTAATGTCTGTTAGCTGCCAAAATTAATTAAATAAAGCACAGCTCTGAGAGCTTACATACTAATCAGAAATAGCAGGTGCTTTCTCTCAAAATGCTGTCAGGGGCCCAGTTTCCACAGGCCCCCCATGGTCTGGGGAAGCGACTGTGCAACTTATGCTTTCAGAGGAGACAAGTCTTGCTGAGGAAATATCTAAATGTTGCCTGGGAAGCTGGACACCACCAGCAGAAAAGAGTGAAGAAGCCCTCACCAACCTTAGAAGTTGCATGAGGCCCTGACAGTCACCTGGCAGGTCAGCGGGACCTTGAGCCAGCAGATACCAACCTCTACACCACGGAGCAGTGTTAGCTGCAAACACTTCCCTTCAGTTCACCCTGCAAGACAGAAGGCTGTATCTCTCCTCCAAGGCCACCACGAACTCTGGGGATCCCCAAGTTTCCTGTCAATTAGAAAAAAACACAGGGATTCATAAGGTCTGTGGATTATTATCCCATTTGTTTTTTGGTTTTGGTTTTTTTTTTTTTTTTTAGAGAAGCTATTTAAGTGAATTAATACTAAATGAAAATTGAGATAAATCATTTCCAGAGAAAGAAGAACCAAAGAACCAAAAAAACCCCAATCCAAAACTCACTGATAAATGTCTGACAGTAGCTAAAGTCTATAGTAACAAATAGAGCTTGTTGATGTTATTTTAATCTTTTCTATTTCCTTCCAAATACTTCTGGGAAACTCTCCATATCTTGAAAATTAAAGAGTAGGTTTATTCAGAATGTTGAAATATGAAATTAGCTTTAAAATTGTCTGCATTAACAATGTTTGGTCTCCACATAATATTCATATTATCTCAAAACTTGTTATTTTGGTTTTTTTTCAGTTTTGTTTTGATTTTATCAGAATCTACAGATCTCTCAGTGAAGCATGTAATTTAATAATAATCAGTAGTGATGAACTAGAGTTGTAATTTAAGGTTTGACATGTGAATGGTAAACTGGCAAGTTGTTGAGTTTACTCTCTTCAAATGATGCCAATATAATGAAGAAAATGAATTTATCTCCTACAACTCTTAGGGGTCTTTATATGTATCTTTTAAGGTGAACATCTTTCTTCCTGAAGTGAATCCTCTCAAAATAAAAGTAATAGATGACTTAAAAGACTAAAAACTAAGTAATAGGCAAAACTGTGAAAGAGATAAAGAATTATCAAGACCAATAATACTGGATATTTAAAAATTACATGAAGCATCAAGGTAATACATATAGCATTCTTCATCCCCTGATCATTTTTTAAAGGTGTTTGATGTACAAATATGAGTTGCACAAGCTGACTTCCACGGAATTTTTCTCCAGTAATAGTCTTACCTCATGACAAGATGTGTCTGGAAGGGAAAACAAAAATGTTAGCATTTCAGAAGTTCCTATTCACAGCACTAAACCTGGAGGCTGACGACTCCCTCAAGCTCTTCACATGCCTCACACAACAGAGCACCAATTAGCAGCAAAATTCTCTTCTCATCCTCAACGACCAAAACAAAAAGGGAGTAAGTTTTAGCCCCACAAACTCAATGGCAGACTTCCTACTGGTAGCAGTGATATCAAACTTTTTACTGAAATTGACTCATTACACTTTTATTCTTGTTCAGACAAGATTTCCATTTGTGTATCTGAAAGTGGTTCAAAGTGGTGACTATTTCACAGCATTTTTGAGAAGCTGATAAATACTATTTAGGTTTTTCAGAGCTTGTGAAAACTGTCCTGGATTGTGAGTACACAGCAGCACCAGAAATGGATTTCCAAACCATTGAATTCCATATTCTTTCATTAAAATGGAATATGAACATGTCATCACTATTGTCTTGAATTTATTATGGCCTAACTGCTGACTCTTTTTTTTTTTTTTTTCCCCTCACAGGTGTACTTTTGTAGCCATTTTTATTGAACTTTTGCCTACCAGGTACAACACTGAGGTAGGCTGGAATTATTTAGATTAGCAGTCATCTCCAATTTAGGTTCCTTCTCAGAAGCCCCAGTAATTTTTGAGACAAAAATACAAGTGTACATCAGCACCAGAATTTAAAGGCATATGTGAATGGGTATGATCAAGTAGGTTTACCTGTGTGTTAAAGTGAGAAGCATGGCAAAGATATGAGGACGGAAGATTCAGGAAAAACCTCAATCATGGTAACATACGACTACAACAGAGAAGGAGTGAGAGAGTTTCTTCATCAGATGGCAAAAGGGACATGCTGTGCTGCACTGAAGGCTCACACCCTCCCAGGTAAAAAGGATCCTCCACTTCTTGTGAGCAGAAAATACTAGGGAAGTAAAATGACACAAGATTTTGGCTGGCAGCACAATATGACCCTGACAGATTTAAAGCACATAACTCTCCTCAGAATCCACACTGAAGTTCTTCCCCCACAAAATAAATTTTAAAATCATATTTAACTTCAACCTTTTCAACTGAAGTGTTTGAAACATTCAAATATACTTTTTTTTTTTTTTTCAACCAAGCTCCAGTGAAAAACTTACTGGGATTCAACTTGGTTTTGTTTAGTTTTTCAAAATGTCATCACTGCTGCATTCAAAATACCTTTAAAAACATTGATTTTAACTACTGTACCATGTGATAAATGCCCTAATAACAGGGGCTTTATTAAGCATGAAGTAAATCCTCACAAGTCTAAACTGAGATTTATTTTATTTCTACCACTGAATTTCAAAATCGCATTTTCTCACATTTATCCACTGGAGTCTCAGATTGTACTTCACATCAGAAATAATTTTCATGGTTTTTGCTGTAGCTGGAGAATACAAGAGGATTCATTGTATGTCTTTTTATTACATTGTCAATATATTAATACAAGTTATATGAACAAACCTAAAGAGACAAAGAGATATTTGTTATGCTATTATCCAGGGTGAAAGCACAAATCTTAGGGAAAAAAAATCCAGTAAGGATCACAGCCGAACAAAAGGTCTAAGCAAGGCAGGCTTCGATACCTGATTATATGCTAACCCAGCAGTGCATCCGTGCAGGGATTCCCTTCTTCTGTTTGCAGACAAGGATTGAATGAGAAGTGGTGAGATAACAAGGGAGTGTGCAAGCTTAATGATATGCCTATTTTTTCTATCAGTTGCTAATCTGTAGCTCTGGTGATGATTACTATTTCATCTCCAGAGAGATGCTATTCAGAAACATCAAAATGACATACAATTGAATGCCTTGTGTTTCTGTAAGTATAGGGCCAGATTGTCAGGGCTGTCAGCCCCAGAGGGGAGAAAGTCCTCCCATTCATTCTTCTCTTTTCCCCACCCAGGGTGATGCCTTCCAGCAAATGGCGAGAGGAGGCTGAATCCAGCCTGCTCACCTGATATGCATGTCGGCAGGAGGAGCCAAGCCTTCCCACTGCAGTTCATCACCAGCTGCACACGCAGGAACAGTGAGCCATGCGTGAAGGCAGCATTGGCTATTTAGTTCAGAAGAACAGAAAGAAAGTGAGAAATGGCAAATTAGACTTTGCCTTATTAACTAATTTGGTCTTGAAACTAAACAACATGGAGGTGCCACCCACATACATAATTTACAGGAATGTGAGAGCACCTTCCACCCTCACTCACTGCAAGTCAGATTATTACTCTCTGTGGGCCTGCTGAAGTCAATTCACTGTCTACTGTGCAGAAGTGCTGCTCACTAAACAGGCTATGGCATCCACTTATAATCACACTGATAATGCCTTCATTGGCATGGCTGCAAAAAATTAAATCAGCAGCTTCAAGAACTAGTCTCAGTATAGCCTTCTTTTAACCTACTAAACATGTAACTGGTGTCCTAGAGGAGCAAGCTGCTTTTTTGATCATCACTACGCTATGACTGGTCCTGGATCTAGCTAGTTTAGATCGGGCTTATCAATGTTTCCATAAGCAGCAATTGCTTGTCTGGACTTGAATGTAACCAGTCCAGTTGTCACATCAAGTAATCCACATGCAGAAGCTCAGATCTCTGATTTGGGTACCAGTCACTGAAATTTCCAAAACTTCCAGAAAATATCTGCTTTATAGGGAAAATTTAGAGCCATTTAATTCTGGTGTGGAATAATAATAAGGTCTGCAAACTTAAAATCCCTTCTTTCAAGAAGAAGATAGAAATTAACCCAGAATCTGTGCATCTCTTGGCAGAAGCCATAGTTTCTTCCTGCTGATAAATAAAGGTTTGGGCCAAAGACACTTCTGAAATCAAGTCTTGTGTCAGTTCCTTTTTTTGTGAAAGTGCTCATAACTTGGGCATGTTTTGTTTTTTTTCCTAGACCCCCTTTTTGGGGCAGGAACTCTTCCCAGTTCTGAACACTGATACATCCCATGTTCAAGTGGCATCTCTACACATGTGCGCCTTCATGCAAGGAGTCCTAAATTCATTTTGGTACCCATTCATTGCATGACATGGGGGACACCCTTACTGCCAGAGACAATCCAAAGGTTTGCACCTACACATGCACATTTTGCACAGGTAGGCAGAGTGCTGACAGACTTCAGAGGTGAGGCTGAAACAGGCTATGCCTTAATATTATACAAAGAAAAACTATTTATTCTCTGTACTAGTACAAAGATAAGTACAAGAATCACCTCTAATCTTCCTGGACTGACGCTTGGTAACCTGCATGAAGACCTCATGCCTCCCTCTGGAACTGAGTGCTTCATGGGGGTGCAGAGGTCTGCATCACTGCAGCTGGGCAAACCAAAAGTCCCTTATAGCACAGTGTTACATTAATTGTGCTATGGGTTCCTGGAGTGTGACTTCAGTGTGAATTGTGGATGAAGAATAGATGCTATTTGTATGTTAATAACTGTGTGGCCTTTTGCTTTTCTTATTTATTCCCTGTGCTTTGTCCAGATGCGAGCAGGTAAAGTGACCCACATTCTCCGCTCTGACACATCACACATGGCATTGCCCAAGCACAAAGCGTGCAATCAATTTTTTTCCCTACTGCATACAAACAAACACATAGACAACCTTAATCAAACCGACTGGTGAAAGAGCAACCTCCCCTCCTCCCCGGCTGCCTGGCAGATGGAACAGCAGCAGCACAGCTTCCCAGCTCCAGGACCGAAGTAACAGATGTTGGATTACTGCACTTTTTCTAGAGCTTTAATCTTTGAAGAAATTCTGGATCTTAGCTGGCTTCTCATTTCCTCCTCTCATTCACAGAGAAGACAGAAGCCTTGGAAAACAAGATTATGTAGGCCCTTAGCACAGCCTGAAGCCACAATGTCAGCAGGGATAACAACAGTATGGTTAATGGCTGAAATATGTGTAAGGGTGCAATCCTTCAAAATAAGGATCTTTGGAGATAATTGGGGGGAGAGAGGGAATTGGGCTGAGATAGATTTTAACAGGGAAAATACTTTAGTTTCTTAAAATGCTACCCTTAAAAATGTTACAGGGTGAGTTTGTCGTATCTCATGTGCAAACTGAAAATGGGGAGAGCTGTTTGAAAGATAGTCAGATAACTGTAGAGAAGGAAGCATGTTAAAACCAAAGGATCATCTCTTCTTCTTTTTCCCTACAAGTAAGTGACACTTTTGAAGATGATTTGTCATTAAACTAAATGGTTATGGACAGAGAGCATCTTTTGACAAACCCCAGATACAGAATATATTTCCAGTGGACAGACATGGCAGAGCAGCACCTACATGCAAATCCCCAGCAAAGACTTGCTTAATTTTGTTTGTAACTCAATTTCTAATTATATCAAGGACTAGACTGTCATGACTGGTGTAGTCACAGCATTATATTATCTAGGAATTAACATTATCAGTGGACTTTAATTATTATTGGAGACCTTGATCTCATTTGATCTGAAGTAAGTTCATAGTAACTTCAAGGAGTTTGAATGAAATATTCCAACATCGCATTTCTGTAGATGTACTGAGGGTCATGACTCAGTTTAACCTGGAATGTTTTAACCCAGGACAGATTAAATAGATATGATTGGAAGGAAATAATTTATTTGGAAGCTGGTAATATTTTCCTTACTGAGATCCAAAAAGACCTGGTTGCACAAATATTTTTAATTTTATTAGTAATTATCCAAGTCCTAAAAAGAGCAAAAAACCCAAAACCCCTCAAACGAAGAACCAAAACAAATAAACAAAGGAACAAAAAAAGCACTCCACTTTATTTGCTTCACATTTTTGATTTTTCTCTTACACACTTCTTACTTGAAATGGCAATGTTGAAATTTCTGTTACAAATTATTTTGAACTAGCATTGAGCCACAGTTTAAGTATTCAGAGTTTAATATTAAAGGTCTCATGCTAACATAGAAAGAATGATTATTTTCTTCTTAAATGTACAAATATACTCCAAAAACATGTTGCTTTCAGTCACTTGGTCTTATAGATATTTCTGTAGTGACCAAACTTCAGCACAAACATCCTTTACCTTTCTATCTTTTTACAGCTGGCAATAGAGACTTGAATCCCAAGAACCTTCTAAAGCAGTCAAAAAGAATATATCAAAGGTCCAGCCACAGAGTCTGAATTATGGTTTTACCCATCTAAGAGCCACATTTAACCACTCTCTCTAAGAAAGTACCTTTAACAGATGAGAAGCCATGAGAATACTGCAGGGAGATTCAATGCCTGTCCTGTTTCCCCAAATTGGAGGAGGCTGCTAACAGGAAAATTTCATTTCCTTTTGATTGCGCAGCTGCCTGCTGTCTGAGCTGGCTGACACAGGGAGGATATGGGCAGGGATGTCTTCATGAGTCCTGGGGAAAGCACTAACAGGATTTATATGCTATCAAAAGACTACCGAAGTTCAAGAATAAGAGAAAGACACTTACATATTTGCTAATACAGGTGTACAATTTGGTGCTGGTTAATAGGTTAACAGGAAGTGCTTTTCATTAGTATGCTTTGCTTCCCCTACCAATGTTTTCTGTAACTCCTGTGGCACTCAAATCACAGGTTTTCCTCATAAGCTTAGTACTGTCCGCAGCTCCTTCCCTGCGTCAGAAGAAGAATTGCCTGTGCGCAATAGCTTTTTAGTTTACCTAATGCATCTTTTAGCAGAGAGCTTCCCCATTTGAGACTATGACTCAGGTATCTTCTCCAAAAGAAAAATAAAGCAACTGATAAAAACTTAGATCTGGTGGGGATAGCTTAAATCATTGAACTAGCTGCTTACAGACAGAGAAAGCCATTCCATAAATGTTTAATACAAAAAGTACAGTTCACTCATAGCAACCACAGAACACTTTTCAGCACTCCAGAAACAGATTAAAGGTTGTATAAAGCTCTAAAATTAGAGGTAATGTTCAAATACCACAACATCTACCCCTTGCTTTATCCCATCCTCTACATATCAGTCCTACCACAAGCCCGTGAAGCAAATGTTAGATAAGTAGCCTTAATTTCACCTTTCAGTTACAAGGTCATTCCTAAAGTTAAATCACTGCCTTTTCTTTGCATCGTTTTTCAAAGATACATAGGGAAAGGAATAGCATAAAATCATCTTAATTTGGAACTCACTAGGAGCTCACTGGGAACGATGGGCATATTGTTGTTGGGCTGATGACAGTGCCTCTGAAATAATGCTTGTCACATTTTTTTCCTTGTGGAAGCCGAGGCATTGCAGCATCCATGGAGTCTTCTTTTATTTAAAGAACTGTCTGACTCATCTCTATGGGAGGAAAAAGAGCTCAGATGCATTTATCTTCAAAGAACTTACCCAGAGAGAAGGAAGGAAATATAAAGATGAGAAAGGATGAGATTTGGACAGTTGTCAGAAACAAACAAACAAACAAACAAACAAAAATGGCCTCAGAGTTATACCTCACAGTTATTGGAGTAAGACGTGTGCAACTAATACGATGCAATTGTCTGTAAATGACCACCAACCTAGGACTGCAGTTAGAAGAACAGAGGAGCAGAACATCACAGCGTGTCTGTCCTGCTTTCAAAGATACAGAAATACATTGAAGGCTGCAAAGCTGTGAGGTAAGAATATTGTGATCACAGAAGGATAATGCAGTGTAAGCCTCATGGAACAGCTGTAATCATTTGGTGATTGCCCATGCAATATAGAAAAGCCCTACCAGCTTTCCATCTACACTTACCCTTGAGCTACACTTAGGTTCCTCACCTCAGTATACTGTGAGTATTCCTCTTGTCTGAAATCACTTCTCAAAATGAGTTGCAGCCTCAGAAGTAACTAACACCTTGATGAGAAATTCCAACTACTAGAATTTAACTGAGCCTGCAAGTGGCATGCTTCCTTTTCCTGAAAACATGACATTGTTGACTGGAGAGAGGAGGACCCAGGAAAGTAATTTTTTAATTTATATTTGTTTTGTTTGTTTGTTTTTGTTTTCCTTTAAACTTGTTCCAGTTATTTTACAGTGACTGGATTATGAGGGGGTGTGTATCAAAAGAAATTAGCACTAAGTAGTGTAGAGAGGGATCTGCATTAATTGTTGGATAAACATTCCTCCCATGCAGGAAGAGGCAGACAGTGTGTTCACTGAAAATGCCTGTCTTTAAAGGTGGAGCTAGTAACTTTTTCTCTGCTTCATAGTACAAGCTCACCTAGGAGTTCGTGTCCAGTTTCTAGGATGCTGTAAGGCCACACACTTGTTTAGCTGCTCCTTGGGACACAGTGGCTTCCAGCTACTCCAGCCACTGACCACTTATTCTTGACTCCTAATTGCATTTTGACACAATGTCCACTCTTCTGCTGATGTAATTTATGAAATGTTTTGATTTTTAAATCAAATAAATAAAGATATTTATCTCAAAAATTAATCTTAAAAAAAAAAAAAAAGGAGTAGTGCTTTCTTGAACGGGGTTTGCTGGAAAGCAGTTTTTTCTTGGGAGCAGGGTAATCCTTGGAAAAGTATGATTCAACATGAGGCATGGCCTTAAGGTACCATACTAAATAATAAATAACTAAATTGAAAAGATCATGAAAATTAGGTCTAATCCTAAGTAAATAAAACACCTGGCTATTTGAGCTGTTCCCAGTATATTCTGACCTTCTTACTTTGTTCTTTGCTTTTAATTGCCTGTAACCCCCTACAATATCCTAGAAACCATGGGTCCATCAAGGAGAATAGACAGGCATTCACAGCAAAGATCAGATTAGTCCAACATCTTTCAAAAATAGTTTAGAAATCATTGATTCTCCTTTGGGACCAGGGAATGGAAAAGAGGCCTTCTCAAGCTCTCTTTGATCTTATTATCTTGTTTATTATATTATCCTGTAGTCAGTTCAGTAGTAGCACAAAAGAAAGCAGGCTCTGTCAGATTTTACTTCTTTTGCTACTGTCTCAGCTTACAGTCAGATAAAAGCAGCTAAGACTACAATTCTTTGATTTTACTCTAGAAGAGAGATTCTTTAGGGGCAACTAAGAATCAATGATTCTTCTTGTTCAGTATTAGGTTTGGGGTTCATAGCCTACATCTTTTGGCCTGCTGGTGGCCAAAATGATTTGGTGATTTGATATGAGAGCTTGTTCTCTCCTGCCTACCACTGAGCTCAATACAGGAATTTTTCTTCCTCATCCAGTGTTTTTCTCTGGGTCAGCTCAAGGCATAAGAGAAGGAGAAGGGTCCTGAATTATGCTGTATATGAAGAGGAGTCTGAAGAAGAGGTCTGCAGGGTGAGAGAAATAGCTTAATTATGCAAATGAATAGAGATATAAATGGATGTTGATGGATTTCTCTTCTTGCTCTAAAAGTGAGTAAGAACAGCATAAGGAGGGGACATAGCAAAACCTATACAAAGACTAGTTTGTTCCTGGTAAAGTATGGAGGGCTGAAGTGGGAGGATTGGGTTAGGTGTTCTGGAACAAACTATAAAAATACTATCATTATGGTGCTGGGGAAGTTTTATACTACTTTTATCATTGTTGTTCTCATTACTGGTATATTGCTCATGGAAGCAAACATGAGCAATGTGCTCCTGGGGACAGACACAGCAATGGAAAAAGAGGGAAGTTCAAAAGATGCCTGTATGTCTGTACAGAAACCCAAGCCCAAAAACTGCTTGCTGCTGTCATGGTAACTACATTTGTAATAAAATGAAAATACAAGATACAGATAGCATTTCCTCTGCTTTTAACCTATTTGCTTTTCCTATAAAGTGTCTCATCTCAGCAAGGTCACTTGCCTGTGAGCACCTCAGCCCAGATGCTTTGCCCTCTTTGCACCTTCTTGAGTGCCTGCCCTCCAGCCCAGATATCACCTCAGGGGATTTTCCCAGACATCTGGAAGTGTTTCTACCTCTATACCTTTAGTTTTGCTCAATGAAATCAGCATACTATGTCCTGGCCCTTCTTGGCATGGCTATGTCTTGACAATGCTGCTGCCAAGACTGTCCTTTCCTTTCGAACAGACCAGGTTTGAAGATTTAAAAAGCCGAAATGAGGAAAGGAGCGGATTTTGAGGCTTTAGATTTTTGCTTTTTTTTTTTTTTCTTTCCTGAAAGTTTGTGTGCAGGTAGTCAGCTGAATATAAGACACTTTTGCTTAAGGATGTTAAGTTGAGGTATGTCTGTACCATCAGCCCTTGAAGTGCTTCTGCCCATGTTGAGTCCAGGAAGAGAGGGGGTTAGGTGAGACACAGCTAGGCAGAGAGAAGCAGATGGCTGTCTAGAGGCCATGGTGAGTATATATTTGCACAGCCTTTTTTTTTTGCAGCTTAAAAATTGGGATCTTAATGGGAAAGGGAGTGCCATCACATGATGCAACAAACTGTGTTCCAGCAATAGCAGCTCAGCATCTCGGCAGCACTTTGTCCTGGCACAGGCAAAGGCCCCCAGGAGTGAAGGACAAGTGGCAGGATGGACCTTCCTGTCTCTGAGCCTTGGCAGGGGGAGCTCTGGGGCCATTCTCAAACCTGACTGCTCTTCTTTCACTGTCCCCCAAGCTTCAGACCTAGCTGCAAATAATCTTCATTCATGCACCACTCTGATCCAGCAATTGATCTTGCAGGCTACAGAAGACTTAGCCAGCTGGTTTACAGTCAAAATATAATTAAAAATTAACATGATTACTGTCTATGGGCTGGTCTCTCATCTTATTTGAACTTTACCTTATAAGTTTTTATTTCACAAGCTATTTTCTTTTAAGTTTTTGGGTTTGGCTTTTTTGAGGGGCTTTTTCATTTGGTTGGGTTTTTTTTTTTTGTATTCCGTGTAATATATGTGTGGAGCTCACTTTCCACTTCCAAGCTGATTGAAGAGGTTATTTGGGCATGGTAGGCAGGGCCGCTCTCTTTCCTTAATCTAGATAGTTTCCTGGTCAGTTCAACGATTAAAACAGATCAAATACGGGTAGTTAGTTAACTTGTACATTGATCACTTTTACTCCACAACATAAAGGTATGAGAAATAAATTGTCTTGCAAAATTTGAAGCTATAAATAAAAATTAAAAAAAAAAAGGCATGTCTTTGCAGTCCCATCATTATTGCAGTGGTTTACTGTTATTTTAGGAAAGTAATATAAACACATGGGTGAAAATTCTGGGGGACAGAGTGACAGGTAAGAACAACTTGTACAGCAAAATAGAGCTTGTAAATGCTAAGGCAGGACACCTGCCTCCTATTTCTGTTTGGAGAGGTGCTGCTGTGTGAGCATCTGCTCCTACAATGCTCATATGGAACTGGTCTGCTTGGCCTTTGCAGGGTGACATCAGGTGCTGTGGTGTTATGGATCTGCAAGCACTCACTGTTTCTTGGGTTTTGAGGAAGCAGGGCAGTCCCTGATGGCAGTGCTTTTGTACAGACTTCCCATCTGTGGGTTGCCCCATCCCTGCTTTGGCTGTTTTCTCACACAAATCCACCATCTGTCTGGTTGGGTCTGTGGCACTTCCTGACACACGCTGCAGCCTCCACAGGGTTTCAGTTTCCTTTCAGGCTTAAGATGCTTTCCCCACAAACATCACATCAGCCCTGCCTGTCTCTTCCAAATGCTGATTCCCTTCTGACTGCTCTCCTGCAGTTTGTTGCGCAGGCAAAAAGACTTTCACAGACCATTACTGGAATTCTTCACGAGCAAACAGATGTTGTGTGGAAATCCCACACTCATCAAGCCTGAGTGGCTGCATGTCCAACCCAAACATCTTTCCTTCAGCTCACAGATCACCTGTCTTTGCATGGACATCGCTGCTTCCCATAGATTTTGTACACTGTTAGCAGGTTTTTTTGCTTTGTTCTATTAACAACAAAGCCTTTTCCCACACCCGTGGGAATAAGCTATTTCAGTAGCTATACAGCACAACTATTTTTATATGAGGATTTTTTTCTTCCACAACAGGGGAACATGCAGAAGGCAACGTTAAAGAAGTTTTCTGACCATGAAATATGCTGCAGTGCCTTTCTGTGTCTCTGCTCTTAGACTGGCCAAATGTATATTAATGTAATTTAACCACTTTCTCTGAAGTTTAGATTGAGGCACGTTACATCACAAATAAAACAGAGCAAAACTGATAGAGGCATTTATGAGCATTCATGGTTATCATCCACTGTCTGACCACTTGTTTTACCTCCTTAACTCAATTTTGTGTCCCAACTCTAGAGGAAGGGGGAGTAAATGTAACATTTTACTTGTAGCGCTATGCGTAGTTTAGTACAATTTCTGTCAGTAAAGTAGATCTGACAGACTATTTTGTTCGCCTCAGCTGAGAATATACAAATTGTCAGGAGGTCCAGGACTCTCTGATGTAAGTCATTTGCAGTTAAACATACTTTTTTCCTGTTGAAGGAACTTTCCAACTTTGCTGCTATTTGTGTGGTTTTCTGGTTTTGGAAGATGTTTCATTCATTTTGTTGACTTTGGCAAGCATTACCTAATTACTCATCCATGTTCTGAGGCATTTCCATGAACCAGTCCTTTTTTAAAAAAAAAAAAAAATTAAGCTAGATGCTCTCACTCAGAGGTACAGGACTTAAAACCTCAGTTGAATACTGAGTAGGAATTCCTATAGCCCACCACTCTGTTCAGTTTTGTTGTTGAAATCTTTTGTATGATTGAAAAATGGAGAATTTAATAAAAGAAAAAATAAAATTATAATACTAGCATTAGGATAATTCATTTTTTTCTTATGATTTCATTCCACGTGATGTTTAGGATCATATCTAAATGATTCTCAGTCCTTAAAATCTACACTACAACCCAAATATATTAATGCAAACCCAGAAAAAAGGCTCTGGCATTAAGTAATTTGACAACCTGTTCCTTTTTCCTCTATTCTCAGTTTATTACAGTCATGCTCCTCAGCATTGGTCCTAAAGCTCACCACTTCAATTGATTTCCCTCTCCGTCACTTCAGGAGTGTGTTTTTGAAACAAATCACTTGCACTTACTGTACATTGGTTTATTTTGTAAGAAAACACAAAGCTGGTCCCTCTTTTGCATAAAATAAAACATACCTGGAAGATGTGTTGGAGGAGCACACCTCAGGTGTTATGGGAGCCGGAGAAAATTCATTCATTTGATCTGGTTCAAAGTAATCATCCCAAAATGTTCCCAGGACAGGTGCAGGGTCCTCTGCACCATCTGATTTGCTCTGCAAATAGTGTTCTGCTTGGCTGCAACACGTGGTAAAGATTGAAGAAGTCAACAATTAATGTGTTTTGGTGTCCAACTGTATATGCCAAAATTAGAGAAAATATATACATATATATATGTATATATGCCCCAACCTGGTTTTAGAGAAAAAAATAAAGTTTGAAAAATA
The DNA here is from genome assembly GCA_036023395.1 of Myiotriccus ornatus. Lineage (NCBI taxonomy): Eukaryota > Metazoa > Chordata > Aves > Passeriformes > Tyrannidae > Myiotriccus > Myiotriccus ornatus. The sequence continues at coordinate 98,284,869 of JAYRBT010000114.1, forward strand.
TGCTTCCTAACAAAGGAAAATTCTATGGGAAAAACATTATGACTTTTAATGCATAGGAAATATAACGTTGCAACTTTACAAACCTTTTGGTCTTTAATATGTGCCTAGGGTTCTACAGGTGGGCCAAAAATATCCTAGGGTGAATAATAAACATTTCCAGAAAACAGTCAAAACTGCTCTGACATCATCAGAAATGCATTATCAGGTGGTGATGCAGCACTGACACTGGCTGGGTATTTAGAAAGCATTATGACATCACCTAGTGCTATCAGTGATGTCACTTATGGGGATACACAAATGCCTCAGCCAGAGCCTGGCTAGGGTAGAGTCCCCCAAATGCATAGTTGCTCCTCCAAAAGCTTCCAAATCCGGAAAGAGTTGTGGTGGGACTGGAAAAAGGCCCTGGTAGATATTTTAGCAACTGTCCAAAAATCAACAAGTCTCTGGAGAAAAAGTGTCCAGAACCCTTTTCAGGCTGTACTTCAGGCCTTCTCTGTAACCTCTTAATCCTTCTTCTTAAAGGATTTGAGGAGGGATGGGATATCAAGATGAAAATGAAAATACATTGCATTTTTCTGCACATCAGTATCTTTAATTACGTAGCATTTGGTATCCATCTTTCTTTGTCATCTTGCTTTCTAGCTATCACAGAATCAGGGTCGTGAATCTTGGGACCCGAGCACACAATATGATTAACCCATATGAACAAATTCTAATGCACTACTCACTTATTTGGGTAATATTTTACACAACAAATAATTTCTTTGATCAATATTTGTTTGTAATGAATAATGAATCAGTATGAAAAGTGAAAAGACTAAAGGCCCCAGACTCTACCAGTGAGGCTATTTATAGAAGACATAGTATTCATCAGGATTAACAGTGATGAAATGGATCTTTGAGCGAATATTTAAAATAGTGACTCTGTTACCCAGAAAATTATTCCCCAAAGAGTAGGTAGGAAAAAAGATTTTATTGATTTTTATTTCACATTTTAATGATGTGTATTTTAACCATCTCTTCTCTGCCAGGTGAACCTCTGTCTTCTTCCTATGAAAGCAATGATATCATATAACAGCTATTACAGAGTAGTTGTTACTTTTCACGATCCCAGCTGTTTCATTCTAAGAATAAAAAAATATTGGGTACCTGCCAATTAAGTAAATGGAATTGCCATTTTCATTTATTGCAATAGCTAGTTTAACTTGTATTCATAATGGTTTTTGTTAATGTAGATAAAATGACAGCAACTGGCAAGCAAGAGTGTTTTTATGAGCAGAATATGTGTGTTAAAATATTCAGTCTTTTCAGAGCTTTCACAGCTGTTTTGGTTTCAAAATGCAAGTTTTAAATGATCAGTAATGTGCTGGTGTCTCTTACCTATCCACTGACACCAGATCCCCCACCCTTCTGCTCATCTTCTGGGGTTTGGTGCATAGTGATCAATAAAAGGGAGGGTTACGTGGGCATATTTTCCCACCTACTTCCTATTCCTACTTTCCAGTTAAAATGCTGAATAGAATTATAAACCCATTAAGCAGTGTTAAAATGCACTAATATCAGAGTGCTCTTTATCAAAACTGTATCACTTTACAGCAGAGTCAAATCTTCCTTTAGTGTACATCAGCAAGGCTTACGGAAAGTAGATATAATCAGCTAGAGCATTTTTTAAAAAGTATTTCCTGTAGAGAATGAAATGCATCACTCTTTCTGTTACTTCTCCATTAGAAAAAGAAGGATTAAAAACTATTTTTAATTTGCAGCACTTACTATCAAAATGTGATGCTATCTCAAAAATATCAGTCTTTAGCCAAGATTGGAGATTCCACATACAGAGACCCTTTTTGTGACAGAGGATATACTTGGAGTGTAAAGCAAGGAAGTTTGTGAAGGGGCCAGTGGGTCTTGAAGCAGGAAGGAGGATTCAAGCATGGCATTCTGCTGTGCTCAGACGTGTAAATGTCCAGATTAAGGAAGGCATTTAAAGCAATGGTTATATTTACCTGAAGAAGGTGCAGAACTGCCCAAACACAAAACCCTTCTAAGAGAGCAACACAAAACTGAAACAGCCTATATTTCCTGTTACCTTTGAATACATATGCCTTTGAGGAAGATAAGCAACAATAAGGAATGGGGGAGAGAGACTGTTGGTGTCAACGTCCACCTCCACAAGGCCATGCTGAAGTAGTGGAATAGTTCTCCACCCTACTGTTTCATCCGGACTCTGGGCTGCTTTGCTTGCACATATCAAGTTCTTCTCAAGAAGTGAGCAAGATGAGTTAAGCTAAAATAAGCTCTATTTGAACTGGCTATTTAAACTGTAAATTAGACTTTTCCCAGGGGCTATGATGTGCTTCTAAACAATAGCAAATGCCACAGCTAGTCTTCAAATGCTGAGCCACAATTAGAAAACTCAGCTTCTTATTAATCAGAAACATAGCCCTTCAGCAAAACTACAGGCAGAGGCAACAAATAGATAGAAAAAAAGGCAAAAATATAAAGCAAATCAGAAAGTTATCATTTAATGCACTTCAACTTTGTATTGTTCTGTTGACCTTCCTCTGAAACGTTTATAGAAATTCCCTGTACTAATATCCAAATATCCTTGAAAGCACATTTCCTCAGACCACCTCATGACAGGGAGAGAGAAGATGGTAATCTCCATTTCACAAAGGGTAGAACTGAGGCAGGAAAAGCCTGTGATCAAAATGAGTTCCTTGGAGAGGTAAAGTCTCCAAAAAGTGATTGGCTTTCTTATGCTTCATGGCTACCCCTGGTAGAGATAAAATAAATCCTACTTGGGTACTGAATTGGTTTAAGGTCACAGAATTTGGGTAAAATCTGCAAATAATAAATAATGGTTTTTATGTGTCCTCTCATTTTTATATCCTTTCAATGTTTTCTATGCACGTCTGAAAACAAAGGAGACAGGTATAATGCATATAATGTGTTATATATAATCTATATCCTACATATTTAATGAAAGATTATACTCTTAAACAAGACTGCAATTCAGGCAACTGAATATGTATACAAATAGTATAAGTAGAAACTAGCTAAATTTTACCTCTGTGTATTTATGTAAGTATGCATATATATTTTCTGACCTTGTAAAAAAAGAAATCTATAAAAGTTGACAGTCTTTTGGATACAGGTGAGTGAAATTACATTTGAGGTAATTAGAAATAAATGCCAACTAATCAGCAAATCGTCACAGAGTAAGTTTTTGTTAAAGGTAATATAAAAAGGGGGAAAAACCCTAGTGTATATTAAAAAAAAAAAAAAAGTAAAAGAAAAAAGAAAAGTTGTTTCTAGTCAATGAAATCATCTTCATTCTTTCTGTCCCTCCAGAGCTCTCTGGTAGTACCCCATAGCCACCCCTCCTGTCATGCCCTTACCCAGCCCTCGGCAGGCAGGAGGTGGTTGCTGCACCAGCTCTCACTGCCAGCACAGTCTGCCTCCTCTCCACAGGCTGCTTCGGCTCCTTGCCAGGGACCGTGGGGCTCTGGAAGTTATTCCTTGCAAGCTGAGGGAGGTAGAAGGCATTAGTAGGAGTAGAAAGGGCTTCAGATCTGCCTTCTCTGCTCTCCAGACCCTCTGGCCAATCCCTCTACAAGACACTCTTACTTCAAACAGATTTAAATAGCTGCATTCCAGGTGTCTCCCAGCTGGCTGGTAACCCAATATCTTAAGGGTTCATGTACCTATTTTTCTTAAATTTCCTCAACTTCCCTTTCCTCTGCATCAACATCTGGCATCAACCTAACCACAAGCTTGAATACTTCTTCAACTGTGTTCAGGACTACTTTTCATTAGCAGTCAGGCTTTTTTTGAAATCTCAGTCATTGTAAGCATATTTTCATAGCCTTCAAATCTCACAGACCTTGCTGAAGGAAGGATTTTATTAGTCTTTCTACATGATTAAGATTGTTTATGTCATCCATGGATCACCGAAAGAAAATATCAGAACTCTGCATCTCCATTAATTTCAGAAGACTTAAACACAGCCTGTTATGCCACAGCACCTCAGAGAAGTGCACTGATTTCAAAGCACTGCATGTAGTGAATAGATTAGGCACAAATGCCATCCAGAAGTAACTTAACTTCAATTTCCTCCCTTCCATTTCAGCACAGCTTTGACGTGCAAACTTTTGCAACTAGTGCAATCATTCCGAGTGGCAGATGATACCAAAATATCCTAGTAAATACCTAGTTTAATTGTTTTATTTAAAAAAAACTCAAACTTTGTCAGTTTCCAAACTATGAACAGTAGGTTTAAGTATGCTATTTGAAAGGCTGGGGGAATGCACACAGCTTCTGTAGGAGGAGGTTATAAAGAAGAAAAATATCCTGGTAGTTGATGGTAACAAAAATTCCAACAGTATGAGCTAGGGGCAAAACATCTCTATTAATTCTACCTCAGTTACCCAGATGTTAAAATGTGTTTGTCCTCTTCGGGGAGGTTAAGGTACATCCACTTACTGACAGGAAACATACAGTGACTGTCTCAGAATTAAACAGAATTAAATTAACATAGACACAACATGATATCATTAGTATAAATTGACAAAACAAATGCTTTTGCCAAGAATTTTAAAAGTGATTAATGGTTCTGGATGACTTCTAAGTGCTTTGCTTTAAATCCTTTCAGAAGGACTGGTATTCTAAAGGTGAGATCTCAGTGTGAGATTAACTCCTTTTTAACATATCTGAAGCTCAGCACTGAGCTAGAGCTGAGTTTCAGTGAACGAAAATGCTGATCCTACTCCTGGATGTTCCTGAAAAGTAATATATAAATGCTTGGTGTTCTTTAGTTACACAGATTCAAAATTTACCATATTCAAACAAGAAGTAACTCAAGTTTTCCAGTTTATTTGAAGAACTTAAAAGCAATCAATATGGAGTTATAATCAATAAATTCCAGTGACGCCTTCAAGATATATTTTAGGGCTACTGATCTCACGTGTTAAAGTGAGACAATTATTTCTTTCCTATGAATTGAAGAGTCTGCTTCTGCTCCTCTTTGAAATCAAGGGGAGTTTTATCACTGTCTTCAAGGACGGGCAAATTAGAGCCCAAATTTGCATCTGCAACTACGTACAGTAGGGTGTTTGACGCGTACAACTTGTCACCACAATTATAGTAATTTTAATCAACCTCATTTGCTGTTTGCTTCTCTGAGATTTCTAGGAGAATTTGCTCATCTGCACTTCAGTGTTAATATCTCCCTACCCTTTCTGTTTTACAAGTCATGCTTTTATTCTGTCACTCCTGCTGCAGCTGAACGGGAGCATTTTAATAAACCTCTTGTTATCCACATCTTCTATCCATATGTCATTGACTTAAGCAGAGCAGTTTGTCAGGTTAATATTTTATACATTTTGTATTTAGACTATTACTTAGCTGATCCATAACAGGGGATTATAGTCAGGGATAGGAATATTGAGTGGCTTTTTTTTTTCCCCACGTGCTTGTCTCCAAGACAACTAGATGGCTGTATTTAAAAGAGCACAAAGACCAGAATGAGTAGCTCATCCAAGTCTTTTAGCAAGTGAATGCTCTGCGGTTTTGCATTTTCAGGCAGGCCTTTCACTCTATCCCCCTGACACTTTTCACCTCGGGCTCTGATGGGTGGGAACTCCAACTGGGAGCCCAGTTGATAATTGCAGCTATTAAGCTGCTGCTAGTGTAACTCCAGTTCCCTTTTGTTTCTGGTTTTATCTAGTCTAGCTGGCGAGTTTCACTCGTGATAGTCATATTTAAAAGCCACAACGATATTCTTCCTATTTCCCCTTTCTATCAGGGCTGGTGATTATTAGGTGCATCCTCTCCAGTTCAGCCTGCTTGCAGCGATTTTGTAAAGCACACACTAGCTTGTGCTTATTGGATTTATTTTTTTTTAATATAAAATAAGGATAAATAAATAAAGTGTGGCCATAACAAAAGATCCCTGGCAATCATAAATTAACAAGAGAAGCTGCTGACAGCCCTGCAGGAAGCCCTAATGCTGTAGCCTCAGACAGATCAGCATCCAAGCAGAGATTGCAGCTCACTGTTAACCAACCATGATCTGCTGTTAATCTGAATTTGCTTCTGAAATTCAGCTCACCACTCCCTGAATTTCCTCTCCCTGCTTGGCTCTGTCAGGAATAACACCGTGCACTGGAAATGCAATGCTTGAGTGGTCGAGCTTCATTGCTCCCATGTATATTTTTTGGCCTGACAATTACATTAGGGATGTAAAATACGTAATGTAAATTTCCTGTGAGAATTTGCCGCTGAGCTGAGTGCTATCACATGTCATGGAGGTTTCAAAGTGTGTTCAAAGCAAAACCCCAAACCTGTCCAAACAACATATTTAGATGGGAACTGCAAGAAAGATTGTGCTGTTCAGCTGTAGATGAAGTTTGTTGCAGCTCCTGGAGATAGTTGGTTGTGATGCCTGTGAGGTGCCAAATTTTATTAAGACCATTTCATTTATTTGAACATGAGAGGAACAAACTTTTATGATTCAGATAACCTTTCAGGAGTTTCATATTCCAGGAGGATAGTATCTTTGTATAGACTCAAAAAATCCAGCAAGTCATTTCCATCCTCTCCCTAAGATGATTTATCTTGCTTCATTTCAAACAACTCCTTCTGTACTTAAATCCTCTTCGTGAGCTTCACATTACCAAATTCCTCAAAGGGGAGAGCAGAATACTCTCACAATTTCATGTGCTGGCGCTTCTGAAATTTCACATCCTTTTTGTATCAGTTAATCTAGTCGTGAAGGTAAACTTTTGCTGTTAGATACATATTGCAGACACCTTACTGTTATGAATCCTGACTGTAAATGTTCCCATAAAAGAGATTGTTGTGTTAATGTGATTTGCAGGGAAAATGAAGTATTGCCAGTCCTCAGTCCAGAATTTTGGTGCATCAAAATGAGAGCCTGAGTCCTTTGTAAGGCTCAGCTGATGTTTTTGGGAAGTTTTAGAAAGCCAAAATACGTTAATTCAACTGTCAATAAAATGAAATAAATAAAATAAATGCAAAAGTATGAAGAAAATGCCTCATACCAGCCGTCCTCCCAACCTTTTCTTTCTCTTTGCAGCTAACATTAGCAGAAATAAATCAGCAGCATTTGAGTACACAAGCAGAAATAAAACAGATTTTGTATGTTAAGATGAAACAATTAAATACTCCCATCAAAATCTGTTTTGATAGAAAACATATTTTGGAAATAGGTATCTTCCTCCCTGTTTCCGTAGAAGGTATTGTTTTTCCTCACATATATACAGTAAAATCTGCATATCAAAAAGGTTTTTTCAAACGAAATCTTTCAATCTTACTTTAAAGAGGAATAAAGATTTTAAGGAAATCCTGGGAATAGTAAACAAACATTAAAAAAATTACAGAATTCCTCCCATTTCCCTGACATCAGCCTGTTTGGGAATAAACATACCCTTAAACTCTAGGCTGGGTCATTGAAAAATAAGAATACAAAAGCAAGCTAGTTCTCATTTCCACCAACTTCTGTTTCAGACTCTGGTCCAGGTCCACAGTTCTCCACTGTTTCAGCAGGAAATAGGAAAGCCAAAACTAAATCACAAAATAACTTAAGGCAGGGAAAGATGAAATAAAACAGGTGCAGAAAATTAATCTTTAGAAAAAGATTAAAACGATAGGAGAGGATTGTGCCTGCCTTTTCTGTCTTTGCTCAAGATATAAAATAAGTGGGGTGACCAAAACAAGGGAGAGGAAGGGAAATAACAAGGGACTCCTTAGTTAAGCTGTCTCAATGAACGCTGGTGCAAACAATGGAGAAGGCTGAGCTGAGTAATTCAGAATCAAGATGGTGCAGGAGATGAGCTGTTCCCCAGAGTGTCATGGTCCTTCACGGATATTCTTGGATATGGACAGAAAAAAATATTTGAAATGCAGCATTATCCAGCCTCACCCACTTCCTTAGTCAGTGGGAAGTGAGAAAGGCTGGGAGAGCTCTTCTCTCCGGCGCTGTTGCTCACTATTGTCTCTGGTGATGACTGATCAAGCTGCCTGAAATTGTCCAGTTCTGATTTTTCTCACACTTACAAAGAGGTAGAAGGATTGTTTTGTTTGTTAAAAGGTTTTACAGCTGGGATCAAGCTGAGTAAGGGAAAATTCAAATTGAATACTGAATAAAACTTCCTGAAAGTAGAAGATATTAGGCTATGTAATCATATCACAAGGGAACAAAACAACTCTGTCAGTTTTGACTTTTAAAACTAGACTTGGCAATGCACTAATAAATACTCTTTGTAGACTATTTTGCACTGTCATGGGGGTGAATGAGGAGAACTAGAAGGTCTTTTCCACATTTAATTTCTCCAGTTATGAGAAGCAGAAAAGTATCTTGCAGTTGAAGAAGCTCAGAACTGGAGCAGTATTAAAAAATACAAAACATCAGTTTATTCTAACATGAGTCTTGGCTGGTGCAAAGTGGTTTATTTTTCTGGGGCCCTGATGTCAAAAATAATTGTGGGCAAAAATAAGATTTCTAGTTTCACAAGCTTTCATCACTGATGTACTCAATTGAGGCAAAAAAGGTCTTTCATGATATTTACACTGTTCCTTTTTTTCTAGTTAGGATCTGCTCACATTGATCAATGGAGCTGAACTTCTGCTATTCATATAGACAGGGACACTGTATTATTTTAAATTAATTTATCTTTTATGTGTAGAATTTTCCAGTTGCAATATCAAATAACCATTAGATGGAAGAACTCACTAAAAGCCCAGTCTTTAAGTGCTAGGAATCCCTTAAATAAAGTCATTCTCATTGCTTATATTCCGATAAATTCAATTGTTACCATTTAACTAACTTCATCCTGAAGAAATGTTTTGCTCTGTGACTGCTTTATACAGCAACTTCTGCAGATGTGACAGTTGTAAGGCTGGGATGGACTGGACCAATGCACTGCCTTCCTTTGACTACCAGCCCTATTTGTCAGCAAATCCATTCTACCTCAGTGACCTGCTGGTCAGAATGGTACTGAGACACAGCAGTCTGAATGACAAACGAGGAGAAACAACAAGGGTAGAGATGTAGCCAGTGGGAACACACTGAAAAAAAGATACTTATTTGTCTCACAGTCAACTCTTCTGCAAAGTATCTGAAGAAATGTGACTCTGAGCTTGTGTCAGTGATCAAAATTAAGTAACATTTTGAAGTTTGCTCTAAAATAATTAATTATTCAAAATTATCTGCATTTCCTTCATTCTGTGCATTCATAACTACTGAAAACACAAATGCAAAGAAAAACCTTTTTCCGTAGAGAAAATTGAACATCTTAACTGTTTTTGGAAGACATGGAATGGGAAAAGATCCCCACAGTTTCTCTGTAAGTTAGTTTCTGTCTTCAATCCCACAGTTTTAAGATTTCCAGGTAGGCTTGTTTTAACCATTTATTAATACAGAAAAGTGGTTTTTATTTTGGTTCCTTTTTAGGTGTAATAAATCTAAACTGTAAGGAAGAAAGATTGAGAGATTGATTGATTTTGCTCTATTTATGAAAACAGTCAATATGGTACTGCAAGAACAGAACATTAATCTTATGAGGAAACATAATCTCAACCTTGTCTGATCTGAGTAGGCTGAGACAGGGACAGCACTATTCCCAGTCCCTCCAGTGTAAGGAATGTCACCCTGGAAAACTTGATTCTTGCTAACTCTTGGCTAGGGATGAGTTCCTTCTGTGCAGTGGTACTAACCGCTCACCAGTTTTAAGTGCCCCAAAACACAGGGTGACCTTAAAAGCTTGAGGGCAGAGCATCTTTCCTTTCTAAGCCATTTTTAAAGAAGTCTACTTGAACTTTAAATGTGCTGATTTGCTGTAACAGAGGCTGCTCAGGTCAAACTCAGACTTCTGGAAAGTCAAGTTCTCCATCAGCAGGTCCAAATATCTATGAAGGACTTGATCCCACCACCACATGAGTTTCCTTTGTCAGAATGACCATTCAGCATTCTTACTCTGTTTTCCCATAAACCTATGTAAAAGCTTTTGAAGCACCCACAAAGTGTTTTACTGAAATGCAGGGAAAAAAAAAAAAAAAATTCCACACTTCAGGACCATGACTGAAGAATATGATTCATTTACACTAAGGTACACTGATGATTATACTGCCAATGGAAATATTGCAAGGAAGTAAGTTAATCTTTCACATAGTTAGAACTGAATACAACAGACCAAAACTGTCATCTTAAACTGTGCAAAAATCAGCTTGATGGCAGTACATATCATGGAGCAGAGATAAAACATGCTTTCCCTTCACAACATAGTATTATAAGAAAGGAGCTTTATTCAATGAGAAATTCCACTTTCAAATGTTCTTACACTAAGCACCAGGGCAGCATATTATAGTAATCCATATCTGAAGCAATAAAATCATGTCACAAGCTCCAGATCTTACAGGACAAGCTCCAGTTTTCATGAAGAAACAAACAAACTTGTCAACATTTACTACTTGAATATCCATGAACCTGGTAAAGGTGGTGGACAGACTGTATTTTTCCTTCAAGGAAACTTAACTGTAGTTGCTCTCTTACTGATTTTGAAAAAATTATGTCACTTCGTATTCAAGTTCAGCTGTTCAGTGTAACTGGTGGCAGTAGTAGCAATATAATAGGAACTGAATAATAATAATGCACAGGAAAAAATAAATTAATCTCCTACAGAATTAGGGAGAGAGAGGTAAATGGAAATAGATGGAGAGCTTCTTGAAAGAATATGTAATTAATTATCCAATAAATTTTCTCAGTATTTTACAGTAGAAATAGCCAAAACAGTTTATATAATCATACCATCAATGCTAAGAAGCTTGTAAACTTGAGCACTGTAAAACATGGATTTGAATACATTAAATTCAACTTACATGTTTGACAGGATGCTAAAATCTGACTGTACTACATCTTGTTATGAATTCACACATTTCTGTTGGTCAGAAAACCCTGACAACTAACCTTCATTGTTAATGGTAATGGGTATGGGTGATTTTAATAATAAAGTGTGTGTGCTCATTATTTTTCAGAGATAGTCTGTGGAAAGCAATTCCAGATCTAGAAATATGACAGCAAACAAATACATTTGCATTAGAAAAATATAACATCCCTGAAGGCAGAAGGAAACAGTTTCAGAAGCATTTGAAATAAATTGTATGTATACCTTCCACAACTGTAAATGTGAACAGAAATACAAAAGATCAAAGATATCAGTGTTGTGTATTATGCACAGCTACACAGAACTTCACATCTAGAAGCTGAATGACAATAAGTTCTGTTGTGAAGTCAGGTGTTCTTCCCAGAGCTTTCAAGCCAAAAGTTGCAGAGAGCTAAAGACTCGCTTGAAAGCTGGAGCATCGAATGAAGATTTCAAGACTCCTTTCCCAAAGAAGGGAGTAATGCTAGGAATTTTGTTTTAGCCCTGTTTGTTTATAATGTACAGAAGCTAAAAGATCAGAACTTAACCCCACACACTTTTCAGTTCTCATGATGAAAACATCCTGGAAAATATTACATCTGTGCCTAAGGATTTTCATTTTACAGCACTTGTGGCTTACGCTGTAAGTGCTGCTGCACCAGTGCTGGTGTGTGGCCTGTGGCCAAAACTGAATAGTTGCTTGACTGAAACCCTAGCAGTTCTGCAGAGAGTACCAAGAGAATTTCATCTGTCTTATAGATTATGCATGTTTCTGTTAATGCAGTCTGGTATGACATTAGTTTTGTCCACAATGTCACAATGCTTTAAGTTTCCTGGCTAATTGTTTTTGCCTTTCCCTGGAATATAATAACTAAGGTATTTCTATTTGAATATTTTATCTCAGATAAGATAGATTTATTATGTTTTGTATTATATTCTGCTGGAAATCACTCCAAGTTGCCATGAGTTCAGAGACCAAATCACATTACTAAAATGTTATTTGGCCTTGTCCATGTTATATTTGTTTGCACTTGTTCTCACACTGCAAAGTTATGACAACTGTACATGCCTACAGACCACTGTAATGATAAACTCAGATGACTAGAGTAGCTAGTTGTTGCAGTAATATTCTTTGATAATACAGATTATTTCAGGTTTGTGCAAATAACTTCTGAGAGTTCTGAATATTTTAAAAATATTTCCTATTCAGAAATACATAGTGATAGTTTTGAACCAACAATTACAATATGGATTATTTTCAATTTCTTTTTTTTTTACTCATTCAAAAATCAGCCTCATTTTCTTGCCAAATGTCTCAAAGCAACACTTAAACATTTTTTGTCACATCCTACTGATCTGAGAATGACATGTCACACCCTGTGCAAACCTTAGAGAATGCGTGTGAGACAGCAACAGCCTGGGGAAATCCCACAGTCCCTATTTCCACCATGTCCAACAGAGGGTGAAGATTACTTCAGTGGCCTCAAAAATATCTGGAAGACGTGGCTACACGTAGTATCAGACACACAGCAGCTCCCATGGAGGATGAGTCTATACTGTCCTCACACACTGGACTGGCCTCCAGCCATGGCTCTTGCCTCATGCCCTGAGACAGAAGAACATGGGAGGGGAGACAACATTTTCCCAGCACACAGTCACAGCAAGCATGTGGGCTCAGCTGTGGCAATCCCTGTCTCAGCCATCTCTCTGGAGAGGAGTGTGACCAAGGATTCAGGCTACACAAAGGATCCTGCATGGGAAGAAAGGTTGGAAGAAAGTTGGTACTTCATGGCATGTACTCAGCAAATCTATCTGCCACTGCTACTCCCCTTAACTGCAGTGGGCACTGAAGCGTTGTGGGGCTTTGTATTTGCATGTCTCTTCTTAATTTCTTTAATTTAATCCCTCAGATGTGTGCAGTCTCTAGTTTGAATTGCATGCATTCTATTCCTTAAATGGATGACAAAACCTTTAAAATAGAGGGATTATAAATAAAAAGCAACAAGTACAGTGCATAAATAACATGATTTCCCAAAAGCTAATAAACAAAATTCATTTTGCCAATATAGTTCTTTATAAATATAGGAAATCAGGCATTTCAGACAGGAATTTTCACACTGAATATTTCCTGCTAATAAATGTGTACTTTTGCCCAAAATGATAGGTGAACAGTTTAATTTAATTTAATTGAAATAAATTTTTAAAAAATCCAAAAGTTTTTTTCTGAAGAGAGGGAGAATCTGGATCTGATTTATCTCAGAGGATAACACTGTCATTAGAAGAATGACTCTTTTTATTCATCTGGCTTGCAGCAAAAAAATAAATGACACTACAGGTTATAATAATCAGATTTATTTTTTTTCCAAGATGTTAAGTCTCTGCTACACTTTATGAATGAACATTGAAAGGCTGACAGATTATGACTGATCAGATTTGCCAAACCTGGAGATTTTCAGTGCAAGCTAAGTTTTAATACAAGATTTTATCTATATTTATAATACTCTAATACATTATCTATATATGTATACATTTCAGCACAGTAAAAACAGACCACTGGATCAAAGCCCTTGCTGCTGAAGGCCCTACATCTGCAGCACATGTGGCCCAGGGGATTTACTTTGGAATATCACCACGTCACATACAGTTTGAAGCTGTCAAAAGGCCCAGTCACTACTTTGGACCCTTGTGACCCATCAGAGTTGAAGAAGGCTCAGTGCACACCTCCAGCATTCTTGTGTCCTTTCCTCCTAAGGGAATCTCATGCCCTGGAAACAGAACCACCCTGCACGACTTGGAGCTGATCAGGGGTTCCACATCAAAAACTCACTGCTCCAGCCCAACTTGTGATCAGGAATGCAGAGCAGTCAGCTGAATCTGCAGTTAGGCAATTTGAATGTGTTTATTTTGAGTAATCTGAAAAAAACACAGTAACAGCTAAATTTTCCAAAGACGCTGTTTGTTCTGATGGAATGTATGCTGCTGAAACCTTGCTGCAGACTGCATTTTTAATTTTGCTGCTGTTAAAGGGGAGGATCAGCTGGTCTTAGAGTATGAAGGTGCTATGATACTCACTGAGGGGCATTCTTCATGCCAGATTTACCCTGGAATTGTAAATTTTGGAAGACTGACCCAGGAATTTGAAATGTAGGAAGGAGAACAAAGATAGTAAGAAAAAGCTGACCTTACAAGCTTCTGACCATGTATGCAGGACTATAAACTCCCAACAGCCTGGATTCACCCTGGGGCTTCCTGGGAGATCTAACCTTCTTGCTAGGGATGCAGGAACTGCAGGCAAGTCAGATCTGGGGCTCATAAATTATCGAGTTTGCATCGCATATTGCCTTGAGGTCCTGGGTGTAGAGAGGATTTACCAGTGACCCAGTTGCAAGTCCATGTCACAACACTTGCAGATCTTAGAGTGAAAAAGTCCTTTGTGGGAAGAAAATGTGAAAAAGCCCTTGCACTGCAGGCTCCACAGCTTTGGAAAAATCACATTGAATGTAGGAGGTGTCAGTGAAGAGTATCTTGTTGCCATTTTCTAACAAAAATCACCTTTCTGACCTTTATATTTTTAATTTATAATTCTTTATGTGCTTCTAGAAGCATGGTAATAGTTTAAAACAAACAAACAAACAAACAAACAAACAAAAATCACTACTAGGCTCTACATATGAAACTGTTAGTCTGGAATATTCCTAAAAGGACAGAAATTGTATATTCATACAATCCTTTTGCTACTTTAACTCCCCACCCGCATACAGTATGCCAAGCAGTTCCTGTGTAGTGATGTGTCCCTGCTCGTGCTCTGTAAGTTTATATTAATACACATATATATGAGAAACGGTTGTGATGGTTGGAGCGAGGAAAGGGAATATTTGTGCCTCCACAGAGCTCTGGGACTGCTGAGAAATGGTCCAGAAGGTTCCTTACGACAGTCAAGTTCAGGAACTGAAATTAGTAAAATGCCATTTATGTAGTGGCAAAATGAATTATTCAATATGCTGTGTGGAGTGAAAGTCTAATTTTAAAAGTCTAGCTTACCTATAGAGGTCCATGCAAAATCTTCCTTAAATGAATGAGTATTAACTGTTACCGCCTGGCTGGATGTCTTGGGAGTGGTTGTCTCATACAGACCAACATGGTTAATCTGTCTCAAACTGTGGGTACCAGCAGAACAAGAATATATTTCCTTGTTTTATAAATACTCTGGAAAAGTTGTGGATCTCCCCTTCATGCCACATTCACAACATTTTTGCATGGATACCACCAGGCCCCCCAGCAAGGTTAGTGCCTGGGGCCTCAGGGGGTGGCTGCAGCCCTGGGGCCAGATCCAGCTGCCATTCAAGGACACAGGCCCTTGGCTGGACTCTGCAGACCCACGGAGAAGGTAGAGCCCTGCTCATCTTTGGGCTCTGCTCTGTCTCTGTTCCCAGAGGCCAGGGTGGACACAGAGGCTTTCAGGTGTCAATTCATGGCCTGAGGGCAAGAGAGGGTGAAAGGACAAAGCTTCTCCCTCTCTCTTTAGGTTTGACAGTGACAAGACACAGTTGAGTGCATCTGAGCATCCCTTCTCAACTAAACTTCTGTCTAGCTCAGCATTTCCCTGTAAGAGAATTCACCTCGATGCATCAGCACTTTTCTGATACAAAAATATTTCCCTGAAAAATTTCTGACTGGCCAGTTACTAGCATGATCATCAGTAACAAGCTCCTGCAAACCAGCAGCCAGAAGATTATGTTTGTGTGTGTCAGCTAGAGAAAGGTGTAATTTGTACATTGCATGGCAGTTTGTCCTCCAGACGCTGAATATATGAAGCAGCACTTCAGTGGTTAGCAAAGCACCCTAGCTTGAAATTAAGGAAAGGTGAGTTGTCCTAATATACCTCTGTGATGAAGGCGCCTTTTCTGCCACCTTCATGTCATGACTCAGGTTCTTGTCCTGTGAGAAATGTTATGCAGGTCACCCACGAACTCCTTCCCAAGGTAGAATCAGATTCTGCACTGTAAGAACCAAATGAAAGAAAATAATAAAATGCTGTACAGTACTTTCTGTTACAGTTGGTTAGTTCTTAATACATAATGCCAATCTGAAATACCAAAACACTGTCATATGTCTACAGAATATAAATACATACAGTCATTCCATCAGTCAATCAATTATTTTCCAAGTACATATATGTAAATGCAAATAAACATTTAGATTATTCAGATGAGTAGCAGGCTTTGAAAGAATATCGAAAACCTTAACTGAGAAACTGCTAAGAATCTGCTACAGCAAAAGCTACCAGATGCATGTGTGAGTTGCCTCACTGAGATCAGGTTCAACCATCTTTATTCTATTTGCTCATGAATAACAAAGCAAGGAGATTTAAATCTTCGTTATTAACTTCAGTAAAGTCTAATTAAATTCCCTGCTTCCTCTGAGAAAAACAACTACCCCCAGACAAATACAAATGGATAACATCACCCAATATCCTGAGGAGCTTTGGGGATTTGCAATGATTTCAAAGGTGGGGTCGTTTCCCTCTTTCTCTGCTCTCATAACACATCATATATCTCAGGCAAACACCACAGGAAAAAAAACCAAGAAAGATGCTATTCAGAGATGTTTGCATGGCTCACCCTGGGAAGGCAAAGGAGATAATTGTCAGAGGTACACAATGCTGCCTCTTCTCCTTGAGGTGAATCTTTCTCTTCAGTGATACGCTGCTGGCTCTGCTAAATAAAAAATTCCTGACTTTGTTCCTGGCTACCACTTACCGCCTTGCGCCAGCATCTTCTGTGCCAACTGTAAGTCCATCTCCATTTGAAGTGAACCAAACTTGGACCTGAAAATACTTGCCTGAAAGCAGTTTGGTAAGTTTAACTCTGCAGCTCAACACTCAGGCCATGTCCCTAAAATCTATTTTCATTCTAACTTACTTTTGTGCCAGCAGGTATTCACCTGGAAGTCAGCAGTGCACTGAAACGTTTAAATCAGTCTGCTGCACGGCATTTATAGACTATTTAGTGTAGGGAAACACACCGGAGAACGTGGCTTCAGGCATTGCCACTGCATCTCCTCTTTCCCACTTTCTATTCCTTCTTGTGCCCCAATAAGATAGGTAATTTTTAAGTTTTTAGTAAGAAAGGTTTCACATGTGGTTGTCGTTCGGTCGGACGGGTGGACGACACGGTGATCAGGGATACCAGTCCCCTTTATTACAACAGTGCCTCTACTTATATACACTTCTGGGTGTCACACATGTACATGCACTATTGGTCTAGCAT
>JAYRBT010000114.1:98302177-98324152 GCA_036023395.1 Myiotriccus ornatus
TGGTTAACCCTCTGCCAGGTGCAAAGTTCCGTCTTCAGTATCCTAGCTTACAGAGAGCCCAGGGCCAGCTGGGCTCCTCCACATGTGGTCTTATATTTTACTGATCTTTGGCTACCATAGAACAGAACTACATTAATGAGCTCAAATTTTAAAATATAAAGTTTTTCATATTCCAGACCTAAAAATAATGATTCTGCTGTAGTGATTTAACCCCAGCCATCAGCCAATCACTACACAGCTGCTTACTCACTCCTCCACCAGCAGGATAGCAGAGCAAATCATAAGGGTGAAAGGTAGAAAAGTCAGGTTTCTACCAGTTTTCTATTCAGGAGATAAAGACAGTTCAATAGGGAAAGGAAAGGTTGTGCATGCAAGCAAAATGAAACAAGGAGTTAATTCACTGCTTCCCACAGGCAGGCAGATGTTCATCCATCTCCAGAAGGGCCCCATCACAAATAACGGTTACTTGGGAAGACAAACATCACTCCAAATGTCCTCTTCCCTTCCTCTTTCTTTCTCCCATTTATATACTAAGCATTATGTCATGTGGTCTGGAATATCCCTTTGGTAAGTTTAGGTCACCTGTCCCAGCTGTGTCTCCTTCCAACTTTCCAATCATCCCCAACTTCCTTGTCAGTGAGGCAGTACAGAAAGCAGATAAAGCCTTGGCCCTGTCTAAGCGCTGCTCAGCAATAACAAAAACATCTCTATATTATCAATCCTGTGTTCAACACTAATCAACAACGTATTCCCATAATAGTAACTGTGAAGAAAACTAACTCTACCTGAGACAAAAACAACACATGCTTGTAATATTGACTTAAATTTCACCATAAAAGTAGTTCTGCAAGGAGAAAATAGCTCGGAAAGTAACATTTGCTTTATGATGATTCGAGAGTTCTACCAAGGTTGCATTACGTGACTGAGGTTTTATTGTTACTCCTCTTTTACACTGTACAGTCATTATTAAAAAACAGAAGCAATCAAATGTCCAGTTCAGTAAAGCCTCACTTCAACAAGTTGGACATGACCTTCTACCTGCTTATTCTTGTATTCTTCAAAATATATGTCTTAAGTTCCATCATGTTAGGCAAAGCCTAAAACCCACACATAGGTACATCATGGCTGCAAAATCAATCAATTCTTATCACTATTGCACAAAAAATGGATCGGGGCCAAAATGCCCACAGCACTGACAGCAGGAATTCAGCATGCTGAGAGTACAACTGGTGGGCTGAGTCCCTCAGGTGACCTGTGCTGCAATCCCTTCTCATGGCAGAACCTGTTGACCATGTTTGTATCCCACCTGCCATCGTGCTCCTACTTTAGCATCACAGATTTTTGTCTGTTCCATTGTATCAGTGCATTAATTCATTAATTGCACATGAAGCAAAATTGTAAGCCAGACCACAAGAGTGAGCTGTATTGAAGCAGCTATTTTTTCATTTTAATTTTTTTTCCAAAGAGGGGTCATTTTAAAAGTTCCATTTCCAGTACAGGCCCACAAACCGATGTAAGAGTGCTGCTGAAAACAAATTGTAATTTGGGGGTAGGAATGACAGATGGGGAGGAATCTTGTCAGTCAGCTGCACCACCAAATTAAACAAAAAACTATACAAAGCTTCAGCCTCAGGCACTTCTCAACCTGAACTTTTCATCACAGTGGCCTTGAAGTAGGAATCAGTGTCAAATCCCCAGCCAGGAGCTCCTGAAAATTTGTAGGAATAGAAGCTGAGGAACCTTGGGAATTTTCAGTCTGATCAGGAAGATTCCAATAAGTTTCAGACATCTCCAGGGTTAGGTAATATGAGAGAGAAACTTTTGCTTACGGTGACATTAATTGGAGATTAGCGCTTAAATTCCGTGGGTGGAATGTGGGAGATCTCAACCTTGCTTTTTTCCTAGACTCCACTGAAATAAGTGTCAAACATTTTAATTGTGTCTCTGGAGCAGGATTGGACCCTCACTGTCACGCAAAGCCTCATGTCATGTAACACCCTTCTGGTACATCAAATACCCTCTTAACTGGTTTAAAAATTCCCTCTATAACTCCTAAAACTTTCTGGCAGCATGGTCTATGGTCTATATCTTCTTTCCTCTTATGTTTTGATGGGTTTTTATTGTGTTCTGTTTTGATTTGGTTTGGTTGTGGTTTGGTTAGGTTTTTTGTTCTCCTGAGAGAGGCCATTCTATACTTTTCTAGCAGAAGCAGAAGTTTTTGTGATGTGGTCTGTTATTTGAAAAAAGCCTTAAAGTTATCATATAATACTCTTTTTTCCCCTCTACATTTTTCCAGAAGGTTCTTTTTGCTGATGTTTCTATCTGATTTCAGATATTTTCTAATAAAATATCTTTTGGAAGGAGTTGTTTCTGTTGAAGAATGTATTAAAATATTGTGAGCACTGACACCCTTCCTTCCTACTACAAGGTACCTAAACTTTGCAAATGTGTTTAATGGAAACCATTGTTTTCCACTTCTGACTGCATGAGTTGACCAGCCTTTCTCAGTAACTTTTTTAACTGCTATAGTAATGCCAAATGTGGCTTTGACATACCAGAAAAGTCTAGAGAATGCCTCTGAAGTGCTGCTCCCTTTTTTTTTTTCCAGAAAAATGAGCCCCCAAATAAGACTTCATGGTTGCAGCAGCCTCCATTAAGCTTAGTAGAGTATTCTTGTGCATCATATATGTCAACACAATTTTTGTATTTCAGTCTGCTGGTGGGGTGGTTTCTTCCCAGAACTTTCCTCCTCACCTACCTTCAAACAGTCATTATTTCTTGTTAATGGCATTTCATCTGTGTTTTTAATTCTTATCTTTCTAATCCTTACCCTCACTGGACACAAAGCACAGACTTGTCTATGAAGATAAGAATTTCAAAACACAAGTTATGAAAGGAGAACATTTCTGAAAGTCTAACTCTTGTGTTTCATGATTAAATGAGCTCTGAGCTCTTTTGAGGACATAAGTAATTACAATGGTGGTAAACACTGAGCCCCTTTAAGAACTTGGAGAAAGACTGGTATAAAGGAAAAGAAATGAGAATTTCTACATGAACAAATTTCTGAGTTGATCCTGGTCTCTACTTATCAGTAGCCAAGGGAAAAAAAAGATAAAAACAACTGAAAAAGAGAAGACAAGACCATCAGAAAATTATCATCCAGCTCATGAATGTGAATCCTGTGCAACACACTGACTCGTATTTTTCTTGATATCCTCAATTTCCCAAACATCATAGCTTTATGAAGGAATAACCCTGTTAAGCATAGACTAGCAGCTGCATATGTAATGAAAATCAGAGACAATTAATCATATTATTGTACGCCATGTCTAATGTTTCATGCATTATTTATGCAGGTAGAGATAGATTTTTAAGGCCAAAGGTGTCATTACAATTATGTAGTCTGACCTGCTTGACTCAGTCAGTACAGTCTCACCCAGTAACTCCTCCTTTAGCATCAATGCCTGCTTGAACTACAATCTGTCTTTCTGAGAAGACTCCAATCTGAATGTGAAATCTTCATGTGATGGGCAGTTTACCTCATCCCAGCAAAAATCTCTTCCAGTTTCAGAGAGTTAAGACAAATCAAAAAGAAACTTGTGGTGAAAAAATGTAATGGCAATTGATTTCTTTTTAAAACAATGCTGAATGTAAACTTTTATCTTGAAACAGTTTTATAAAAAGCTTATTTTCATTGGATTCTGTTAAATAACCCTAAGTTATTTCTTATATATCAGTTAGAAAAAAAAAATTCTTCTGACTGTTGGTCCTTTTTGTAAGAGTTATTTATTATTAATAGAAATGCAGAATCACAGAATCTTTTGGTTGGGACCTCAAGAAATTGTCTACTATCAACTGCTGTGAATTAAGAAAAAGGTAACAAACAAACCCCTTGTTCCTTCAGAGTATAAATAAACATGCTAGCATGCCTTCAAATTCAGAAGGTCAGAGTAGTTGTGAGATAGCTTATGGAAACATAGGTTTGCAATAACTACATTAAAATTTGGGCCCTTCAGTGAGGTGGATTATGGGAAATAATGAAAAATGGTCAGCTAGGTCTCTCTGTCTCATATCTGAAGGTACCGGCTCTTGCAGAAGGCTGTGCAGAAAACCAACTGATGTATGGCTTCCAGATGTCCACAGCTGACTGTCACTGTAACACAGGTGCCTTAGCTTTTCACCTCAGTTTGATGGCATGAATCTAATCTACATCCATAGGTTTTCTCTGGAACTGTAATAACCTCACCAGTTTGTGACCAAGTGGAAGTTTGAGGTACAAAGGAAGGAGACCCATGAGAATTTCCCCCATGAGGGAAATTTTTCTGGTGGCCAGGAAAATTCAGGTTTTTAATCTCATATTTGAAAGCCCATTTTTAAAATGTCTTGAAACTGTCTAATCAGGCATCAGCTGAAATGTCTCTCGAACCATCTTAGATTCGAATGATCAGTTCAAAGGTAAAAGTTACCCCAAGTGTTATGATTCTACATGCATAGTATTTAAGCTGATAAAGTCAAATAGTTAATGTTTTTCACATGTGTAAGCAAGCAAGCTATTGGAGACATATATCTACAATTCAGTAATTACAAAGGATTATGTCATTGCATGTATGATCATTGGTGTGTCTTTCTAGCTGCATTGTGAGTAGTTTCTTTTGGTTGACAGTGACCATTATAATATTGTTATTACTGGTATTATTAAAAATGGTTTTAACTTCTCACAGTACTGTATATACATGTAATACCTTCTATCCAAGTATCCTTAAAAATAAATGGTTAATCTTTGTTTTTCTTCTTGAGATAAATATCCCTACTTCAGCAAGGAGTAAATGGAGCATGTTGGGGTTAACAGCAAAAGGTTAGCAATGTCTCAAAGATAGAGACAGGATTCTTCTGACCAAATATCAGAGATACAATCACCTCTTGATGTTGACTAATCTCCACCTTCCAATACACATAACCAAATTAAATAAAATTAGTCATAATTAAAAAAAAAATTTTTTTTCATAGTTAAGATACAAAACTCAGACAATTTTACTGTGTATATCAATGTTCAATCAGATAAACCCTTCAGAAAAGACAGAATTTAAGTTTTCTAGATTCTTAAAAAGTGCAATACCCACGGTGTCATTCTGCATTTTACAGTCGAACATTTCCTGATGATTACTTACAGGCTTTCAAAAATTCAGCCAGATCATTTCCAGATGCCCTGGCAATCCTCCCCTCTGTGTTTCCTATGCACATCATGTAGAAGACTTTAAGGTTTTCAGCTGTTTTCTACATTTCTACCAGCACTGTTTGAAATACTGTTTGCATTTTTTTTTAAAATTCCTTTAATGTGCTGTCTTCATGTACGAAGACAGGATGAGGAGCTGGGAGGTAGCACGTTTACTTTTCTTAGCAGCTGCTCTTTGAGTAGCTCCACAATGAGATGCCAGTCGTGTGCCAGAGCACGGCAAACTCAGCATTTCTCCCCTCTTGCTGATGCTTCTGTGCCCCTGCTGAGGCGACTCCAGGAACAGAAATGCCTGGCAAAAACCTCAACCTCCAATATATGACTGTGCATTACTATAGTGAAAAAAAAACAAACAAAAAAATCTCTAGAATGCTGCTTACACCTTTCAAAACTGACCTTATTTACTATTGCCTTTTTCCATCCTTTGGTTTCAGATATACTGAATTTCATGACAAGATTGAAGTTTCCCTTTCAGAAACAGTGTGTATATATATACCTTATTTGCTGCATGTGAAAAGCAGGTGTTCTCAAGCCAATCTGTATATTTTGAGCAAATCCTTGCTTTGAAATGCTAATGAATTTGCAATGTCTGCATAGTTTGAGATAAAGCAGTTAACAATGAATTAATCCTTGCTTTATGCAGTTCATTATCAAGAGACTATGACCAGGCCAACAATGTATTTGGAACATAATAGGGTCTTGCTAAACAGGTAGAGAGTCTTTATTCAAATTGAGAGCTTACAGTTACAGCGACTCTAGTTTTGGGGGGCTACATAAAATTACACAATAGGCCCAATATAATTTTTTGCATTTTTCCCAAAAGATGCATAGTTACAGTCTAGCCTTATTGCAGACCCAAAATCTCCTGGAAGATTCTAAAACACTGTCATGTGAAGAATTTCTATTAAGTTTAGTTTTAAATGAGAAAAAACTGAATTCTAGGGGAGATGGCATTTTAAATTTAAAAGATGGTTCCAAAACCATACTATTTTAATGAGAAATTCACTGGCTCCGAAAATTTAAATTATTGACAATAAATGCATAAGAAATATTCTCTAAATCTGCTAAGGTTTGAGTCTTTCATTCTGCCAGGCAGTGTAGTTGGTTCAGGTTTAGTCTTCTGTGCTTGATAAAACCAGGGTGATGTAGTTAGCGCAGTGGAGTTCCCATGGCAGTCGGTGTGAATGGTGGGACAAAGAGACCTGCAGTGCAAAATTAGTAGTGCACTAGTATAACTGTGTAGTACTTCATCTAAACTAAGTTGTGTCTAGCAATCTTCAGTTGTGCTGCTCTGTCTCTGCTGGGACCCTGTAGTGAAGGTGATAGCACTGAGCACCTTTAACACTCCTGTGAGCACAGCACTGCTGAGGGATGAAGTCTTATTCTGAAGACCCAGAAAGGACTGGCTGAGCTTGATTCTGGGGATGAGAGAAAAAGACGGTGTTTAGGAAACATTGCAAGCGACTTCTCTGTAGCCCCGTTCCCACTGGGGCTCTAGCTGTGATCTCACTCCTAGCCCTAAGCCTATCCCAAAGCCTACCTGGAGGCTGGGTTGAGCCTTAACCATGGACCTCCTCCCTGTTCCAGTTGAAAAATATCTCAGGGAGGAACTCAACTGCAAGCTAAACCTTCCCTTGGCTGAAATTTAAAATAGAAATGCACCCCTTCTCCCACCTAGATATATCACAGTTCAATTAAGAAAGAACTAAGTCTAGATAAATAGGTGAGGGGGAAATTTTCAGAGTAGTTTTCAGGAAATGAAACTTCTTTTAAATTTTTAAAAAAATATATTGCTGTTATACCTCCCCCTAACTCTGGCATAACTCTGTAAGGCACTGTCATAAATGAAGAGTTTGTTCATTAGATTCTGTTTTATATTCTGGAATTTAGTCTTAGCTACTTAGCAGTGAGATGCTGTACAGTTATTTCCTAAAATATAGTAGTTTTCTTCCCATTAGTGCAGGGTTTTTTTCTCGTTATGTTTTGATGACTTATATTCATGACTGTTGAAATGGAGGACTTCAGTTTTGCCTCTCTCTAGTCAGTGCAGTACAAAATAGATGGCAGGGTTTCTAAACTGCCTTGTTCAACAAAGGGTATGTGATAGATATCTAAATGATTTCATCATCCTGATTAATAATAATTGTTATCAAGAACTAAGAATGAATCTTCAACTTCATATGATCTAAATGTTTTGATCCACATTTTGGGGATTCCTAGAAATTCTGGTTGCCTCCACTTTTGAGCCTACAGAGAACAGACTCCGAAGACTAAAGACTCCTGAGTTTCAGACCAAACTTAGCAACACGTATTTGAAGAATAGGCTGCTTTAAGGGATATTATGTTAGTCTAGAAAAATTACTAGTTGCTATTTAACATGTAGGTTCTTATCACATAGTTTGGTTTTTGTTCTGTTCAGGTAGTGGTGGGGTTTTTTCCTTATAGCTGATAAAGATTAAATTTAAAATAAAAATTTTCATAATGTTTCAGAAGAGGAAACCATTATTTTCTTCATGCTTATATTGTGATACCTTTGAACCAGTTATGCTTAAAATGAAGGGACCCATTTCTCTCCTGTCTGAAGGCACAACCAAGCAGAGCAGCAGTGACATGAGAGGGAACACTTCTCTGTGCTGACTCTTTCATTTCACTGCAGTAATATACTGTATTGTTGACCTGAAGAGACTTTGGGGGTCCGAAGGTTATTGGACTGCAATCAATATTGGATTTGAGGTCTCCTTTCCAGCTAAGAAACCAGGATTCAATAAAAGTTGAGCTGAGACCAGGTGTCTACTACAGCCTCATGGGCTGGCAGACAATTATTCTAGTTTAAATTTCAAAGCACTATCCTATTCTAATATTGATACATTTTGTGGAAGATGGAGTTTGCACATTTTCTTTGTTCAGAATAACCTTTAAAATATGGAACAAAGGAATTACTTTAAAAAGATTCTCATGCATGAGCCACTTCTCAAATCATTATCTTGGTGCCTGACTGTACTAATGAGACCCAACATTCAATTTTTTTCAAGGTCTTGAAGACAGTGTCCTCATGTATCCTAGAAGGAAATAATACCTTGTTTAAAAATTAATAAAGAAAAATTAACATAATTTCTACAGGTGCTGTGTCAAAGTCCTTATCTAGCTTTCAAGAATTTCAAAGCCAATATTTTTAAATTTTGTTTTAACAAGTTTTCACCACTGATGATGACAGAAGGAAAACAGTTATATCAGTGTAGGGAAAAAAGTGCTCAACAATGCTTCAAAAGCATTTTGAAACAAGGTTTCTGTCAATATTTCTTAAAGATGCTGTATCCTCGTGCAGCAGGACAAGACAAGTAAGAGCAAGTGAGAGTGGCATAGCTCACTGTAAACAGCTGTTTGTGATTAAAAAGCTTAAATTCCATTGACCATGCTGAATATGAAGATGTCTGTAAGGTGCTTGAAAAACTCCAGGCATAATTCACTTTCTGAAAACTTATAATTAAGGTAGTCTACTTAATGAAGGAAGTAGTGGAGCTGCCACAAATGGTGCATTAAGAATCATTCATGTTGGTTTTGTATATACATATAAGCGAAAGGAACAGGACTACCTAAATCACTGAATTCCAAATAATTGAGTTCAAGAGGAAACCAAATGAATACTTGAAAGAAAGATCCATTGGGGATAACTAAACAGCCGTACTGGGTTCAAGACATTCCCTGAACTTAAGAGTAGTCAGAAGTCAGGAGAGTATTAACAGGCAGATTTATATAGACTTAATCTTTCTTTTATTCTTGTTCTTGTTCTTACTCTTCCCCAGGCATATTTGTAGCTATTTTGATTTTGTTGTAATTGTTCTAATTTACAAGCTGCAACTGATCACTTTTGCTGTGTTGTCTACAAGCTTAGAAGAATAATACACGTAGAAGTACATGTGTGGTACTGCTAGGCTTGTACATTATGGATACCCATAAATAAAGACCATATAGAGCTATGTATTCCCTAAAAATTAGATACCCAATCCCTCCGTGCAGTTGATGTCAAGGGAAGTATTAGCATAAGTAAGAATAGCTGGTTCTGCAAGAATCAGTGGGCCATTTCACAGCTTTAACTATCCGAACGTGAGATGGTTGGTTGTGTTCTCTCTGTGTCATGACAAGTTCTGATCATGACAAGTTCACCTCCAGCCTGAGACAAGGAGTTTCATACTGACTCCCAATGCCTAGACCAGTCTACTCTGTTTTCCAAGCAGCCATATTCTGGAATGCACCAAATGGTGCCAAACTGGTACCTTGGAGGTTTCATACGCAAGATGATCCCTGGGGCTAGCTGGGTATTGCTTCCAGCACTGTCTTCCTAGAGACAACCCCTTTGGCCACAAGACAACTAAGTCTTTAATTATTTCTGTGTGTTCTGAAGGGTCTTCTATCTCTTCATTTAGAAGCTTTTTCAAGTACATGCAAGGCTCAAGTACTACATCCTGGACTTGCTTACCCTGGGTAGGCTCTGGATAATACACTGAAAAAGCTCCCAGTGGCTCCTGACAACACAGCCACAGCAGCTCAGCTATTTCACAGAGGAGTGCAGAACACAGAGCAACTCCAAAAGAAAGTAGTCAGGATGTGCACTTGTCTTCTGAGACTTGGACAGGTCATGGGATTAAGTGAGCCCTTGGTCTACATGAGTACAACCATCCTAATATTTATGTGGGTTTACTTTCTGGTAGTCTTTGGTAATGCTTGACTCGGCTTTAACTTTCTTCTAACTCAGATACAATTTAAGATTATCCATTAAGAATCATGACACTCTACCAGTTCTTTAAATTTGCATCTTTTTTCTCTCAGAGCAGAGCCAGCTGCTTCCCTGGTTGTTTAGAAGTACCTCATGCTCTTCTAAACCCTATTATTGGCATGTGTTGGCACAGGAATTTAGGAGGGAATGTCTGGAGACAGTTTTTTGCAGTGTATGTTCCAGAGAGGTTCCATAATGTTTTTCAATAAGCTAGGGTCTTGTAAAGGAGATGTCTCTGAATGCCATGTTCTCATTACTGTTTGCTATTCCACTAATCTTTGTAGAAAGGTTTATCGTTAGTATCTGTATACTTAGAAACTCTGGCAAAGTTGTTCTATAGAACCAGGTTTGACACCGACCCCAGTAGAACTCTTCCAGTTACTTCTTTCTTTGATGATAAGCTGCCATAGGTAGCTACTTTTTCAAATGTCATAGAATAGAATCACAGAATCATTAAGGTTGGAAGAGACCTCTGAGATCATCGAGCCCAATCTTTGACCAAACACCACCCTGTCAACTAAATCACAGCCCTAAGTGCCATGCCCAGTCATTCCTTGAACACTTCCAGGCATGGTGATTCCACCACCACCCTGGCCAGCCCATTCCAATTCCAGCTTCACCACTCTTTCACTGAAGAAATCCTTCCTAATGTCCACCCTGAATTTCCCCTCGTGCAGCTTGAGGCCATTTTCCCTTGCATGTGGAGAGCTGCCTGGGAGAAGAGGCTGACCTCCTCCTGCCTACAACCTCCTTTCAGATAACTGTAGAGAGTGATAAGGTCACCCCTGAGCTTCTTTTTTTCCAAGATAAACAACTCCAGCTCCTCTAGCTTCTCCTCAAGTGATTTACTGTCTGGACTCTTCACCAGCCCTGTTGTCCTTCTCTGGACATGCTCCAGCACCTCAAGCCTTTATTGTAGTGAGGGGCCCAGAACTCGACATAGTCAACTGTCAACCAGCCCAGGTCCTTTGTCACTGGGCAGCTTTACAGCCACTCTTCTCCGAGTCTGTAGCGCTGCCTGGGGTTGGTGTGACCCAAGTGCAGGACACAACACTTCACCCTGTTGAACCTCATACAGAAGGCCTCAGCCTATCGATCCAGCCTGTCCAGGTCGGAGGTCAATTTGTTGACATCCAATTGCCTTTGGATGTCAACTAGTTATGAATTCATTTACCATTTGCCTTCTCGACATAATTCAATGTTATATTTCTTTTACCTCAGGAAGTAAAAATCCTTACATAACTCTAAGCACGTTATGTCTACATAAGTTCTTTTTCAAACAAACTTGTAATCTCATAAAAGAATGAATTCAGGGTTTTGTGACAAGACCTATTTCCATTAGATCATGTTGGCTGGCATTAAATATATTCTGATCCTTTGATTCTTTTTTAATTGAATTCCATACAACTCTTTTTATTATTCTTCTCTCACTGGTATCAGAGAACAGACTAGCAGACACCTGAGCTATCCTGCTCACAGTCTGATAAAATACTGGATTTTGTTCTTTTCATGAGAAACATTCTGATATGTCTTCACTGAGACTCTTGCCAATTTTTCTTTCAATTTCACGCTATTTAAACTTATTCTCTCTTTCCTAAGCATTTGGTTGAAATCTGTTCTGCAATACAAACCAAAATGTAGTAAAAAAATATTATATCTGACATTGCATAAAAGCCACAAGAACTTGCAAACACTGCTTGACTTGCAAGGCAAAACACAAGGTGGCAAGGTTGACCCATACTGCCAGCAAACAGTAGAAAAAGGCTTGGCAACACAGACCTACTTTTTTGACTTCATAATGAAATCCCCAAAGAGGTCAGTTTTGTGCTGTCTGGCTTCATTGCAAATGCTTCACACAACTCTATTGTTAATTCTCTACATGTTATTTCCTTACTGCAAAGGATTTTCTAGGTTATAGACAGTGACCTCCATCAAAATCTCCAATTCTGAAAGTAGGAAATCCATTTAGGTCTGGCCTACATGATGAAATTGGTCATCACGGTGAATTTGAGAATAATTATTATATTCACAATGCAGAGCAGAATAAAAATAATTTTTACTCCAGAAGACTGTACTGTCAAAGGGCAGTAGGAGTGGAGCTTCCCTAAAAGAGCAGAGGCAGCAGGGGCCTGTGAGAACAGTGAGATTAATTGGGTAGGGTATTCATTGACTTGAATCTCACAGCCCTCAAACAAGGTGAGCAGAACAGGGCTATCACAATAAATCTGGTCAACTGAGAGAGCAGTGATGTCTGGCAAATCTGTAGTGGCAGGACTGGTCCAAGATTAAGCCAGGAAGCCAAGTGAGAAAGGCTAGGTCAAAATCATCAGGGTACACAGCTAGGCACAGTACACTGCCACTGTTCCTCAGGCAAGGACAGAGGTGAGGGCTGTGTAACTCCTGAGCCAAGGTGGAATGGCTCCAGACAAAGCTTTGTGTAGCCCTTTCTCACTCTTATCTTTTCTCCATAATTACTATTGCATGTTACTACTGAATGTTTTCTATGATTATTTCTATTATTATTACACAGCTGCATGATGTCAGAGCTGACTATGCCACAGGGCCTCCTAATGGGCTCAGAGCAGTGGCAAATACTTATACACCAAGCTTTTCTGTAAAAACTGTTGTGCAATATCTTGCGCTCTGACATTTCAATAGCGAGGCAAAGTCTGAGTCAGTAGCTGCCAGACATTACTGTAGTGCTTTAGTTCTGCCATACTTTCAATGAAGAGGTCTCAGTGGAGAAGAAGATTCTTTAGGTCAGTGCCTGTAGTTGCCTAATG
This sequence comes from Myiotriccus ornatus, assembly GCA_036023395.1. Classification (NCBI taxonomy): domain Eukaryota; kingdom Metazoa; phylum Chordata; class Aves; order Passeriformes; family Tyrannidae; genus Myiotriccus; species Myiotriccus ornatus. The sequence continues at coordinate 98,314,968 of JAYRBT010000114.1, forward strand.
CAATAATCTAATGTGCTATTTCTAACTTTTGCTTGTGTAATGTGTAGCCATGTTGCTGGATTTCAGCCAAAGCAACAAACTCTCTACCTGAGTGTCTGGTGCAGAGCGTCTCACCTCATAGGTGGCCGTAACTCATGAAGGAAAGTTTTGGTTGAGATTGTGAAAATTGACTAAATTTTCTAAATCTGTTTTCTTAAGCATTTTCAGAAGCTCTTCTTTCATGTGAAATAGAAAAAGCAATGCTTAACATGCTTTCACTAACAGGTTAAAAACTCTTCCTTCTTTCTCACTGAAGAAGATTAAAATTTCAGGAAGTTAATTCTTTGCTGGAAAAAAAAGAAAATAATATCATTCTGTAGTATAAAAGGATTTTTTAGAGACAAAACCATTGTGAGTGATCAAGTTGTGAGAAGTTAGTTACCACTTGTCAAGTGAGTATATGCTATAATGGCTCATCTGCATGCTTCTCCCTCTTGCAAAAACAAAGCAAAACCAAAAAGGAGGTTTATGCTGATAGATTTTATTTCACAAGTGCAGCAGGCACAGGGCAAGCAGCTCACATAGACTCATGTACTGTGGATGTCTTATAAGCAATAATTTGCCAACTTGTTATAACTGAATTGCTTGTAATTGTAAGAATATATGCTACTATATACTTGTGTTTTTATAAGTATATTGTAGCATTATACTTACTTCAGACTCAGTAAGGAGACTTTGAGACAGTCTAACTATTCAAAAGCTTCTGAACTTGAGGGTTAAAATGTATTTCAGTGTTACTCCTTCCAGATTCACGTTTTACTGTGGTTGATTTTTTTCTCATAAGGATATAGTTCACTAACTTCAAATGTAGAGATATGTAGCAATGCTTAGTGGTCCCAGACTTGAAGTACCATTTTCTTGTGTCAATAGTAAATATTTTTAGGAAGTAGAGTAGCTTTAACTTTATCAACTCTGAGTTATCTGATTTGCTGGCAGTGATTTTCTAAATGGTTTAAGAACATACACAAACACCTACTGAATTCCTTCAAGAGGGCTCTAAATGCATATAATTGGCCCTTTGACTTTCCCAAGGTCTTGTGTTTTTGCCTAAATGGACTAGTTATAGGCTTGTTTGCTAACTTAGATCTATGTTCCAAAATCCTGAAATTTGATACTATCAAGGTGAGATCTTCTAAACACCAAAGAAGCAACATTGCAGTTGCTTTCGTGGTTCATGTAACTCTATGAAAGAGGAGCAAGACACATTAACAGCAGGCTAATCAATGAAGACCAGAAACTGTTTCCAGAAAACAAACACTTTGCAGATGTTTGTACTGGAATGCTGAAGAGACACTATCTTTGCCTCCTCATTCCATCAAGAATTCAGGTTCAGTTTGTCATGTTTAAAAAACGTAATACAGTTTGTCATTCCTAAACAGCACCTACTTGCATCTGGCTTTTTTTTTTTTTCCCTATTTGGAAACCCTAGAGGTAGTATAATACAATAATAATGTTCCTAATTATATTGTTCCTGGCTGTAATAGGTAAGTGGCGAGCTAACCACTTTAAAACAGCTGTGTTGTATCACTGACACTGACAAATATGGCCCTTACAGATTAAACATACATGTGTCTTTCTTGTTGCATGTATACATTATGCATATATATACTTATGCATAATATATACTAACAAACATATGAGACAACATAAAGTAGACAAAATACCGTGCTCTGTATATCTTTATTGAACATACATTAAATGGGCATACAAAGTGAAAGATGGGCATAGTGAACAGATATATTCCTTCTACTCACCCACAACTTTGTTGACACAATGTTGATAAGATCACACTTCATCACCAATACAAATTCACAAATAAATAATCACCTAAAACATTCACACCTCATCTATTCTTTACTTATCCTTTGTTTTTGTCTTTTCCCTTACACTGTCAATATGTCACTTACCTATATTTGGCTTGACCCCACCTCAAAAATTTTGCCTTTACAATTTTCAAAGACAGAAGAAGATGTTAATTATTTTAATATTAATTATTTTTTACTAATATAAGTCATAGACAATTTTAATTTTTCAAATATATGTGCCTCTTTTCCAGTGATGAGGATTGTAGGAACTAAATGGTCTGACTTTACTTCAAGGGGTTCTTCCAGCAGGATGTCTATTAGCAGCACTACCTTCAGTTGTACAAATAGGTATAAAAGTAACAAAGTTGTGATTATAACTCCACGTCACATCACACTAATTTCCTTTTTTGAGGTTTGTTTTTTGTTTGTTTGTGTTTACTGTATAAGAATTTATAGCTGTATAAATACCTCTATGTCCATGCAGTAAATCAAAAAGAAGTGTCAGTAAAACATTAATATTTCTTACATCTACCTAATACATTGTTCACATAAAGCCAAACATAATATGAGAATCTGTCTATTTTCTTTGACAAGGAAACACTACATTTACTTGAATATGGATCTTAAATCATTTTGAGACTTCCTGGAGTCTAACACAGCCTGGAAAGTGTCCTCATATCAGACAGACTTAGGTTCTTTGGAAAATGTTATAGCTTCTCTCTCACTTTCAGTAACCAGCACATAGTATTAATTCAGCTAATAAACACAGGGCACTACTGCCTAAGCTTTGATGAATCTCTTTTCTATGATTCCTTCAAAGAATAATGTTATTTTCAAATCCCTGACATAGACCATGTATTCACTTTTTTCTTTTCCTGTATCACATAAATACTCTGATATAGAGCACTGCGCTCTACTCCAAGCAGTAATTTGTGAAAGCAACTCCATCTATATTATTGCAAGTCCCATGACTTCTAATCATTATGCATTTGTAGTGATTGAGTGTGGCTGTTGGGAGGAAGGCATAAGTTAGTGTCCATGGAAAAGTAGTTTGATGGATCCAAGGGATATAGCCTTTGTGTGCAGACAGACCTGCTTATTCCCTTGGTGTTTACATCTTGCTCTGATGAAGAGATATTATGAGTTAGCTGAGTTTTCTTATAAGCTAGGTAAGAAACACATGTATGCAAGCTAATGGAAAGCAGACTAGACCTACTGGTCTAGGTCTTCAAGGGAAATGAAGGAGTTACATCAGCCAAAGATTTTAATGTACAAAACATTAAATCCACAAAGACACTACAGGCTACTCAGAACTCCAGTGAAATATCCACTTGGGAGTCTGTATACACCACACTGAGCAAACAAAAAACCTTAAATAGGGGTGTAAATAGTTTTTAATCTAAGCAAAATGTTCCTAAGCAAGAGACTTCTTGAGTTAATACTTTACTATGAATTTTCTGCCTCTGAAATATTTGTTTTTCTTCTTGTATTATCTCTTTCCAGCCCCTGCTCCTGAAACAGAGTCAGTAGCGCAGGCTACAGCACAGCTGAACTTCTGCACTTCCCTTTAATAAAGATAGATATGCAGGGAATCAGAAACTGAGTCAGTTTACCCAGCTAGACACAGGCACTCTTCTCGTCTGAGAAAAGTATATTATTTGCTGAGGTAGATATTATATGACATCATTACTAACATTATTTTAGGCACGTATTTTTTACTTTCCTAGTGTTTCCATTTCCCATCTATTTCACATAGCAAAGTATATTTATATTCTTTATGCATTATAAAACATATATATATGTACCACATTTACAGTGGTAAGCATTACACCCTACTTTGGAATAACTCTTATGCATTGTACTTATCAATATTTTAAGATTATGTAAACTGACTTTAATGTAAAGATCACCAATGGTGAGTCACCTTGACTGGGAAGCAGTATTTTAATTTTCCAAGCCAAAAAAGGGGACAAAAATATAAATATTACGCTACTTCCAGTAAGGATTTCATAACACCTTCCTCAATGAAAAAGTGATCAGGGCAATTTAAGCTGTATTAGCTGTATTTACGCTGTCTATTTCCTTAATATTGAAAGAAAACTGCATGGTGTAGAAGTCTATCTTTACACCAGGAGTCAAACCCCAGGCATTCCTTAGAGACTTTTTCTGGTATCTTGAGAAGACAGCACAGAAGGGTGTATCCGTGCAGCAACTTGAAATTTGCACCCTCTGGCAGATCTCTTTCCATCCACCCACACTGGAATCATCATTTCCCAAAGTAGACATGCCATCGTACAAAGTATGACAAAGACACAGCAGCAAGACCAACAGCGGGGGTGGAGGGTGGGGGAAGACAAGAGAGGGAAAGAAAACCCACACAACATCCTCTCCCAGTCACCATCAGAAATGTAGTCTGGGAAATCAATTGCTCAAATGTCACAAATGTTCATTGCTCAGTATTAAGGTGTGGCCTGAGATATTTCTTATAAAAAGAACAGTGGCATAGTCTGCTCTCAGATAAGCTCATGCATATTCCAATTTGGGTTTGGATTTCTCTTGGTTTATATTGAGAGACCAAGCTACAGAAGCAGGAAATTACATATAAGGGCACTATATTTATGTTTTCACATCTTGCCAAGGACTGAAAAGTCAAACTTCATCTGAGTTTCTGGAGCTTAGTTTATCACCATTTGAAATGTCATCATTTCAACTTATTTCTACACCAGAAAATGAACAAAGCTTCAGATGCCCAGATGGAGAAGGTCAGAGAACTGAGAAGTCATTTTCTGAAATTGCAGTGACAGCTGTAAAAATAAAAAGAGCTCAAAATTTCCAAACTGAAATTTGTCAACCATTCTATCCTAACTTTTATTTACTCTCTTTTATCTATACTTTATGGGTGGTCAAAGGTTGTTTCAAGGAATCTATTTTCTCTTATGATCCAAAAGTGGCTTTTTCCCCCACAAGCTAGAAACATATCCTCCAGATTTGATTATCTAACAAGTATTGAGAAGTGATGTTGAGGTTTTATCTGCAAAACGGTATCTCCTCACATGCAAACTTGTGTTCATGGTACTTTCAACACAGTGATAGTTGTCCACCTATGGAAGCAGCAAAGCTTGCAAATTTGGATACTGGTTGGCTCTGGCACAGAAGGTTCATTGAGATTCAAATATTGATTCCTAGATGCTAAAATAGAGTACAATGTGAAGACTTTTTCTTTCGTGGGAATCTGAAAAATAAAATTTGAAATAACTTCCATGCTGAATTCTCATTATCTACATCTATTTCTACTTGTTTCATTTAATAGTACTTATTTACATCACATGTATGAAAAAAATAATTGCTCCTTCAGGCATGTTTATGTGCTTATTCATGACAGAGGGATGACTTTATTAGGAATTTTTAGAATGTTCTGCATTATTCTATCTAATCTCCCCCTGAAATCAGTCAGAGTTTTACACCACATCTTTAAAAAGAAGCATAGATATAATCCTAGTTTAAAATGTCTGATAAGTCATTACTGTGGTTGTCCACACTAATAACTTCAGGGAAAGAAATAATGGTTTGTCATGGGCACAGAGGACACATTTCTTTTGAAGAGGCTTTCAGTGACTGCAACTTGCAAGTATTGCTGCAAATATAGCACACTAATTTAAGCAGTGTGCGTGCTCCTCTGCTGACCCTTACTCCGAGACAGCCTATTAATATCTTTTCCGGAGTTCCCTTCAGGCCCTTGAAATGCAGTGGGTGGATAGCAGGTGGGAAGAGGTTGGGCATGTGGGAATGCAGCCTACTTCCCCAAAGTCCACACTAGCCCAGCTCAGTACAGCACAGCCTGGCAGGACAAAGCAAAGCAGGAGCGACTAGGGGAGCAATAGGCAGCCACATGGAGATGCTGCAGTTCCCATCCCATGCTGCAGTTTCAGCTGCCCTTGTTTCTTCTAGGAAGCAGGACTCATTTCTGTAGGTACACTGAGCATGCTCTCGTACTTAATTCATGAGATCACAGGAGCTGAAAAAAAAATGATATAAAATTAACATACCAATCCAGGCTGAAAAGTTTACTTCCTTAAACTTCTCAGTTCTGTCCTAGAGAAAGGGGGTCATACGGATCAAATCATAGCTGGTTGTTGTGTGGTTGGGGAGGCTTCTTACTGTAACTCTGAAAGTCTGACTGTCTTGAAGGCTTGATTGCCAAACAGGACAATATAGCAGAATGCTCAGAGTTTAGGCTAAAGATGGTTCTCTAAAATGAGATTTCTTAAAATAATGAGAAGAGACAGTGAGACAGTGTCATGTTCCTTGTTACTGTAGCCAGCTTACAAAGCTTTTCTACTTAAAAGTAATATTTTCACAATACCTTGAGTTAGTGTGTTACCATGCCAGAGTGGCTGACAGCATTTCTTATTCCAGCTCCCTCTTTGGCTCAGCATAGCTGTGAAGATGAAATCTCACTTTTCCAGAGAACTGTAGCCCATTACAGCACATTGGGAATGCTTGCCAGTCTCTACCCTTGGCTAGGGGCATGTTACAAATGTTCCTGTATGTGAGTTACAGTGGGATGTACAGAGGAGGGGTGTACGGGAGGGGTGTACAGAGATTCACTGTAAACAGTTTCTCTCTTGGATTCTTCTTTTATTGGTATTGCCTTTTTTTCAATGTTTTCATTAATGAGGGACAAGGAGGTCCTGATCTGACATCTGGAGACTTATTTCATGCTCCCGCACAATAAATAGGGTATATGCTTTAGACAACAGACAATTATTTATGCTGAGTCAAACAAAAGACACCAGAGACAGGGAGGGGAAACTTTTAATATGAACTAATACAATCAATTATTTCCCTGTGTTTAGGTCACTGCTGCATCATTACTGCAAATTAACAATGGTCAGAACGTCTTTCCTGAAGCCTCTGATGTTCGTTTATGCAGGTATGGAAACTAGGTTTTTTTGCAATACATAACCAGCAAAAGATGAAATTTTCTCCTTAACTATACTGTTTGCAAGAGTCATAACTATAAATATATTTCAATTCAGTGGCTTGCACCAGAAATGCTGGAGGATTTGTAGGCTCCGGACTAGGAAGGAGAGCCCCAGCTGGTTGGACAGGCTCCTAGCTGGCCAGCTGTGTGATCTTGGGAAAGGCTCTTCACATCTGTTTTCTTCCCCCATTTCCTTTGCTTATCTAAGCATTAGTCTCACTGTAGGTAAGAGGGTGCCTCCCATTTGGTCTCCAGTCATTGTAACAGAACAGAGTTCAGCTTCCTCTCCCCAGTCCCTTGCTTTCATTTTTGTCTTTGTTTCCATCTCTAGGAAAATGTGCCTGATCCGTGGCAGTGCATGTTTCTGACTGGAATACTCATGTGATGCTAGTCAGGAGAAAGATAGGTCTCCTAATGACATGTAAACCTGATACAAACTTAGGCACCCCAGAATAAGCTTTATCTGGAAGGTCCAGGTGATATCCAGCAACACTGACAGTGGTGGGACAGCTGGAGCTGTGTACCCTGTGGGTTGTGAAAAGGCTCAGGCATAGAGGGACTCCTTCTAAAGCTGCTGCATATCTGTCACATCCATAATTTCACTGCATGCAAGTCCAGAGGGATGTACTCTAACCTCAGCGCTCTGAAGCCACTGAGTTTCATCCTCTTATCCCTATCAACTCATGCCTGAGAACTTGAGTAGGATGAAAGCACTTCAGAGGAACAAGACAGACTAAAGTTTCCATTAATGCCTTGTATCCTTGCAATAACAAGGAATCCATTAGAGAGCCTGTAGCAAATACACGTCAGTCCTCTGTCTTCAACATTTCCCACAGGCTGCACATTTTCTTTCAGAAGCTGGATTAATGTGTCACTGTTTTACAACAGTATTTAAACTAATGGTGAATTTGCCATCTTCATGTGAAGCAAAAACAGGTTCTGATCTTTAAGTACTTTCTCTGTTAAGAAATAAATTCTTATTTTGAGATGGAATTTGTTTAACTTTAGCTTCCAATCACTGGAAAGTTTCTGACTTACATAAGAAACAGCTTCCAGACACTGGCTGAAAGTTGAGGTTAGATAAATATACATTTGTCAGTACGGCTGAAATGCCCTTGCCTAATTATTTTCAGCTTCCAAGCATAAGTACATATACACTATGACTAACCTGCTTTTCATCCTTCTCCTATTATAGCCAAACAGGTTGAGTTTATTTACCTGTTTATTTTCCAGTCTCTAATTTATTTGTTGCTGAATTCAATATAGTATTTCTAGTGGACACCGTATTTCAGTACTGATAGGATGCAGTAGCTACAACTCTAAGTGTAATAATCTATTTACAAAATTATTGTAACAGTTTATACCTAGACAACAACTTTTAGGTCAATGATTAACTTTCAAATGTTTGTAAATACCTACATGTTTTAAAATGTGCTCCCTATGCCTTATCCTCTGGATCCCTGTTCTCTCAAGAAGAGAGTGAGTTTGGAGGAAGATTTTTGGTTCTTGAGCCTTGAAAGTCTTCTACCAAGGGTTGGCCATCTTTTATTTTCTGTTTAAGAAATTTTTAAAAGCTATATACTGCTTTTATTGAGACTGATTTTATGAAAAATCCTACTACTGGACTGATTGTGTGCCACATTGTTTGGCCTTTTCATGGCAGTTGGAATCATGTGCCCAAATGCTACTTGAAAAACTGCTGAAAATGGTTCCTTTATATGCTACACTCTTATAGACAAGTTCAGTTTCCCTTTCTTCTTTTATTTGTAATGGATGATTAAGTCAATTATAGGTAGGCATCATCAACAGATTCCTAGAAGTGACATTAGCCACAAAGTGAGTTTTTGTATCAGCTATGAGTTTCTAAAGTGTTTGGCTTTTTTTGGTTTTTTTGGTTTTCTATTTTATAGTAGAAATACTGTAAATGAACAATATTATCAGTTAGAGTATCAATATTGGTACCCTCAATTCATTAAAGGTGAAAGTAAGTGCAGACATTAAAGGAAAAGTAGAAAAATAGTCCCAAACATATTATAAATTGTATAAACTGGGAATGAGAGATTAGTTTGGCAAAGCTCAGTGAATGTATTCAATAAGCACTGCATTTACTGCCTTTCTACACCTTATTCTAATTAGTTAGTACATGCAACAATTCTGCTAAAACAAAGTAAGAGAAACAACACCAGTCACTGTATAGAAGAAAAAAAAAATCCAGATAGCCCTTTTTTTCTTTAATTCCACATACTTCTGTATCTCACATCATGGAATACTTAATTATATGGAATCATAGAATCATAGAATAGATTGGGTTGGAAAAGACCTCCAAGATCATCAAGTCCAACCCCTGATCCAACTCC
>JAYRBT010000114.1:98336948-98375374 GCA_036023395.1 Myiotriccus ornatus
GGTTTTGTCCGGAAATCTACTTGGACAAAACCATTCACAGCCCCAGGGACGGGCTGGTGGGCAAAACCACGACAGTGAAAATAGGCAAATACCCCAGTGAAAATTAACAAGTAGTGGAAATATTTAGAAAAACATGTTTGCACGATATCACACTGAGTAATATCAACACAGATCATGTGAACTGACCCACTAATCTGTTGCCATCTACACGTCACAAAAATTTGAAGGCTTCATACAGCTCTGATTACATAGAGGTGCATTTTGTCTCATCATAATGATTGAATGCAGAGGCAATGGGTTTGTCTTCAGGTTTGTTTATTTTTCTTTTTCAGGCATAATGGAGTTTTGAACAGTAAAATTGCTTTCTGCCTTTTCATAATTGTTTGGCTATTTGAGTGAAAAAAAGACACACCAGACAGTGAGGCACTGCTAAAGGCAGAGATATAAACACAGTAAAGTACAACTTTAATGAGCATGTTTTAATATTAAAGGAAAAATGTGTTTTCACTTAAACTACCTGAAAATCCACAATGAATCCATTCAAGTTAGTGGCATTATTTACCATATGTTAAAGGTGGAGAGTCTACTCCTGGAACATCATTCTAACTTTGTACCTTAAAAATAAGTAAATAACTACATTGTGCTGTGCCTCTTTCAGTTCTTCACTCCATCTTTCATTCATTGAAGATGGCCGATATGAAAATTACACTTTCCCTTAAAACTAAAATCACACAGTAAGTGAGATACACCTGATATACACTCAGAGTGATTTTTGATGTTAATTAATTTTTTCCTGTATTTTTTTCATATTTTCTTTGGGTACACAAATTCAATAAAATTAATTGAAGCAAACATGAAAGGAGAGCAACTGAGGCAGAGATTATAGACAAAGCTGTTTTTTCAGGAGGGTTGCCAAGGTATGGGGAGGGGTCTGCATTCTTCAACTTGTTCATTTATGTTAGTAGCCACAATTTAACACTTGGGAATAGTTGACAACTATGACAATGTGGGACCACCTCTCATGATGGCCAAGCAAAACCAACCATATGTTTCTGAGACCCAAATACAGAAAAGAGATAAAGTATTGGTGCTAGCAATTGAAAAGGGCAGCTCATGAGAAATCCTGATCTTGTGCTGAGAGCTCAGTAAACTTTGAGGGCCTGTGAGAACGGATAGTCAGAAGGCTGGAGCCATAACAAAATCTAAAGGTATCTCCTTTTTTTATACACACAAGTAAACAATGGCTTTTTTTTTTTTTTTTTTTTTAATTGCAGAGCTGTTTGGGGATGATGAAGGAAAACACTCTGACAGGGCAATTCATCTTGTCAGCCTGTATGTTTAACTTGTCCATGCCATCTTTCATTTTAGCTTTAAGTGTCAAGCAACCATTATGTAGAAGTAACAAAAAGGTTCTAGAAGGCATAACATTGCTGATAGCTAGTCTTGTTGTGGTTTTATGTTGTTGGTTGTTTTTTGGGTTTTTTTGGCTGAAAATGCTTAAAATTACATTAACCTCCATAAATACCTGTAAGTTATGACTTTTAAAACAACTGTGATTTCATTGCATTTACCATTTTCGGTGAGGGTGGCATTCGCTATGTGACTTTCTCCCCAAACTGCCACAACAAAACTAAATTCCTTTACATCACAGTCAAGTCAATCAGGGATCTGAGAGTGAGGGAAAATAAAGCAGCAGCCAAATAACACGCTACTTCTTGCTTTTCCTAGTCTGACCAGAAAGCTAGAACAGACTGCAGGGGATAAGTTAAAGGCTTTTAGGTCTGGTTGAAACAATGATCATCTTGTTTTGCTTTGCCATGGCCCCATAACTGCATGGCAAATAAACAACAATGTGAGTACAGCCAATTCATTTGCTGTCTAGATTTGATTTATGAAAGCAATAACCGGGTGAACAAGGGGATTCAAACCTTTTGGTTGCTTTTTAATTTTAGCTCCTTTCTGTTCTATTTTAAGTTTAATTTGAAATAGTTTTGAGGGGGAAAAGCAGCAGGGGGGCCCTCTTATATCTTCATAAGGAGTGCAATACATAGCTTTCAGTTTTTGCCTTGTGTGAGGAAGTATTTTTGCTTCTCCCTATTGCTTGATTAAGACATTCTCCACAACATTATGTTAATACTATAATTTGGATTTTTACCTTTTAGATATTCAGTTGGGGGACTGAATTTTCAGACTAAGAACCCATGGCTCCAATTAGAGATAAGAGGAGCTATCTGTTCTCAGTGCTTCTGTAAATCAGCCTTATGACTGATCTGTGCAGTTAATTGCAGCTCTAAAATTCAAAACTACTTTGCCATTTTTCAAAGGAGCTTTGGTAAACCCTCAGTTCCTCAAGGAACTGCTTATGCTATTTTACTGTTAATGAAAGGGCTTATTAAAAGAGAAAGAAAAGGTATTAATATTGTCCAGTCAAACTAATATCTGTGAACATAGCAGATACTCACTGAAAGAGCATGGACTGGATTTGTCATTGCCCTTAATCTTGTGTGTTCATTTAAATTGTTACAGAATTTTAAATGCTACTGAAAGATAAATCTGAGCATTCCTCATCCACCCTGTGCTGGAGTAAGCAAGCACACAACATGTAAAGCAGCAAAATACCTGGCTCCATACACGTACACTCAATGCTCCAGATAACATGGAATGACGTCAACTCAGCAAGCAGGCTGTCCAGGAGCTGAGAGGAGCTAAGGAGGGAGGCATAGCTGACCTCCTCAGAAAAGGTCTGGTGGCTGTGGCTGGTATGAGGCTTTATTAAATCCCTGAGTAGCTGTAAATTCCAATTTTATGTTAGACTGAGCAAAGATACCTGCAGTCAGCTGAGCAGCCTTCAGTGCGGGGAGCAGCAACCAGTGGGGCTCAATTCCCTCCCAGTCCAGCAGTTGCAGTTAAATTGGGGCAATATGACCATGCCAGTAGTGGACTGCCCACCAATACAAGGAGGTCTCACAGCTCCTGATGATTCATGAGTCCTGACTTTCATAGAAGCAAAGCACAATCAGCCAGCCATCTTTTGCAGCTCTGAGAATCACAGAGTCACAGAATATGCTGAGTTGGAAGGGACCCATAAGGATTATTGAGTCCAACTCAGCATTGCACAGAATCAACCACATGAGTAACACCATGTGCCTGAGAGTATCATCCAAAAGCTTCTTGAACTCTGTCAGGCTTGGTGCTGCGACCACTGCCCTGGGAAGCCTGTTCCAGTGCCCAATCACCCTCTGGGTATAAAACCTTTCTCTAATATTCAACCTATCATCAGGACAACACTTGCCAACTTCCAGTCAGCTGGGACCTCTCTGAATTCACAGGACTGCTCAAAAATCTTTGAGAGAGGTTTTGCTGTGACATCAGCCAGCTCTTTGAGGATTCTCAGATAAATCCCATTAGGCCACATAGATTTGCAGGGATCCATCTGGAACATCCGATCCCGGACAATTTCAGGTTTGACTGGGAGTTGAGAAGCCACATGTAAGGTAGGCTTGCCTGCTTCCAAGCACTAGAGAAACCAGCAGCAATTGTGCCTACCTTGTCAAAATATACGACTCCAAAACTATGTCTCTCTGTGTCTCTTCATGGTACTGGATCCTGTTGTACTGGCTACAGCAGGTTACTTGAAAACAAGCCCATTTGCAAATAAGTGGATAATTTCAAAAATTATTTATTGGGTGTCCAAAATTTGTAAAAATTTTGAAACTGCTTTTTACTTTTTTTTCTCTTTCAAGTTTTATAACCTTGTAACATTTGATTACCTAGAGCTTGTTGAGCTCCTAGAGCAGTTTTTGTCTTTGGCTTTGGTAACATAACTTTTTTTTTTTCATAAATTTCATAGACTTGCAGAGTCTTATGTAGCTCCCAAGTAGAAGTCCTACTTCCAAACATTACAAGACTTAGAATAAAGTAATGAAATACAACAATATTATTTTACAATCAAGATATAAACATGCAAGTGTGCTTCTGGTGTACTTATTTGTGGCTGTGGACAGTATAATACAATCAATTTTGTGCATATCCACGACAGCCAGATTTTCACGAGGCTCCTGCTGATACCCCATCAAGTCAGGCGGCACAGATGATTTCTTAAAAGTGTCTCATTTCGGGCAGCCTTAGCACAGGCTCCCTCTAAATCTGTTGCAGAGGCTTTGTTCCTTGCTCAACACAGACCATTAATTTACAGTCTAGCCTATCGTTGCCATTAAAGTCAATATCTGTTAACAGTTATTACTTGTATCACCTCATCGCAGTAAGAGTTATTTTCTGTTCTCAGTTGAGTGAAATATCAGGAGACTCAAAATACCTTAGCATGAATGACTGAATGGAAATTGCTGTATCAATCAGTGAATTCAAGTTTCCTGAATATGAGACTCAGACTAAGGCAGATCAAAAAGGATCTAAGGAGCTATGGCACTAACACCGATAACAACATCTTCAGTGCTCGGTCAAAGCTCTGGTTTTTAGGCAAGGCTTCAGAAAAGTCAGACACCTGAAAGCAAGATTCATACAGCCAAAAATTAAGCACTAGAATTTGTGTTATCCCCTCAGCTTTCAAGCAGAAAATACACTTCTGTTCTCCAGATTCATTCCACCTTTAGCGCAATTGACCATTTACTTCAAATGAAGCGCAGGACTTACATTTTACTTTCAGAGAAGAATCCACCTGCAATGGAAATGCAATAGAAAGCCCAGTCTTAAATGTAGGAAAACTCGATTCAGTTCTACCCCTTGTCTGAGGAGTATTAAACCTCTACCTTCCAAGTTTGACCCTAACCATACCAAAATCTGTGATCTTCTGATGAAGATATAAGCTCTGCTCCTTACACTTGAAGCTGTCTGCTTTGACTAGTGGATTTAAAGACTGGCACTGTCAGGGAAAATGTTCACACAAGGGAAAGCATAAGCGTCTCAAACCTCAAAACTCATGGAAGAAGAGAAAATGAGGTCCCAGTCAATACTTATGAGGCAATTTATTTATTTCAACTGATGATTAAGAATCTTCACCAGACAGAGCTCTTGAGGGTGGCTAGGAAAAAGGACACCCAGCTGCTGGATTCATAGGTAGCTTAGCATTGGCAGAGATGTCAAATCAGTCAACCCTGTTAAAAATGAACAGCTTTCAACTATACTCAGAGAAAATGTCAATGCAATTAAGTAGCATTAATAGCGTGAAGGGCACTTCCACAATGATCCATTTGGCTGCTTCCAAGACTACCCTGGTCCTTACAGGTATTTATTGAATAGGGGTCCTGCAGCAATAACAAGCAGCCTGCAAGCCCTTGCAGGGACATGGCAAAACTCTACCTGTAGCCCTTACCTATCCCGTGACCTTCCAAGACAGTGTCTTTTTGGCACCCATTGACAACCCATCTTGGTATTTCTGCAGCATTTTGACGCATTGTGAAATTAGCGGTCTGGAAAAGGCCAGACAATTCTTGGCTCTACTACCAGTTGGTAGCATCACCAGCAAATTCTGAGGACAAAAAGGGATTTCCACAGGCCCTCTGCAGCCCCGTGGAAAGGTATCTGGGATTTCTGGTCAACAGCAATTTGAATATGAGTCAGCAGTGGCAGACAGGAGGGCCAACCGTGTCCTGGGGGGCATCAGGTAAAGCATTGCGAGCCGGTCGAGGGAGTGGATTGTCCCGCTCTGCTCTGCACAGGTGTGGCCTCACCTTGAATATTGTGGGCAGTTTTATGTGTCACAATATAAGAAGGACATTAAGCTGTTAAAGAGCATCCTAAGGAAGGCTATGAACACAGTGAAAGTTCTAGAGGAGAAGCCATAGCAGAAGTGGCTGAAGTCACTTGGATTGTTCAGCCTGGAGAAGAGGAGACTGAGAGGAGACCTTAGAGCAGTCTACAGCTTCCTCATGAGGGAAAAGTGTAGGAGCAGACACTGATCTCTTTACTGTGACCAGTGACAGGACCTGAAGGAATGGTATGTGTCAGGGAAAGTTTAGGTTGGATACTAGGAAAAGGTTCCCCGTACGGTGGGTGGCCAGACACTAGAACAGGCTTCCCTGGGAAGTGGTCACAGCACCAAACCTGCCAGACTTCAAGAAGTGTTTGGACAGCACTCTTAAACACATGGTGAGATTTTTATGGTTATTCTGTGCAGTGCCAGGAGCTGGACATGATGATCCTTGTGGGTTCCTTCCAACTCAGGGTAGCCTATGATTCTGTGAATCTATCTCCATTCATCCTAGACCTACTCTGTTTTGATGCATACTATACATCACTGCAGGTGAGCTCAGGTTGTCCCCAGCATCGGGTCACTGGTTTTAGGATGACAAAAGATAACACTGTGACTTACTCAGGCACTGGCTCTCATGGGTTGCATACATGTCGTTAGAGGTGACTTGAGCTGTCCTCCTGACAGCACTGACATTGGTGGTATGAGAGTGCAGGTACACTGTCCGTGATATTCTTTTTTCCTGGTGCCACAGTAATGTGGCCTCATGCATCCACAGTGGCCTCCATGGAGAGTTCAGCCACATCCTCACGTGCACCCCAGTGCCTGCCAGGGCTGTGTGTGTGAACTTCAGGGTCCATTGCCACTGTTTTAAGATCAGCTCAATGCTATATGAGAAATGTAATCAAGAGCACTTGCTGTGTGCCTTGCTGCTAATGAGAGGAGGAGCCAAGCACCCTGAGAACAGGGCTCCCACAAAAAGCCAGGCCAGGATCAATGCTGTCTGAGTGAAGCAGCCATCAAGGCTGTTTTGACTTCCCAGTTGTTTACCGCATTCTCTTTTTGCATTCTTTAAACCCCTATTTTGCTTCTTTCCCCTAGCCTTCAGAAATATTTTCATATTGGGGAAAATACACTCCATCATTAGGAAACAGGAGGCTGGCCTCTCCCACAATTCTGGGAAGTAATTATTTGACTATTTGGATGTAAATCATGAGAGATAATTCTTGTACTTCAGCAGACAAACATAGGGAGCTAGTACCAATCTGGCAGAGCTCATTATCTGCAATATCATGTTAATAAAACCTAAGACAAGTCTGAAAGCCAACTCTAATTTGCAGTTAGAGCTATCACAGAACTAAAAGTATCAAGTTACAAATACCAGGGCTTCATTTTTTCAAAGTGGGAATATGTGTTTGGAATAACCAAATCACTTTGAAAGATCATATTTTAAACATTAGAGATAATTTTCAACACTATTTAAAGTGAGCCTAACATTCAAGGTTAAATATGACTCTGAAATCAAATATTTAGTCAGAATGCCTAAACAGGCCACTAGCTTACACGTCAGTTTCAGGTGTTGAGTGAAGCCATCACTTTGAAATGTCTACCTTAGTGTCTGGTATTATCTACACAAAGAGGTGGAAGCCCTGGAAGGCCTCTGGAAAAATTTAAATTAAAAAAAAATAAAAATCAATTTATTTGACTTTGCTTACACTTTGGCAAATTAGAAATATTCAAAGACATGCAACAACCTTCATTAACTACAGGGTAACAATAGTCATTAATTTAAAAAGATTTATTTAATTGATGCTTAGGTTTGGGACACAGTTAGGAGTCTCCATCCTTAAAAGGAAAAAGAAAGGATATATTTCCTTGGTTATATGGTGTGAGATTATTCATGCTATGATTGGGCATGGGCTCTAACCACTTCTGCAGAGACTGCATTGCAGAAGAACTACCTGTTCCTTTGTTTAGTGATAGATGAAATAATGGAAAACTTTTCCAAAGAATAAATATTGTCAAGAGCAGGTTATACTATCCAAGTGGCCCAGCAGTGAGCAAACGTTGAGACTGAGGTGAGTCCATCTATCTATCTGTGTAGCAGAACGAACACAGGATGTTGAGAAAGACCAGAGAGCATCCAGGAGATGTCAGGGATATGATGCTGAGGAGCAGCTATGTTGGTATTTGGGGGCAAACTTCCACTTAGACAAGGTTTAGAAATTTGGTTACGGAAAATGAGTTCTGCTGTTTGATTCTTGTGATGTCCAAGGTCAAAGAGCCATGCTCAACATAATTTATGAATAGAAAGAAGGCCTTTTAAACAAAATAAATGAAGGATTACTCAACTCCATCATCAGTTTCTGATCTTGATTGATACAACCAGATAAAAATTAAATATTATTGTGAACAGCAAATGACATATCTTCATTAAAAAGATGAAATGAAAATGTTTCAAGATGACCCCATCTTTCAGATGTCTCAGTTTGGTATGAATAAAACAGATTTTTTTCTCCTTATCGAAATTTCTTCCATGCAGCCATCTCTAGAATGCAGTTAGCTTTCATTTAACTTACTCCTGTCTCTGACAAAATGTATGTATTGTGACTTGACACAAAATCGCAACCTAGTGAATTCCTTCTTGGCATTCCTTTTCCTATCTCTCTTCCCTTCTAACTCAGAATATTTTGTGATTTTGTGATTCTGCCTTCCATGAATCTTCTGAATATCTTTCTTTATATACATGAACTACAACAAATATGTATAAAGAGTACCAGAAAGAGAACATTATTTCTTTTTTCCACATTCACAATGATCTGTTATTATTGCCCATCTGCTTGCCACACTTGTAATGGTAGTTCCTTCCTATTTATAAAGAAGTTGATCAGATAAGGTAAAGAAAGATACATTAGCCTGGTACACAGATATTATAATAGCAATAAAAATGTAAAAAACTTATTATCTGTTTTTTCATTCAAGTATCAATTGGGGAAAAAACAGAGAACCTGGTTAGTGTGCTTTGTCTATGAAGACAAAATTTCTGTCATAGATTCAGGAGTGTTTGCTAAATAACATCAACTAATGCAGGATTGCAGCATATTCTGCACTGGTTCTACTCCAGCCCTGGATCTGTGTCAGGGTCATGAACCTTCTGCGCACTGTAAATAATTGATTTTTCACTATGGCCATTGAATGGGGAAAAAAAAGAAAAAAAATAAGAAAAAACAATTGTTGTTTTCTTAACTCCCCCTTCCCCTTAAAATTGCATTCAAGAGAAATGTTCCAGACTACTTAAACCAGAAAGGATAAAGTTTGTTTCTGAAAAGCAAAATAAACAGTCTAAAATCGTAAAACTAAATAGAAAACAGAGATCAAAAAGCAAAGAGTGCTTCCTTGTGTTAACTCCAGGATACAAAAGATTCAGGCTAAACTTCTCTATTGGCTCCTAAGAAATTTGAATATCCATGTCCTACTACTGAGACCGTGTTCTATTTCCTGAGCTAGTATGGGCTATGCAGGAGCAGGACATTCCCAGTCTCCTTTCCTGATGTCCTTATGCTTAACATAAGCTCACGAATGCACATACTGGCACCCAAGCAGCCCACGTGGCGGTGACAGACTTTCATCTCTTATGGTTAGTACATTTTCATGGTACTTTTCATTTGTCTCGGAGACCCTTTCAGTGTTTTATAACAAGCAGAAAAGTTCTAGGGGAAGAATTTATTGCTGTAGCATGCAGTGGTTTAGAAGATGCTCCAAGCCACAGTCAGGCAAGGAGATGACCCCAGCTCTCATCTCCTCCATGAGCTGACACTTCCACTTCTCTGACTCAGCCGGTTGAGCTTCGGCCAGCTGGAGCCATGCTGGGAACTTCACTCAGATTCCTAGGGGACAATCAATTTTTGGATGAATTTGCTGTTTTCTAAAAATGTTACACAGTTCTATTACTATGCCAAACCCATACTTGTTCACCACACAGACTAGTTCTTGCTTCATGCTCCACGTGAGAGATCTGGCTGCTAAGGACTGAAAGCCACGAGGTTAAGGAGCCTCAGCAGGAGAGTACTGTAACAGAAAAACTTAGAAAGAGTCCAGCAGACAATTCTTATTGTAGCTATTGAACCCACACAGTTCAGCTTAGCAACACTGACTTTTGGGGAAAAATAGGACCATTGTCCCCCTTTTCTGTATCTTTATTCAGTTTTGAAATGCACATAATAACTTTTCTTCACTGAAAATTATTAACTAAATTAACCGTTGGTATAACTAATAAAGCCATAGTATTTACCCAAGTGATTAATTTGGCTCACTAAGAATGGAGATTGGCTGACCTGTAAGCCTCACCTAGGAATTGTATTTAATACCTTCAAGTTGGATTTGCCAATATTGAGAAAAACAAATATGATGGATATGCCACTCTATCTTGAATTTCATCATCTTGGATCCAGTTGCATGCACCCTGGATCTGATTCTTAAATAATGTATGGACCTTCAGAACATGTGGATGCAATCTACTGTATTATAAAAAACATTTATGAATGCATTGGAGAAACAACCTGATCACAGTCCCAGGGAGTCAGCACAAGTAAAAAAGTCCTCAAAAATTAGTGACTCCTGATGCTGTATTCAGATAACTGAACAATGTCTTGGTTCAATTTCTCAGCAAGAAATCAGAGATTTTCTAAATTACTCTGTAGCTGAATGTGAAAAAAGAACTGTTAATGATATTCCTTTTTTTATACTAAAAACTTTCACAGTATTAAATATATTATGCTGTCATTAATTGATATCTAAAATTAAAATGGAGAAGAAAAATAGGGTTAAAATGTATTTCCTAGGTATGAAGAAAAATTACCATGCACCCTTTTTGTAAACAGAGTAAGGTGTGCACAGGGCATTCTGTGTGTGTTGTGCATTAGCCTGGAGCCCTTAACTCTGCAGCCATTATGCTGATAAAGCTGCCCTCAGCTATAACACAAGTTTTACCTTTCCACATGTGTTCTTAATGTGTGCACATCTGCATCCAGTGTGAATGATTCAATGCACTTTGGGATTCAGGTCATAAGTAGTAAATTAGATTGAAATAAGAAGCTACACAAAAAAGAACTCAATGTAAGTGCTTATATTCACAGTATGGAACCACAACTTTTCTTTTCAGTGCTGGGCTTATCTTCTATCTATGGCTAGTTGCATTAAGGCATGAACATTCGTTCACATGAGATGTCTGATGCCGTAAATCTCAAATTCTCTCCTTGCTTCTACTCCTGCCTCCACTGTGCTGGCTATGCTAATGAAAAACATGTTTTCAGTTTCATATGTACGTGCATGTGTGCAAAAGAAGGAGGGGTTTTGTCATATAGGCACTTGTACAGCTCAGGATAGAGATAGAAGCCCACTAAAGTAGAAAAAATATAATATATGCAAATAATCCGGAGAAAAGCATGTAGATGTTTTTTCTGGCCTCGTAACTGTTTTTATAAAAACATAGAAACCAATATATCATTGAAAATAAAACAGTGCATTGAGCTGTATTTCATGGTGTTTACAGAGAAAAGCAAGCTTTTTAACCACCTGGCAAGAATTTCAGACAAAAAAAAGAAAAAAAAAGAAAAAAAAAAGATTTGAAAAAGCAAGGACAAGCATTAGAAAAAGAGGGGGAGGGGAAGCTGGGGACTTCGCATTTGCACATGTAAAAATGCAAATTTAATCCATGTCTTTCTTATCTGGTGGTAACAGACTTGGCTTCTGGAGCACAATAGCACGTACAGTTCTATGGCCAAAATTAATGAAGTTTAAAAAGAATTGACTGGATGATGGAAACGCTTCTATAAATCCACGTGTTCATTAGCAGATGTCCACCATGTACCTAGGAATCAATGACATGAAAAGCTTGAAAGCAGGATGTAGCCCTCTGATTTCGGGACATAGACAGACTTAGGAGCAAAAAGAGTGCTTGTGAAACTGTTAGGTAATGCAGACAAATGTGGGGACTCTGACAGTAGCTACTGATTTCCTGCTTCTCCACCTATTATCACACAGGTCCACAGTCTTCTTTAAAAGCAAAGCTCTTTCCTTTGGCTTGTGCCAGATTAGTTTACCTCTGTGATATCTGGGATCTAAATAATGTTGACATAGCTGCAGAGATGGACCTAGTAGATTAGTTTTCCCCAAATGTCCATAAAACACAAGCATTATATTAATAAATCAGATCAGGTTACTCTGAATTACCTGAAGTGGTTTTGTCTCCACATTAGGAGGGAGTTTGCCTTGTGTAAGGGTTTTAAGAATTCCACTATTGCAACTGAAGATTGCTGAATTAGAGACAATTGGATGAAGTCTCTCTGGTACAGATTCATCTGTCAAAATTTTTGTACTGAACGAAAAACAGTGGAGTTTTGTAAAACTGAAAAAATATGTTTGCTTTTCCTGTCTCACAAACAAGTATGCTGAGGAAAAAGAGAGAACTGGAAGTGAGTATAAAATCAGTCGGGCTTGGAGACGACAGAGGAATATACACAGCTGTGGTTGTTTTACAAAAAAAGAAAAGAAAGCTTTCTGCTTTTGCAGAGATAGCTCTTCAGCTGGGTAGTAATGCTGGGCTAGAAAGAAAGCTTTCACAGAATCTACAAACCACTTGCAAGTAATTTGCTATCCTTCTACCCTTCCATATGAGCTGAAATCAGATACAGACTAATTACGGCAAAGGCAAACCTGGGCGCAGCCGCTGCAGCAGCGAGCTGCCAGGTGCAGCCAGGCTCTGCCAGATGGGCACAGTGTGACTTCCTACCTCAAAGAGGGGCTGGGAGCCTGGCCAGGCTGGGAGAGGCAGTTTGTAAAGAGCACAGCATATGCCACCTGATATTCAGAGGGGTATGTATCTGTTGCAGTTTACCTGTCATTTTTGTAGGGCTTTCTACCACATGGCCCAGTAACTCCATGCTGTGGAAATTCAGCACAGGATTGGATGCCATTAATCTCTCACATGCTTCCACATAATTATCTTCCCACGTGTCCTTTTTTATACCTATTCAAGGAAACTACGCATTAGAAAACACAGCCTGCAACTCTGCCCGTGGCCAGAATGCTCCACCAAGAAAGTTATGACCATGACTTCGGTTCTTCCCCCACTGTCCCGGGGCTCCCTACACTGCAGGCTCTCCATGCTCGTCTCTGGATGCTTCACTGTGGAGAGATTGCCAATATATTTTGCCCTCATGCGGAACTGGGAATGCCTGCACTAGCTGATGTACTCAATCATGATGAAATATACTTTTGGCCTTACAACTGCAGAAAACCTGAGACTGGGGTCAGCTCCCAGCACTGTAAATGAGATCAAAACTCCCCTTAATATCAGCAGAATTTCTCCTTGGGGATCACATCAGAGGTAGCAAAGGGGGACCACTATGCAGTTAAAAATGGGAACAGGAGATGATTTTGTTCTGTATTTGTAGTTTTGCCTTTTAAAACCCGAACAAAGCCCATAACTTCTAATTTCACACACACCTTTTTTTAATTCTTTGACACTTAGGACTACCATGTACATATTGCTAACCCCATCATTTAAAAGGAGTTTTCTCTGTTCCCCCATCTAAACACTCTTCAACAAATCAAGTCTCCTACATACATGAAGATGTCTGAGGTATTTTGGTGCCATGTTCACTTCTGAGTTTGTAGAACCAGACTGAAAGTTTAGTGCAATGGAAAAGACTGCTGAAAACTTTGCTAAACAGATGATCACATTCTTGAGTTTGTTTTACTTAGTTAGCATTTTTGCCTGCTGTGAGGTGTTTTCCTTGGATGGTTACCTACAAATACAGCACTGACCTCAGTGTGCATGAAGCAGGCCAACACAGACAAACAGAGCCAATTGGACATGCACTGTAAATCATCACCCACATCCTTCCAGCAGCAAAAATAAAAAGGAGAGGAGGAGGGGGTAAAACAACTGATGAGTGTTCCACATGAGGAAGTGAAGGCTATTTGGTGTCACCAGCTGGAAATACTCAGAGTGCTAAAGAGAAAGGTACCAGCAGGAGCTAGTTCTGTGCTGGATAAAGCCCTAATATTATAAATAAATGTTATCCTCTTACAGATGTCTTGTATGGGCAAAATAATAGGCACCCATCTCGAAGAACAAGTGGACAAATGTAATACTATGACATGAAACCAGACTTAAATCCGACATGAAACCAGACTTAAATCCAACATAAAAGGCTGTCACTCTAGTTCTTTGGAACTGAATGTGTCTGAGGTGATTTCTGCTGCTGTGCTGGGCCAAATCCTAGGCAAGCACCTAAGCTGTCTCCTTCTTTCCCAAGTATCCACAGAGGAAAAGTCATCATGGGACGAAGCAGATGAAGTAGTCATGCTGCCCTTCTACAACAGCTTCAGTCTGGATGAGCCAGAGAACAGGATTTCAGCATACTCCACTGCACAGGTCAGCTTACATTTAAACTAAGACATGTTACATTATCTGATTTAGGTAAGCTAGATTATTTGCAAAGATTAAAAAAAAAAAAAAGAAAAAAAAGCTCTTGAAGAAACCCAAGATTTTTTTTTTCCTACGGTTTCTTTGACCCTTTGTATCAGTGTATTTGAGGAGGGACTGAAATTTGACTTTCCTGTGTACCTAGTGATTTTTCTAACAGCCAAGTTACAGCAGCAAACTTTTTCTGACTCCAATCAATCAAAATTTCTGCAATCTATATAAATGAGTGTTACTTAACGACTGAGATACTAATCTGAATTTTCAGTCTTCTTCCTGGCTCATGTGTTATTTTGAGTTCCTTGAAAGTATTCAGAATGACCCTTTGTAGTAAAAGCTCTTTCCTACGGGCCTATCTTAACAAGAGGAATCGTAGCTGAAAATCCCAAGTGAAAACACACAACTAATTACTTTTGGAGATCTGGTCCAAGTCTTATTCTACTCCTTAGCCTGTCCTGCTGTACAGCTCTAGCAGTTCTTTGATAATTCTCTTTGCTAACACTCCTTTTGTTTTGAAGAGAGGGTCTTGGTGTTTTCCACTTGGTGATGGAGCACACGTAATTAAGAGGTGCAGCAGTTAAGTCCTTTTGGTTATATTTGCCTTAGCAAATACAATGCTCCAGTGACTGTTCTGCAGCCCCAAGGCCAGCTGCCATGTCATCACTCACATCCACACCATTAAATTGTCTTCTCTATTCCTCACCATAATCTTCATCCAAAACAGGGAGATTATTCAAATTGCCATGGAAAGCAGTCCCAGGCTTGTGTTAACCACTGAACTGTGGCCAGGCACTGGCTGTGACTGCTAGCTGGCCATGGCCAAAACTACATCAAGGATGATGCTGAAAGGTAAACTGCACAAATGCCTGGGTGCCCGGGCATGGACTTATATTCCAGTTCATTTCTGTTCACTGGTGTAGGCGTGGTCTTTTTGGATTTAGCCTTCACAAAGACTCTCAATATGTTAGATTCAGCTTCCCTTACTTTAGACTCTCTCAAGTTAAAAGTATAATTATGCTGGGCTCTCTATGCAGTCACTGTAAAGACATTTTTAGAGGAGAATTCAGATGTCTTTATATTACACAACATGTCCACTCACACACATCAAGAGAAGCCCAGCTAAACAAAAAATGTTTGATGTATTGATGGGAAGGGGCAGTAAAAGTACCAAGACAAAGAATTTACCACATAAATACAACATTTCTGCTTCAAAGAGGATAGATACTAACGATCTGCATGGTTTTTGTAGGGCTGAAATGCTTTCCATGGTTAAGCATTTCTGACTCTGCTCTGGGCAGATTCCCACATCATGGTTGCCAGGTGACTTTAACTTAGAGAAAAGATTACAGACTTGTTTTCTTCATAAATCACTAGGTATAACATTCCAATCCATTCACCTCATCAGCTGGTACAAACTGAATATAAAATTGTCCAAAGAATTTTGATGCAGGTCATTTTCAAACTCTTCCTAGATATACATGTGAGTTGACTGGTGTGAACTTGTAAATACTGAAAATAATTCTTATCCATCAGCAGAATGGCTAACATCCAGAAAGCCTTTCTTAGAGTCATTTGTGCCTGTGCCTGGTTTACCAATGGCCATCTTTGGTTTCACAAATCCATGATCACTGTCAAACTGGAATGATTTACAGATGAGAACCTTACCCTACGCCTGCAGGCTGGGTTGCAAGGAAGTGCTCTCACCAATAGCCTCTAAATTGGTATTCTGCTAGGTTCAGCTTAACAAGAAGTATGCTAGAAGGGAAGTAGCTTTGGCTAGCAGTGGTACAGTAAATTATTTAATAATAGAAATTACATCTTAAATCCAAATGTTTGGAAAATTTTGATTTCCAGCTTTAAGAGAAATAAGATTGCCTTGCCTTTTAATTTTTTTTCCTCCAAGAGAAGAAGTAACACGCACAGAATAAAACCTTATAAGAAAGTCTGGGAGGAAAATACATATTTGCTGCTTTCATTCTTTTTTTTCCTTACCCAAATGGTAAGTATCATTTTCTGTATAGCACTTGTTTAGCCATTTTCTGAGTAACTTATTAAAATAATTTCCATTTATTACTTTGCTATTGCACTTCAAAACCAAAACCTTGCCTTGAAACCGGACATTTGCTATTTCAAAATCTAGCTTTTCTGTATGAATGTCTCCAATTCACTTTTGGTTTTCTCTTTCTTGAATTATGATCTGTATATTCTTTGCACACCATGACTGCACCTAGTATTGTTACTGAGTATTCTCTTAACAACAGTAGTGACTTTAACACATAATTCATTAAATGGAGAAAGCAGTAGTTGGTTTCACTAAGCTAGCTGATAATGAAAAGTTAAAACTTTAAATTTATTGTCACTTTTACAACAAAAGCCTCGTCAACTGGAAATATTACTATGTTTATATAAGTATACATTTGTATACAAATTTTATGTATATAACATATATAAATATAGGTAGAATTGATGTATGGCTTAAAAACTGATTAGGTACGAAGCAAAAATGGCAAATTGTCTCAAATAAGAAGACAGGCATAAGTATTTATGTAAAAATAAACGTGGAAAAAGCAGCAAAGGCGACTGCAGCAAAGCACA
Organism: Myiotriccus ornatus; assembly: GCA_036023395.1. Classification (NCBI taxonomy): domain Eukaryota; kingdom Metazoa; phylum Chordata; class Aves; order Passeriformes; family Tyrannidae; genus Myiotriccus; species Myiotriccus ornatus. The sequence goes on from JAYRBT010000114.1 coordinate 98,353,739, forward strand.
GAAACAAGTTGAAAGACTGTTCTGCAGATCTTTTCGTCACTTTTCTCCTCTCTCTCTTTTGTTTTCATAGAGGAAAAGATTACGAAACGTAGTGAAAAAGTAGGGAAATACATTAGAGTAAAAAAACCTACATACATGTGAGGCCAGATGACCTTCTCTTGATCCCTTAAAACATCTTATATTCTTGATATGTCTCATTTTCAAACGGAACCACAGGTCAGCAAAAACAATTTTACTGGTGGGGATCATCTATGTCCTACTTGCAGACAGGATGCCTTGTTCAGCTGAATTCCAGTCTTCAAGTAAGGCAGCCTGGTTGGCAGCCTGACCCATGCTCTCCTTCCCATCCCCACTGCGGGATCCTTTCACAGATCACAACCTGCATCCAAAACACTGAGCTGTATTGAACGACAAAATGCCTCGAAGTGCTCATAGTGCGGGTGCTGTGCTGATTCCCTGAACTCCCACACTCCACTGCTCATTTATATCTCCTTTCTGAGTTGGGATTTATCAGCTTGTTCACAGATCCTCCCTGAGTTGTCCCTGCTTGTAGCACCTGCCTCCCCAGCAGAGTTGACGTGGGAGACTTTGCCATTCTGGTGCATCACACCATAAACGTATCTATTGGATTCAGCACCGTGTGGAGCTGAAGGTTTCTGGAATGCATGCACAAAGCATCTCCTTGTTTACAGGACTCTTCACAGTTCTTACACTGCTTTAAAATCCTGTGACAAATCTCAAAACCGTGTAACCGGGGCAGGCGTGCATTGCACAGAGATACAGGTTCTGTTGGCTAAGCTGAGGTATCAGCTATTTTTTAATACAATCTTTTATGTCTACTTACTTGGGCATTTCTTTAGGGATATGTAAATGAAACTGTCACTAACTGTTCTGCTGCTACTTTACTAGCTAATATGTTATGCACATTACAACTGTGAACCACGGGATCAGCAATTTCCATGGCAAGGGATGTGTCCCATACCCACTGGATTCCCAGCTATGAGCAAGTATGTTTGGATAAATCACATAAAAGTGTTGTAGTCTGAGTCACATTTTTTTAAATAGCTGACAGATTTGATCTTTATCACAGGAGAATTTTCACTTCTGGCTAGTTATGAATAATGATATTAAAATACTAACTGGTGTAATCCTCATCACAGATAAGAGGGTCTTGTCCATCACGTGGCTGCCTCATTCAAGTCAATCTTCACTCCTCAGGAAATCTTAATATAGATAATGCTGAAAATCTTTTAAAAATATCAGACTGATTACAGAAATCTCCAAAGAGATTTGAACAGCAATACCAAAAACAAAAACTGAAGGAGTCAATTTTAGTTGTGATAACCTAAGGCATTTACCATATACAGCAATTGAAAAATATTTTTTAGGGACACACTGAATGGGCCTTTGTGTAAAGTAGTTTCTATTCCAAATAGCCTTTGAAACTCTCACTTAGGGTAAGAGTCTTAGAATAAGAGTTAGAGTCACAAAGTAACAGATGAAATGTACTGTTTATCTGTGCTAGATAATGCAAAGATTTACAATCATAAAGCTTCTAAAACATCGATAACAATCATGGCAATACTGATTTTCTTTTATTGTGAAACTATAAGTAATTTTAGGTGGAAGGGTGTTCTGAATGAAATGTCTCCTTATTTCAAAAAGGTAGTGGTGCTCTTGCAGCAGCAAATAAAAGAATGTCAACCTTGTAGCCACACATTTATGTTGCAGCATCACTTAGCCAATGGCTATGAGGAAACTAGAAATGAAAACTACTATAGTAGTGTCAAGTAGTTGTAAACACAGTTTGAAGAATTAAATTAGCTGAATACAAAACGGAGAAAAATAAAATCCTGAACTTCAATTCTCTGTAACATTTACTAGTCTACTCCTCCTTTCCATGATGCCCGTCACCCTTAAAAAAAAAAAAATAGAGCAGATTAACAAAGATCAGTTCCTAAACTGGATTTGAAGTTTGACACATCTTTTCCAGATCTAAAGAAGAGCCTCTGTGTCCCAAAATTTGTCTGGTTTTCCTACCATACAGTTAAAAAATGGTGATTACTTCTCCCTAAAAACTGTGCCTCAAGCAGACTTCTTTTATCCGGTGTCCAACATGATTCCTATAAAAGTTAATAGAAAACTTACCATTGCCTTCATTATAGCAGGACCTGGCCATTACCTTGCAAAGACAGCTGTTCCTACTGAACAAGATTATTGATTACTCAGCAGCTTCATTTCTGAGGTGGCAATTAGAAAGTTGATAAAAAAATTTAGGCATTCAAAAGAGATTACCCTTATTTTAAGATTTATGATGACTCTAAGACAAAATGTTCAGCCCTAGAAAGTAAACAGATGACCACAAAGAAGTAAAATGAGCTAAAATACTATTTACATTTTGATGCAGTTGCTCAGTGGAATTTTGGTGGGTGAAATCATCCCATAAAAGAGGAAAGTGGAGTGTTTCCCTCCCTTCCTCCAGCACAGGAGACAGGAACCAGGCTTTGCATTTTTATGTGACACCAGTGTGTTCTCATACAGGGACTAAAGATGAAGAAACAGTTATACCCACCCCACCCCAAGCAAACTCCTAAAACCAAGGCAAGGCTACCTGTAGTTCTCCAGAGAGTTCAGTAGATCAGCAAAGTGCTTCTTGAAGGTTTATTACTCTTCTGGGAGGTATAACAAAGCCGCGGGGTGGGATGAGTAGGTGTTATCCACTGGCTGCCATATTTCCAAAGGACTTACTATGTTTTTAACATGTGGTGAATGCTGCAGGATGGAGGTGCCCAAATTGCTCTGCGAAACTAGTCTCATGCTGATTACTTCTCACACCCGTGCATGGAAACATTTCCCTGTTTTCTGTCTCAGCCTGGGAAATTGTGAAGTTACATCAGCGCTAAATCTACCAGGAGCATCATTTCACCTGTTTTAGATGCTTCAGTCATGTTTGTGCAAAAAGTGTTATCTGCTGGAGTTTTGGTTGGATATGCTATCTTGTTTCCACAACTGTAGGGTGTTGGTGGTTCCTATCTTATATTTGTGTAGTTGACTACTTGACTTCAGTAAAATATTTTGCACTTGTCTTCAATGACTTTTATCAATGTTTCCCAGTCTTGTACTCTAGTTGATGGGATCAGTTTGAGTTCTGACATCATCTTGCTCCATGTATGGAGCTATTTCTGTTACAGAAACCCTAACAATGTGGTAACCACCCTCTCTGGTCTCCATCATCCCCATTATTAATGAAGGTACTAAGCAATCTACCAGAAACAGAACAGATCTTTAGTGACATCCTTCTGATACATCCTTTCAATTTAATAGCAAGCAACTGACAACTACTATTAAAGGACAGCTTTTAAAGCAAACCATGCACCCACTTAGGAGTAGTTTTAGTCAAGAATCAGTGGAGTCTAGGGCACAATTCATAAAATCTTTAATTCAATGTCTAAAACAGGCCAAAAGAATCTCATCATTGAGGTGCCAATTTCTTTTCATTGATTTTCAGACACAGACATCCACTCTGTAGACATCTAAAACTAGATAAGGCAAATTTCAACTGTTTGCTCCTTTTCGGTTTTCTGTAACCTCATCTATGTTGTATAAAGTGGTCCCAAGGAGCCTCATATGATTTCATCAGGCCCAAGGCAGTCAGCTTTTCTAGGTACTATCTTACATGTTGTTTGTTATTCTGGCTTGAATTCTTACCCTTTGAGTGTAAATGAGGATCATGTTATCCAACTGAAGCAAAAAAGCCTTCAATATTTTTGTTTCTTTGCAACTCTCATTCTTGTCCGCTTGAATAGTGTACCCCTTGTTTCCTTCATTTTTCACTTGCTGCTAATGTGCTTATGAAATGTTTAATTGTTAATATTTTATTGTTAAGCTTTTCCAGCTTTTCTTGGTACCTTTCCCTTTCCTTTTGTCCAGCATGTGCTTACCATGCTCCTGAGCAGTATTTTTACTGGGAACAGTTACCTTTTACTGGTATTTGTAACATAACTTGGCCTTCTAACATTGAAAAATGGACCACTGCCTAAGGAAGCTCTTCATCTGATCATCTCCTGCTTGATGCCTAATGTGTATCCCAGTGATACATGCTGGGGAGGTGAATGCACAGCGATTCACAGGGGCTGACAGCTGACATGGCAACAAGTCCTAATCCTGAAGTTTTTCATGGAAATGCTTCAAGAGTTGTGGCTGAAGGAATACTCAAATATTGCTGGCAAGGTGAGTGCTGAAGAGAGCAGTCACAGTATTCTAGGTCTTATATTTTTGCACTGAAAATACACAGGGAAGAGCTGCACAGGTGGGGACTGTAGCTGTAGTCCTAGTAATGGGGTGAGTCCAGAAATGCTCTTCCTGGGAGTCATCCTGGCTGTAAAATGGTCACATGTGAGTGCTACCTCTTGCAGGAAAGGATGAGGGTATTGTTTCTCAATGCATATCCCCAGAAGGCATTCAAGGCTCTGCATTTCAGTGTGCTGTGACAGTCAGTCTCCATCTCTTCTAGCAAGCAAAGGCGTGCAAAGATGTTCCCTGTCTTGGCCAGCACAGCCTGGCCATATCCACATTCTGAAACCCTACAGCCCTCCAAATCAGGCTGCCCATATACAAACCTTCTTACATGTGTGGGCTCTGCTGCCACAGGCTCAAAGTCTGCCAGAGACACTTCCATCAATCCAGCAACACAGCCAGTTGCTTTCCAAAGCCAGTACCAATGCACCCAGTGCCATTACAGGCATTGTTACACTAATACCAAGTTCCCTATGAAGCCAACAGGGAATGGTGATTATCATCCTTTAATATAGGAGACTCCCTCTCATCTACTATACAAATGATATCAAAAGCGAATGAGTAAGATTTGAGGCCTTCTTTTTACTGCTTTTTATGAATAGTCATATAGACAATAGAGCCAAATTCTCATTAAATACCAAACAGTACTTTTGATGACCACAAAATATATGTCAGATAGTTCAACATACCTTTATATACCACTTGTGGTATATAAAGGTATGTTGAACTTCAGATCATGGTAAATTCTGATGAAATGATAGCAGAACTCATCTGACAAAGTGACGCCTAAAAACGATGTGTGCTGTGCCCAGTTTATAGACAAATTACCAAAGTTATGTCAAAAAAAGCAACATAAAAGGAAAGTGATCACAGGGCAAGCAAATAGGGGGAAAAAAACCAAACAACAGAAAAAAGGAAATGTAATTTCCTGTAACAGTCAAAACAAAGCAAAAAACTCTTCCAAGGGAAAGCAAGCACAAAGGGAATGAGAAAGAACAAAAAGAAAAGAAGATACTATGGATTAAGAGAAAATCATCAGGAAGGAGAAAACAAATGGACTACAGCTTGGGGAAAGGAAAAAAATATTATGAAAGAGTCTGCATTTAGGTCCATGAATTGATTTTACTTGCACACCTAAAAGCTGAATATACAACATGTATCTGAAAAACTTTCATGAACATGTAGAATGAGAACAGAGTGGAAGATGATAACTTCAAATAATGATTGCTGACATTTGAGAAAAGTCTTACTCCTCTACAGAAAATTCAGCCACTGGGCTGTTTTAGTTAAAGTAAAAATACTTTCCACTAGACTTTTTTCAAAGTGAGTTATAAACTCTGCAAGAAGTGGAATAAAATCCAGTGCAAGACTTGTGCAAGACCAGGTGATGTGTGTTGCTCTGTAACTGCTGTTGTGTTTTTAATTTTCTTGAATTGATTTGCCTTTACTTGTTCATTTCCACATGTATATGATCTTTCAAAAATCTACTGACATAAACCATGGGCTAACCAAGAACAGAGCCACTGTTATCAGTAGGGAAAACAGACTGTATGAAAAAGAGCCTTTTACAAGCAGAGGAAACATCATTATGAAATACATGACTCAAAAGAGCTTACAGCTATCTTACAAAGGAGTAGCTTGATGGCCTAAATCAACCATATCCAAATCTATATTGTTACAGAATTAAGAGATGTTCTTTATGAAGTGAGGACTGACAGGGGATCATGGGTTTTAGCAAATAATCCAACTTCTGGACCACATGAGACATTACCCGCATTTGCAAAACTCACAGTGGAAAAATCTCAAGAAGGGTGATAGAGGGTTTTACCTCCTGCCTGCTTTTTGTGAACACTTGAGCAGTGTCAAGGGCATGGTTCCCAACACACTGAAAACTGCCGTATGTGAAGACCCACTATATGTGTAAACCTCTGGCATGAAACATCTTGGGACAATGGGAAGTTTAAAAATATCAACTCATCTTGAGTAAAGAGGATTTTCACGTTACTACCTGCATTCAAAATGCAGGAGACTTCAGATTCACAAAGAAGATGAAATAGTAACGGCATGTATGGAGCAGAAACAAAGGGGCTCCACAGCTGTGTTGTTACACCACCACAGCCTAGAACCAGTACAAATGGCCAAAACCCCAGCAGAATGACCAAAGCTCTACCAGGCCACTTGAGCCCAGCTCATGACCTCCCCATAGAGCTCAGCAACTCGACCCAACACACTCTCAGTCCAAACACTTTCTGAATAACTCACCCTTCCTTTTCCTGCTTCCCTGTGGTGACGTTCTTGCAACATCTGGGTCTGCTCTTAGTTAAGGACAGGAAAAGAGTGGAGTAAAGCTGCTGTTATTAGCCTTACATATCAGTGCCATGGAAGATCACAAAGAGTTTTCCTGTATTTTTACACTGTCAGTCTGCATTTTCACTGTTTTCTGTCTCTTTCAGTTCCTGTAGATCACCCAGCTGCAAGTAGACTCACAATAAATGGAACTTTTTCATCAGCCACAGAACTTCGGAACTTGTAAAACTTCTCAAACTTTCCATTTCCATATAAGCTACAATAATTCTTGCTGAACTTTGTATTTAAAATAACTGTACTGTGTATGTATATTTCCCTGCATTACGTAATAAGAAGAGAGATCTGGTATCTAACACAAGGTTGAGTGGTTTGTTGTTTGTTTTTTTTTTTTCAGTGAGCTACAATAACTCCATATGTCAAAACACTAAAATAGCTCCATTTTTTTGTAAGTGGGAATAAGGCATATGTAACTTTCTCCATATGAATTTTTAACCTGCTATCTCCCTCGTTCTTTATAAGCAATGTGAGGATGTAAAACTTACTCTTGTTTAAAGAGAAATTAATCTTAATATGAATATTTACGAAACCTGATTTTTCACTGGTTACATATATCAAAACAACTTGCTATCATGTTTTTGATAAGATACCTGGACAAGTCTTGATAGGAGCACTGTTAAAAATGGGTGGGTTGATTTAGGTAACTGACAATGCAATGAAGTTGTTTGAAATTTTATTCCCCTAAGTCTATAACTCCAACAAGGTAAAGGCTTGCAACATTATTTTTTATAATGGAAGAAAATTAACATGTTCCTAGCTGGCATGTTTAGTTATTAACCTTAACCATATGTGAAAACAAGACACATGGAAAATGCTGCAACTCTTTAGCCAGCAGTTCTTAGTTTAACTGAAGAAGGGTTACTGCTTGCCGTTGCAATTACCATGGTTGTTTCAGCAATAAAACATCATGGAAAAGCTGCTTATAATTTAGTAAGCATCTTCCTCACCCACACTATCGCAGACTTCAAATCTCTTCTCTGACTGTCTGTGGTCCTGCTACTGACTTCTTTACTCTCTCTTTTCCGTTTAAGATTTTGTCCAGTTCCTTCCACAGAAAAATTTTTCTTTTCACCTCACCCACATATACTCATGTGTGAAGCCAGCTGGGAAGGATAAGGGTGACCAAGTAGGTTATTAAGAAAAATCTTACCGGTCTGAGACATGGGAGAAAGGCTGAAACAGAGATTTATGGCCTTAATCCCTAAGAGAGGGAGGGGGTGGAGGATAAGAGGAGCAGCAACCTGCTGAGAAAAGTGCAGACAAACATTCCCAGAGGAGAGGAAGTCTAATTTCTGAAAGGCTTTTAGCAGTGGGTTTTTCTGCCCTAGATGCACCTCTCTGCTAGTGTCTGCATGGTTTCCTCATTCTGCATACATCCCATCTCCAAGCTGCCCTCCCACACCTTATTCCCCAAGGGGCCACTTTCACCTCATTTTCAGCAAAAAATCACAGGATCACAGAATGGGTAAGGTTGGAAGGGACCACAGTGTGTATCTGGCACAGTGTCCCTCGTTAGTCCAAGTCATCCTAGAGCACATTGCACAGGATTAGGTCCAGATAGCTCTTAAATGTCTCCAATGAGGGAGATTTCACAACCTCTCTGAGCATCTGTTCCAGTGCACGGTCACCCAAGTAGTAAAGTGTCTGTCAGTTCAAAACAATAAACGACCAAAAAAAAAAAAATCCCAGTCTAAAGCTGAGTTACCATGATGAGAAACAGCCAGACTGACTTCCACCTTGGCTTCTGGGCTTAATTTCCCCTTGGCCAAGTGCCTTTGCAACACTGAGTCAGTTAACAAGAAAACATGGGGGGAAGAGATGCATATGGACAGAAACCTAGCTGAATTTGGACAAGTTGTAGTTTTATTACACTCTCTTCCTATGTGTCCACTTTCTTGGCTTCTGTATGCCTTTTGGTTAGGTTTTTGTTGTGTCGCCTCTGCGTCCACTTTGGCTCCGCTCCACTGGCATGAAATGTTCTGCTGCCAGAGCTGAAAATGCTGAGCCAGCCTCAGGGGTCTTGTAAAGAATGTTGCTCCATTGCTCCATACAATTTAGCCCAGTGTTATTGCTTGTAAAATAATCCTCTTTTAAATACAACCACCTTACAACTACTTTACAGCCTCCCGTGGCAATGAATTCCACATGCTCCTTAAGGACCACGTACTTAATTTTATTTACCACTCATCGTAGTCTTCGTTTAGTTATTCTGGAACAGCCAAACAGGAAAAGAGATACACACATTTATTTTACCTACATTATACCACTGGATATTCCATATTCTTAACCCCTTTAGTCAGCCATCTTCCACCAAAGATGAGGAAAATTGTTATTCTTATTACTATTTTGAAATTCAACAACAGTCCTACAATCATGTAATTAAAAAAAGATTTTCCACAGCCTCCTTCATTGTATCCATAAGATATGTTATATATTTTATGTATATGCAGCTATCATAACTGCATTCACTGATTAAACCAAGATTCTGCATTTCCTTTTCTGAAAGATTTAAATTACTTATTTTAAGTAATCCCAAATTCTCTTTTGAGAAACACCCCATTTGAATCAGGAGTGTGTGAAAATAATAGAGGGGTCACTGATTTCTTATAAATGTGCCATAGTCCCTTCTCCTTTGTATTTCAGTTGTCTAATGTGAATATAAAAGCATTATAATTCATTTTCTGGGGAATTTGTTCCACTAAGAATTTCAAAACAGTTTTCCTACCAGAAAATCCACCTTGACCTACCTTTCCAAGACCCCTGTTGAGTCCATTTGAATAAATTACTATAACAGCTTGAGTTTTCATGAAAAAGAGAATTGAAATAACTAGAAATTTGACACTGTGTGTTTGCATTTATTTATTTATTTTGACTTACTCTCATTATGTCTGAGCTCTTCTTCATCTCCCTCACTTTAACATGTCTCATTTTGAATAGGAAAAAGATTGCAATGGAGACCCACTACGTATGAAACCTGCCAAAAGGGAAAGTTGCAGCATTTGGGCTCTTGCCATTAAGCACTTGGAGCTGTAACCCTCTGGTGAATGTGTGCCAGCAGTCTAGACTTGGCCTCTGGGCAGACACCAGATCATGTAGCCATGGTCAGCAAATATGGTGGCCTGAGTACTGCAAGCAAAAGGTGACAGTTTAAGGCAGAGTCCTGTGACAACACAGATGTACATGCACTGAATGGCATAGGTATGAAAAGTAGACTGTGATTTCTCTCTTTAAACATACCTGTGTGCCACCCCTAAAAACTCAGACTCCTGACTGTTGTCATTATAATCTCCTACTCCTTCCACAGATGAGTTTTCACGTTTCTTCTACTTGAATTCTTAATGTTGCTTGGTGTTGATCTTCCTGTTAACACTGATTATTTTAGACTTGATAAAAAAACATAGAAAGAAAATCATACATCTCTGTACCATACTGTGCAACTTCAGTTATAGCAACAACAACAAAAGGCAATAGACAGCTCACAGTCATTCAGAATATGGGGTTTTCTTCTATTAAAAAGACATTAAAAATCTTAATTCCTCACTTTCTCAGTTTGGTTTGCAATGAAAAGTACAGTTGATTGAAATGCTAATGAGGGAAAAAGGAGATGAACAAGGAAAGGATTCTTTGAATCTACAAAGGTGGTTTTGCAAAGACACAGAAAAAGCTAATTATTAGAATGTCTGTCATCAGACATTATCATGTCTGTCATCCAGTGGTACCAGAAATGCTGTGTGGTGACCTCCTGGTGTTTACTAGAAATTGCTTGCTTGCCTGTACAGGAACTCAGTTTCATAAAGATGACTAAACTGTTACAGGAATTCTTCTCTTCAATTTACTCTTTTCTTCTTGAATAGTACAAAATAAAAAAAAAAAAAAAAAAAAAGAGAGTTTAAATGCATTTATTTGAAATCATCCCTGGTTTTAGTCTGTGAGGACTCTGTTAATGTGAAGGGTAAACATCCTGGCCTTCTTATAATTTGAATTTTATATCTGGCCAGAGTCTTTTTGGTGGTAACATGAATTCATCAGGGTTTTTCTTCATGGTTGTATTTACAGGGCTAGGGTCCTGATAAGGTTACAGCTTATTGTCCTAATGACAACCTAACCCTGCAGCAAACCCTGTCATTTCCTCTTAACTTACCTCCTCCTTCTCCATATACCTGGAGATATGTTAAACAGTGCTCATCTTAACTGGCAATGCAGCCATGAAAAGAACCATCTTTTCATGAGATTTCAGTAGGAAGGAACGAAGGCCTTAACTGCCTTTGTAAGGATAATGTTCTACAAAGTAATGGGACAATCTCAGAGCCAAAATATTTCCCATATTACAGCAAAGAATTAACATATTCCAGGAAAGCTTAATCTTGCAAAGATATGTTTCTGTATAGCTCATGAGTTTTTCATTTAGACAGTAAACATCATCACAAGAATATCTTCATTTGAGAAGAATCAGTCAAGAAACTCTAGTTGGCTTCAAAAATATTGGATCAAAATGCTACAGCGCTTGTATACAAACATTTGTTAGAATTGCCTTCCAGTTTACATTTGGTAATATGATTCATCTCTTACAGAATCACAGAATCATCAAAGTTGGAATCAACCTTCCAGGTCATCTAGTCCAACTGTCGACTTAGCAGCACGTAAACCATATCCCCAGGTGCCACATCCAGACTCCTCTTTGAGCCCTTCCAGAGACACTGATTCCACCACCTCCCTGGGCAATTTGTATCAATTCCTAAACATTCTTTCAGTGTTTTTTTTTTCTTTCTAGTATCTAACCTGAATCTCCCCTGGTGATACTTAAAGCATTTCCTCTCACCCTGTCACTTGAGACACGGCAGAAGAGGCCAATCCCCACCTCACTACAACGTCCTTTCAGGCAGTTGAAGAGAGCAATGGGGTCCCCTCTGAGACTACTTTTCTCCAGACTAAACCATCCCAGTTCCTTTATCAGCTTTGTTGCCCTTCTTTGGACACACTACAGCACCCCAATGTCCTTTTTGAAGTGAAGGGCCCAGTTTTGAACACAGGACTCAAGGTGCAGCCTCAACAGTAACGAGAACAAGGGGACAATCACTTCCCTGGTCCACTGGCCACACTATTGCTGATACGGGCCAGGATTCCATCGGTCTTCTTGGCCACCTGGGCACACTGTGGGCTCATGTTCAGCCAGCTGTCAATCAGCACCCTCAAGTCTCTTTCTGCTGAGCAACCTTCCAGCCACTCTTCCCCAAGCTTGTCATTACATGAGGTTGTTGCGACCCAAGTGCAGGATCCAGTACTTTACTGAACCTCATACAGTTGGCCTTGGCCCATCAATCCAGCCTTTTCAGATCCCTCTGCAGAGCCTTCCTACCCTCCAGCAGATAAACACTCCCATCTAACTTGGTGTAATCTGTGAATTTACTGAGGGTGCACTCTATCCCCTCATCCAGATCTTTGACAAAGATATTAAATAGGACTGGCCCCAGTACTGAGCCCTGGTGAACCCTACTGGTGACTGGCCACCAGCAGGATGTGGCATCATTCATCACCACTCTCTGGGCCTGGCCATGCAGGTAGTTTTTAAGCCAGCAAAGCACTTGTCCAACCTTTGGGCTGCCAGCTTCTCCAGGAGAATATCATGGAAGATGGCATCAACACTTTACTGAAGTCTAGATAGACAATATCCACAGCCTTTTCCCCACCAGCTAAGGCATAGTCACCTTTGTCATAGAAGGAGATCAGGTTGGTAAAGCAGAATTTACCTTTTTTAAACCACTGCTGGCTGAGCCTGATACCCTGCATGTGCCGTATGATGGTGCGCAGGATGATCTGCTCCGTGACCTTCCTAGTACTGAGGTTAGGCTGACAGGCTGGTAGCTCCCCAGATCGTTCTTCTGACCCTTCTTGTAGACAGGCATTATATTTGCTAATTTCCAGTCAAGTGGGACTTCAGTTAACCAGGACTGTGGTAAATGATTAAAAGTGCTTTGTCAAGCTCTTTTGCCAGCTCCCTCATTACTCCTGGATGCATCCAATCTGGAAAAAGTTTATTAGGTGTATTGAATTTAATAAAGAGCAATGGCCACTTTGGCAATCTCCTGAAATCCTGTAGCATTGGTTTAGGTAGCAGGAAGTTGTGAACCTAATAATAGCAGAGGCTTCAAGCCTTAACTCTGCACTGGACAAGGACATACAGCTTCCTCACAAAGGGTCGTGCTGTTAACAGCCACCTCTGGGACAGAATGTAACCACAATTCCCCGCTATCAAGACAGTGCCAAAACATAGTGGTGGAAGACAGAGTGACGTGTTTTTTCCTGCCGCATGCAACTCCAGCTTTAAACAACTTAGAGGTAATAAAATATGAAAGGCTGAAAAACAAGTAAGTTAATCTAAAAAATAAGAAATGTGTAAATGCAAGAAAAGAGAAAATGAAAGCTGATTTACAGGCCGCCAGTGTGAAGTAATACTGATGCTAAGCCCAGTTTGAGGGATTTACTGTGTTTGTTTGCTTGCATTATATCTTTCACATCTGCTAATCATATCCCCATGTTTGCAGAGATGGGATTTCTCGTAATTAGTGGAAAATATAACAGCTTAATATAACACAGACAAATAATAAAAGATGTTTTGACACTTCCACACAGGTTACAATCCTGATAATTTTATATGGACACAATCCAAGCCTGACAATGAAAGGAAAAACAAAAAAACACCCTCACAAAAAAAAAAAAAAAAAAAAAAAAACACCAAACCAACCAACCAACCAACCAAACAAAAAAAACACACCAAAAAAACCCCACCCACACCTTTTGGAATTTTCTTTTTCTTGGTATTTTGTTGCCTTTCTGTGGCTTTTCATGAGATGTGATTTTATAGTTTTCTTCCAGCTGATTCTCCATGCACTTTTAAGTATGGGCAAATGTTGAACATATGTAGGACAAAGGCACTCTTTTCAAACATATTTCACTTTTATATGCAATGGCCGTATATTAAAGTAGCAGAAAAGAAGCAGCTTAGGCCCATAGCAACAAGGTTGCCCTTGGCCCCACTGGAGAACCCCATGTCCCTCAGCCTTACAGGAGAGTGCCACACCCTGTACAAACTGTGAGCAACTTGATTTAGGAAAGGCTTTTATTAAACAGCCAGAGGTGCAAAGGTGTGAGGTTTAGACCTGTGTTGTGTACATCCAGTCCTGATTCTAACAGGCCCTGAGTTTCCTATTTGCAAATGAGAAATACTGCAATTATTGCAGGACTTACAAACATAATTTAAATGTTAATTAATGTCAACTCTGAGAGACCATTGTAAAGAGTGTGATGCAGATTCATGCAGATGGTCCTGTAAATTAGAGGTATTCAATGACCTATAGGAATCATTCATCATGTTTCCAAGATCAGGGCTTTGATGTCCATTTCTTTCCCTGCTTTTACCATGCACAAATAGCCTCTGGAAACTGCCAGCCACTCCCTCCCTTTTTCTCTTGGGTTGTTTGAATCCATCCAGGAGCTGTGCTCATTGGTAAACATTTGGTTAAAAGCAGAAAATAATTTCTTCCAGAAGAAGCCTATCCCAACGTAGGGAGGACATGCCTTGTCATCACATGGGTAGGACAAAAATTACAATCCCATTTGTCCAGCAGAGATACTGAAAGAGTGACTTACGACAGCCCTGCCCCAAGAGGCATTGATTCATAATTCACCCAAAATGACTAAGGTGGTGTATGTCTTACTCCATAACTGTAGGCACTTTGCCTCAGCCAAGTTATTGCTAATGGTCTCCTAGGGAGATAGAGTTTGAAATGGTCTTCTAGCAACGTGGAGTTCGAGTAGATTGACAATTTACATACACCACTTTTCTGTTTCCTTTAGAAATGATTTTTCAAAAGAAAATTAGCCATTAGAGTTTCTACAACTCTTTTCTTCATCATTTGCTTTTAAAATAATCTTTTTAAATGGTTTTAGCATAAAGAATGTTCAGGGAAAACCAAAAAATTTGCAGAATAGTTACATTAAAATTTCAACTTTAAAAAATCACAAAGGAAAACACACCCACTCTCCTTTCCTCCCAACATGCAAGACCAGTAGGAAGCCCTGTGCTTAAAAATATCCACCCTTTAAGATATGAAATGCTTTTCACCTGTTAGACAAATGTACTTGGCCTCTTTGTTATAAGGCCATTTCTCCTTTCCCTCAGTGAAAATAGCTCTAATTATATTTTCTTGCTTTTCACAGTAACTAAATTCTGTAAATAGGTGTATGAAAATAGACAGCTATAACAGACAAACGTAGAAGTCACACTCAAAACTCTATTCACTTTACTAATTGTAGATGACTGTTATAAAAATATGTTGGTGCTTACTACAATCTGCAAAGGGGAAAACGGTGAATCAGTCAAGACTGCAGTTATGCTCTGAATACTATTAATAACCAGACCAAGGTGGGCTTTCAGCAGATAATTAAGGTAAAACATACAGGTTTGTGGTGTTGATTTTAAACCCTACAGCAGTTTTCCATACTATAGCTTATCACCCTTGTTTGAGCTTCCCCCAAGAATTTCTCCAGCAAAACAATACCACCCCAGAGAATGATGAAGACAGTGAAGAGAACAAATTTTCAAGACACCTCCCCAAAGCAAAGAAATTGGTAGTGGCTCTCTGAGCATGTTCTCTCCAAATAAGCCAGACAAAATGTAACAACTTGTGAAGAGACGCTCCCTGCAACAGAGAACAGGCAGTTGTGCAAAATGGACAGCAATGAACTAGAACATGCCCAGAAGCTTTATCCTCTTAATAATCCTTGTGAAGGCTCTAAAGCTAAATAAAAACCTGGCCTCATCAGTGATGCTCTGAACAGAGTGGTGTTTTGCCACAGTCAGCAAAACTGTGCTTGCATCAACATAATGGGTTCCCTTGCAGTAGAGGGCTGAATAACTGACCTCTGTGGAGCTGCACTTTCCCAATGAATTTGCACCTTTTCACAGCATTGATTTGAGTTAGAAGAGCTTTAAATTGTCATAAATATTACCCTTTTTATTTTTTCCTTGGGTTGCCATTGAGGAACTCTATTCAACCCTGTTCTTATTATGTTGTGGGTAGATTTTTCCACCTCACCTGTCCTTTTTATTTCCTTTAACCACTCTCAGCTGTTCATAAGCTCCTTTTGCTTACAAAAGGTTATGGAAAAGAAAAAAGCACAAACAAACACAACAAAACAAAGCACTGTAAACTGGCCAATCTACCTTTCCAAAAGTTAGCAGAATTCTGAAAAGTTATTTACAATTAGTGTGTTATTTCTTTCTTCACTTCACAGCCAACTGCAAATTAAGAAAATATAGAATAGATGGTCAATGGTGCAAAAAGAAAGAGAACACAAAAACCTGGGAAAAAGCTCACAGTTTGAGCCTCTCTCAAAAAATTTCATATGAATACAATACTAAAAGAAGAGCAAACAAATCCCCCAAAAAACCCTGCAAAATATTTTCTGAAAAATTTCAGAAAGAAACAGCAAGTGCTACAAATTTTTAATTTTGGAAAGATATTTACTTATCAATGTTGATTGATAAAATAATTTAAATTGGAAAATTTCAAATTAGTAATGTTTTGTGCCACTGAAAATAGAATTTAAAATTATTTGACAGCAGTCTTGAGGCAAACATACTGACTTTATTACTTTTATAGTTATATAGAAGATGTAAAATATAGCTATGAACATATAAAAGATCTATTTTACTTATTTTACTTTCTGTTTATACACACAGCATACATGTGCTCAATTTTTAAAAATAGTTTCTCTTTTGAGACAGTGTGAGGGAAAATTAATCCTGTATGTGTTCATATATTGAACAAATCAGTAGCTCCATTCCTTCTGCAGTATGCAGTAGGTAAGAGCTCTGCTAAGTTCCCCAGCCAGTGAGGTGGGCCACGTCTACTCTCATTCAGATAGGAAAACTTCCTAAAATATCTGAATTCCAATTGGGTCTGTCTACTTTGCAGATAACAGAGAAGGGTTAGACTTTCCCCTTTTTCATAACTTACAAAGTTGGTAGGCACAACAGGTGAGATTCATCTTATTTAACTTAATTATTTACAATGAATTTAACTTTCTGCTGAGATTTAGTGGTGATGCCCTTCCATCACCCAAACCTTGGTACATCAACTTAATGCAATACTCAGTAGAGAAAGTCACTGATCAGACACTCTCACAAAACATCTAACGTATTTTAGATATTTCCTTTAGCACAAAAACTTCAGTGTTTGATGAATATTATTCTTGAAACATCTACTTCTTTCTACTGACTATTAAAAATCCCTCAGTAACTATTCAGATGAAAATATTTATACTGTGAGTCTCTGAAGTAATTGAAATATATTCTCAGAAGTCAGTCATGTTCTATTTACTGAAACATTAGTTTCTTGCCTCAACAAATCCATTTCTCTTTTCCAATGGATCTTTATTGATAGTGTACTCCTAGAAGCTTTGTGCTCACTTAAAAACGAGAGGATAAAAATTTAATTATTCCTGTAAAGAGACTATTTCCCACTCAAACTGGTATCATGTTAAGATTTGCTTTGTAAGATCTCAGCTAAATTCTCACCACTCATTTCCCACACTGCTGTGAGCATTTTCTTTGTGTAGCTTGCACAGTTCTCTTCCTGAAGCTGCTTAGAACTTTCAGGTCTTTATGCACAAAGAGACCTTGACAACTAAATAGATAGCAGTCAGTCTGTTTTTCTGTTTCGGTGTAACTCAAAATCACACTGTAATGACTATGTTAAACTTCAGAATGTGAGAAGAAGGGGTCAGAATTGGAGGAAAACAAGGGTTTTTGAGTCGATTTGGAGCACCATAACAAGAGTCAGTGTACAGCTGGAGCTATCACCTTCATGAGATGTAAAACTAAGATCTTGGTTTCTTGTGGCTATTGAAGTGTCCAGAGCCTTTTTTCCAAAAGTGAAAATGCTTATGGTGGTTTTCTGCAGTGTCTGAGAAAAGCCATAGGACCCTGACACAGCACACATCTGTCAGGGCAAGCAAAATAAGGGATTGTGATTCTTCACTAAAAATAAGATGGCAGAGAATTTCTGTCTTAACAGCAGCAGGAGGATTTAAGTAGGGTATATGTAGCCAAGTGACTTTGAATGATGACAGGTACCTGTACCTCTATCATTCTGCAGTCAGTGCATGCTCAATGCTCACAGAAGCTTCTACCACCTTCTACTTCTGCATGTAGGACAGTCTGAGCTGCATACAAAGGGTGGTTTTCTTCAACAGATAAGCGTAATTTCACCATAGAGTTTTTAAGGTATTTGTGTATCTTAAAACTGCTCACAGTCACTGGGTAAGAGATTCCACAGGAAAAAAAAAATCAATTAAAATTGATTGCAATTATTTACCTCAGAGTTACATTTCTAGAAAGTAAGACCTTTGGCTGAGACATGGAAAAATTAGTTTGTACCTAAATAGTGGAGTTAAGATGTTTATGAACCTCACTTCTTTTTACTTACTTTTGTTATTACTAAATTTTTGAGGAAAGATTTGCAGACTAGGAATTATTGTTCCTACAAGGAATCATTATTCTGCATTAAAGCATACTCTGAAGGACAGTCAAGCACATGACAATTGCCATGGTGAGTTTGAGTTAAACCCTTCTATATTTAACCCTTTAGTATAATAATATGCTGTAGTTGTAATAGCGTAAGGCAGGAGGTCTTAAAAGAGTTGTATATAGATGTGATATTTTTGCATTAGACCAGATAAAATACTAAGCCAGGCTTTCTTGTACTCAGCCTCTGAGTACTGAAGCTGATGTGACCATTTAGTTAAAACCTGGGAGTCATATAATCTACACAGCTACATTAGATGCAGCACCTGCATTGCCAGTTCTGTAGCATATTATTAGGACTTCTTTCTAGTAACAGCACTGGCCAGAATAGCTCTTGGGTAATATTTTGTGCTACAATATCTATTTGTAATAGTTTGTTGCAGTTTTATCTGTAGACAATCTATTTTATATTACAGTGTCTTTTTTTTTTCCTTTTTTTTTCTTTTAAATCATTTGGTGAGTGTTGTAAATGTTACAATTATTCCAGAAGAAAGTAATTTGTATTCTAAAATACAAATACAAGGAGATATTCCGACATAACTACTGCTAACTAATTTATTCCACTAGAGCTATCCCATTTCCTTGCAGAGACAAATTCAGAGATAGCAGGAAGGAGCTCCAAATACTGTACACAAATGTGTTAAATATATTTTATAGCTTTAATCAAAATCTCATTTCTGCATTTATATTTTTACAACCTTTTTTAAGAGACATAAGGCTAGATATTTGTCCTGGGATCGTTACTCTTGGGATAGTGACTTGTTATTAAATATTTCATGACGTTCCATGAGAAGTGGTGCTAATGACAATTTTTCAGCCAGATTGTAAATCATGTAATTACATTCAATTTTTGTAAACTACTCCTAAAGTTTCAATTTTAAGTTATCCATTTTTCTTCATCACTTTAAGATTCTGAGCTTTGTTTCTATGTAGTTTTACAGCTAAAGTAACCTGTTCTGGATTCTACTATTAAGTGACATGATTTTAATAAATACAGCTTGTCTCAGAAAAGCAATACAGACATTAATTATTAGACTTTCATTTTAAATTCATCAAATGAAAGACACAGTCGTAGACACATCTTTTGCTATGTTGCTCTCCATCAGACCTTTTCTACCTAGGGACAGCCCATAAAACTTTACCTCTATCTTGAGAAAATGCCTTTCCGCCTAAAATATTTCCCAAAATGTTACAGGTATAGAGAGAAACAATATAAATTGGAATTTAACAGCTTTGCTTGAAGAAACGTTTTTAATGCAGAGTTCAGAGCTGCTATAAGTCATGCTGATGACTGTAGCTTATATTGGTGTTGACTCTTTCTGTTTTTTTCTAGTACATTTTGGACTAATATCTACAGGAAAAGAGACTCTTCCCTATGAATGCTAGGAATCTTATGATCTAAAAGTTAAATTTTCTTAATTGTGAACTGAGATGTATTCTCCTGAGAGCTATTCACTTGAGAAAGAAGAAATGGACTGTCTTGAGTCTTTCCAAATCACAGTGTTTTTCTAAAGAGCAGGACCACTCTTTTCTTAATATAAAATTTCAATTTAGTCTTCCAAATTAGTTTCATCATCCTTTTCATGACACATTTTTGTATTGATCGATATAGTAGCAGCAAAAGAAATTTAGAACTGTGTTTCTGAGTTTAAAACTACATGTGAAAAAAACTTGTGGTGGCACCATACATCATTTCTGTTGGTTGCCTCAGTGGAATATAAGAAATGGAGATGAAATCTATCCCTCATAGAAGACTAGATATTTAAGTGTAATTTAATTTCAATTTTGGTGCATAGACCATCCTTGCACAACAGTGAGTTCTACCTTTAAACAAGACAGAGTTTACATAGATCCTTAGAGAGCCTTTGCAGAGTACAGTTGGTGCTATAGCCAGAAAGAGAAGATATGTGAACTTCGATGATGAGTATAGGATCTGTTCTGGAAAGATGTCAGTCACCAAACCTGTCAAGATGACATCTTGCTCAAACAAAAAATTCATTAATGAAAATAAGTTCCAGCAAGTAAATAATCTCTTCTGTGGGCAAAGGAGTCAAGGACACTAAAATTGTAACTTGTGTTTTCTCTTGGTTTTATCTCATATCTATGTCATTCAAGGGCAAGTAAACAGTCTCCTCAGAGAGTGATCAGTTGCTAGAGAGCCTTGCGATAGCAAAGTGGGACTAAGTGAATTAACTCTGTGATATTTTCCATTCCAACAACAGCAGGATAGAGATCCTGAAGTCATACCCACTCTTTAAGGTCCCACTGGTTACCATATGAGCAAGCAATGATGAGGAGAAAATTTTACTTCAAGATTAGGAATTTCATGTATTAACAGTTCTTCAATTTGTTGTTCAAAACATGAGTAATTGGAGAACAGAGGGAAAAACAGACCTTTAAATTAGGTCCCAAGAGGAACAAAAATTTAATCCCTGCACATTGTAAATAAAGCAGTCTATTCCAGCCACTATATTTGCTAAACAATGAAGACGATAGCACACACTTCATACACAACCAACAAAGGCATCACAAATGACTCTTCAGAACAAACACTTTGGGTCTGTGCACAGATATTTGATGACTGACAAGTTTTTCTCCTTAGCTGTGGTACCAGTGAGCTTCATGATCTTGAATGAACTTGGAAATATTATCCCTAAGGCTTGTTTGGGGTTGAAGGCAACATCTCCCCTCCCCCCCCCCTTAAAAAAAGAATTTTGTCCTAACTGAGCAGTTAGCAATTGGGATGTCTGCATTGTCCCATTTCATTTTCTTATTACAGATCAAGATTTTTGAACCCTCTTCAGAGAAGAGGGCTATAAAACATTGTGACTTTACTCTACAAATTTTCTCCAAGTAAAAGGATCAGAAAATTACAACAAATGCTAGTAGTTTGTTTAGTGCTGTTTGAATGACAATATCCGTGCACATCTACATTACAATCCTTTTTGGGTTTCTTGTTGTATGTGACTTCCTGTTCATCTTTTTTCCTCTCAGATTTTCACCATTACCTAAAATTTCCCGGTTCATCATGACTCTTTCTGACAAACCTTCTGTTCCTGCAAGGTCCACAAACATGCATATTCAAGGACTGAGCAGAAAAGGGACTAGTTGCCAGAAGTATGCTAATTGCTCTACTTAATGTGTACATAGGTGCTTTCACATTAAAATCATGGTGCCAATCATTTAAATTCAGGTAATCAGTAGGATTGTGAGAAAAAATATAAACACCTGGTAAGGTGGGTCATGACTTTTTACATTTTCTATTTTAATATTTTTGCTGCCCAGGCTTGGCTCCTCCCCGGAACCGATTCTGCTGAGTGAGGGGAGGGTCAGGCTCATTAGCAAGTGCTAGGGGAGGATATATAAGAGCTTCCAGGAGAGCTGCTTGA
>JAYRBT010000114.1:98377012-98396846 GCA_036023395.1 Myiotriccus ornatus
TTGCCTTACAGGGCTAACGGGCTCCATCTGCCCGGGGAGTGGCCCTGACCAGGAATCGAACCCGGGCCTCGGCGGTGGCAGCACCGTGTCTTAACCACTAGACCACCAGGGGCTCCCAATAATACACTTCCATTAATCAGGAGAATGATGTATTAACAAAAAACAAAAAAAGAATTTCTAATATTCAATCTGAAGGCCTCAGTTGCCTACTACAAAAAAAGGCAACATTAACACAAATATTACCATTGCAATAGCCTCTTTATATGTACAAATGCCAGCACTGGGCTTGGTCTCTGAAGGATATTTCAGGATCATACAGGTTTTGCATAAAACTGATGTGGAAGAGTGGGTGTGCAATGGCATTTAACAGAAAGAGCATCCTAAATATGCAGCTGCCTACAGAGTCAGGGTGGGGCTTGGCTGTCAGTATATATGAGAAAAATGTCATACATGACAAAGCCGTTACGCTTTTTGGCCACAGAATGAAAATGAGCAGGATATTATGCTGCAGCAAGGAAAAATGTAGTACCCTCTATCAGCTCTGTGGAGTAAGAGTTGCCAATTGCATTGCAATTATATGTGAGTTTTGGAAGCAGACTAAATACAACTTATCTTTAAAGGGTGTAAAGGACTAGAGAGTTTGTTTTCATCATAGATCCAATTTATGCCAGTTACAGAGTCATGAACAGCTGATAGGAAACCACCATCCATAATGAATTGTTGGTTCTACACCCTATAGAGAAATACAATTTAACTTATCTGCCCACAGAAATTACTCCAAGAAAACACAGGCTTGAACCCAACGAGCTCTGAGGTGTTGGCCACCTCCAGTGGCATCTGCACCTGTATCTCCCAGCTCTGCTGGCTCTGGGTGTACCCCATGCTGCCCGCCACAACAGTTGGGTGTCTATCCCCTCCACCCCACACACTGGCCAAGGAGCCACACTTGCAGTGATCTCCCAGCAATTGAGAAAAGCCCATTTGCAGATGAAACCAACATAGCTGGTAAGTGGTGAAGGTGACTAACTGTTATGACCAGTATGAGCACCAAAAAATAGCTGTTGGATTTTGGGGTTGCTAATGTGGCTCTCCTCCAGTATATGCAGCGTGCATCTTTAACTGCCCTTCCCCTGACAGATGAGTGCGTTTAAACCTAAACAAACACACAGTGTGTCCAAGTATGTCATCAAATGACCTTCTGCTACCATTATTGATGAGTTACACCTGTTTGCCAACAAATACCTTCCTTATCACTGTCATGTGAGAAATCAGGTAAATGTTTGAGTAAACAAGTCTGCCCAGCATGAGGCCCTGGCAGCTATCTCCACCAGGTGCAGATGAAGACCCTCTACAGCTAATGAGGAGGTAATACTTCTCAGTGTCAGAAAAGTTCATTACTGGTGGCTTTGCTCTGTTTCCAAAGGTCTATTTTAAGGACTAAACTAAATTTAGAAACTTAACTTTAGTTTTCTCTAATTCAGGTTCTGGCATGGCACAAAAGAACACACACACACACATATCCCATGGTATTCATGGATACTCCAGCAAGATAGTCCCTTATGAGCTGGATTAGGCTGTGAGCAGCTCAAACAGCAAACTGGGTTGCCCCGAAGGCTGACCTTGTGAGTAGTCTCTGCCAGCATAGATAGTGTTATGACAATAATAAATTGGCTTTCTGCCTCCACAGGAAAAAGGCTACTGTCTGATGTTCATCCACCTGCAAAGGAAACTGAGGCATGGGGGCTTTACAGCTGCCATAGCATTCCCTGGAAATACTGTGACCAGAGACTGTAGTATTTGTTAACAGACTGTCTCAGGTGGTGTTAGAACTAGAGGGCTAAATAATACCTATGTTTAGACCATAGAATCATGGAATCAACTGAATTGGAAAAGACCTCCAAGACTATCAAGGTCAACCCTTAATCCAACACTTCGTTGGTTACTAGACCATGGCACTCAGTGCCACATCCAGTCTCATCTTTAAAACCTCCAGGGATAGTGAATCCACCACCTCCCTGGGCAGCCCATTCCAATGTTTGATTACTCTCTCTGTAAAAATTTTTTTTCTAATATTCAACCTAAACCTCCCCTAGCACAGCTTAAGACCATGCTCTCTTGTCCTACTACTGATTGCCTGGGAGAAGAGACCGATGCCCACCCGGTTACAATCTTCTTTCGGGTAATTGTAGAGAGTGATAAGATCTCATCTGAGTCTCCTCTTTTTCAGGCTAAACAACCCCAGCTCCCTCAGCCTCTCCTCACAGGATTTGTACTCAAGTCCCTTCACCAGCCTCGTTGAGGTATGTTTGTCATGGATGCACAGAATAAAAGAAGAATTTGAGAGCACAGCTGAGTTTGAGAGCAAGGAGTCAGAATTTTGCAGCTCAGAAGAAATACACTCAGAAAGAGAATGGTCAAGAAAAAGGGAGTAGTAGGACCCCTTCCCCACCCATCCCAAAGCATGTCAAGAACACACAAAGAAGCTATCTCTGTCATCACAGGCACTTTGTGCAGTCTCTTTCCAAATATCCCAGAGGAAGTATGGCTCTGCCCTGCCCCCGCTTAAGCCGCTCTCTAAATAGCACCATTTAACACAGTATAACAGAGTCGAGGCTGTCCTTTTATTCTTTCTCTGCAAATTATTGCTGAGTTCACTATGAAAAATAACAAAATATTTGTTTCGCTCAAGGAGCCGGTAAAATAGTATCTGAAGTTCATGCTACAAACATATTAAGTCTTTATCTTTAGTAAATATTTAGTGAGAGTGAAGCTCTTATTGTCAACAAGAGCTAAGTACCTAAATCCCTTCCCTCCTACCCTGATGTCTTTTACTACAGAGCTGATAAAATGCTTTCAGTTACAGAGCTCTACTCACAAGAACAGACATAGACACACAAAAAACTTGTGTGACAATTGTGTGGCAGAGACACTGTGCATTGCATTGTATTAGAGAGCTCATGATAAAAATTGGTATGAATGACTGGAATACCAGAATGAGAATAGCTTAGAGGATAGTGTCCAGTACTGCAGCATCTGCTAGTGATGCTATAAATAAAGGGTTATAAACAGTCCCATATTATGAACCCTAATATCCTGAATTTATAACCTCGATGTTAAAAAAAAACCTCCAGCTAACATTAAGAAAAATACTAAATTTGAATATAAATGCCTTTACTGAGTACATACTTACATATATGTACAAAATCTCTATTTGCAACACCATAATGTTCTATCTATCTATCTGTCAAAGACATAGGTCATCCTGGCTTCAGAAACTTTCTAGATTCAGAGAGAAGGCACTCGAGTTGTTAACTGATGTTTTTAATGGGAAAATTCAGTGTCAGAGATTTGGGTTGTTTACATGTTAAGTCACAGTGTCATATTTAAAAAAAAAAAAAAATTCTCACAACTGAAATCCTGGAATTCCTTGATACTTTCTTTGTAGGTCACAAGTGAAAATGAGCCTGTCCACTCTCTCTGCATTAGCACTGGAAACTACCTGCACAGCACGTAACTGTCCTTGAAAGAAAGGCTCAGGCATGTAATTATTCTCTATACTTAGAGAACTGGTGGACAGAAAAAAATATGAATATTAAAACCAAACCACTGTTTTTAAAAGCAAGTATATATTTGAGTGTACCTTTATCTGTTCTTCTCAATTAGTCAAAACATTTACCATCAGGGACGTGGCCTGTTATCTCTCCCCATGACTGCAGAAAGCCAAGGGCTGGTAACCTGGACAGTGGCCAGGATGAAGCCTTCACCACAGTCTCTGGCAGAGGAGTAATACCACATGTGGCAGGTGGTGGAGGAATTGGGCATTTGACATCTGCTCAGATTTCAGCCCAAGAAGCTCTCTGTGTGGAGTGCAGTAGGGTCTCATGAGAACAGCACACGTCCATAGCGATCTCAGGAGATAGTAGCTACCATGCTCATGTATCCTCCTCTTCCTGCTTCAGCTCCTGTTTGTGTAACTGAATCTTTGCCACTGATTTCAGAGTGACTAGCACTTCATCCTCTCTTTCCACTCGTCTCTCAGCCTACTATCTGTTTCATAAATTCAGTTTAAATACAACGGAGAAAAAAGGACACATTAAAAGTTACTGAATGGCATTTTGATTTGCCAGATGCAACAAAGGATACAATGGATTATAGAATATAGTGGTGCAAAATACAAACAGATCTCTGCAATGTTCATTTCCCTAATAGAATGAGATTTTTCTCTGTTTAAGACTTGTCTTGATAGTGTAATCAAAAAACTGCTGGAAGAAGAAGCACTCTGTAGTCTGAAAAACCTGACCCTCAGGAAGAGAATATCAGCAAGTATGAGAGTAATTTCTAAAATCAACAGATGTGTTCAGACATGCTACATCAAAATGGTGTTGTTTCAGACAAATGATACAAAGTTTCTTTGCTTAGAATTTTGTATTTTGTGTGACATTTTTAACATATCAATTATTCAGTCCTTATTTAGTGTAAAACATATTTGTCTTCATCCAACCTTTTAATAAAGGTTGAGCGAAAAAGGGAAATATTTGCAGTCTAGGAAAATAGGATAAGCTTAATAATTCTCTTTAGACTGTCAAATAGCAACAAATAAGGGGGGGAAAAAAAGTAGACTAAAAAAAAACAAACAAAACCAACAGTGTTGTATCAATACAACTTCATTGTTGAAATTTACTGAGAAAAAATGTGGTTTAGCTACTAGAAGTACCCTTCAGGCCCTATGTGGAAGGAAATAACTCTGACCCATGAGGATGTGGAAGGTCAGGCACTCTGATTGCAGGTAAGGTTGAGTGAGGCAGCATAGGGTGCACAAGCTGAAAAGAGAGAGGATTGCTTAGCTCTGCACTCTGATTTAAAGAGCTGCTTGTAAAGGTGTTGATATAAATAGTCCCCTGTTTTTCATAGTCTCCATGTCTTGCATCAGTGCTGGAACTAGCAGAATAAATGATTTTGTGGAAGGGGAAAAATGGGAAATGAAGCCTTTTTATCAAAGTCAATTAAATAGTGTAAAGGTCTTTCACAAAAAAACCCACAAACAAACAAACAAGCAAAACAAAAAAACCTGCATAATTTACCCAGAGATGTACAATTGCAGCTTTCCTCACAGTCAAGGAGTATAGAAAAATGAACAGTTGCCTATTCCAGAGACTCTGAGCAGGATGAAAGTTAGTTGGGAATGCCATATAGGCAAAAAAAAGCAAATAGTGAAAAATTTCAGATAAGTGAAATGTTTCCTGGCTCAAACACAAATTCCTCAAAAGCTAAAATTTATCCAATACTTGATTCAGAATATATTGCTTGACAATTCTTCTTTCTGTGCTTAGTTTTCAGAGTTTTAAAACATTGAAAAACACTTCCAAAGGACAGTTACTTTCCTATTCCTGTGACATGGTCTATCCTTGTTTTAAGCATATGTTTTCCTAGATAACACACAAACAAAACCCCTTAAAACATTCAAAGTATTGTATTTTCCTGAGAAATAGTTTAAATTAGGAACCACTCTGCAGAAATTAATAGAGCTCCACAGAGCCACAGCTCACATCCTTGTATTCAGACTACATTGCTTCTTACATTAAACAGTTCTGTCTTCTCTGTTTCCTACTAGGGAAAGGCTCAAACCGAACAAATTTCTACAAATTTTCTCCAATAAAGATGGAAAATTTAGGGGATTAGACCACGAACTGCAGCATTTTTTTTTTTTAGTGGGGGTTTTGATAGCTTCAATTCCATAAGCAAAGAGGTACAGATCCTATTAAATATTTATTCCTGCTCCTGGTAATTGCTATTCATCTTCTAAGAAGAAAACTTGTAAGAGAAGAGTATTTGGTCCAATGATCATGAATTTTGTATCAAAGTTATCATTTCATAGCTTTAATGCTCAAACTGTTATTCTTAGTGTTCTCAGCTAATTGGAGAAATAATTTTCATTTAATTAAAAAAACTTGTGATTCCTATGACAGCCTCAGAAATATTCTTTTGAGAAACAGGGCTCTTTTCCCAGCATCAGAGGTAAGGGAAACCCAATAGTCCAGCAACTACAGAAGCAATTTTAAGCTGAATAGCATTCTCACTATTTAGTGGGTTTCTGTGTGCTTTGCAACAGGGAATTCCTAAAAAACATGTGGAAGTGTATGCTCATGTGCACTCAACATGCAAATAGGAAATAAATTGAGAAAGAAAAAAAAAAGGAAATTCAGAAAAAGGGTCAAAAGTCCCTCCCTATTAAGTGGAGTAAAGTTACTACAACTATAGATGAACATTACTGTAAAAGACCTAACACAAGGGTCCCAGCCTCTGACTTCTATCTTTTCTGTAGCATCCCTGTTGTGCAGGATGAGGCTTTGATGCTACTCAATGCTCCAGCCTACACAAATCAGTCAGAGCATCCAGTGTTCTCATCTTGTACCATCTTTGTGACTCAAATCGAAGGGGAGTGTGGATTACTGAGGCACTTGGCTTGAGATGGTGATAATGGGAAGCCTAGTCTGAACCAAATACAACAAACTCCTGTTTGGTTGGGTTGCTCTCTCTGGGAGTTCTGGGGGACCCTGGGCCTGAACAAGAATTGGAGATCTGCAAGTGATTTTTCAGAGTCTGCATGTACCCTGTGATAGTCTGAACCTGGACATTTGGCTGTCAGAGTTAACATTACTGCAAAAGAGTGCAGCATTAAAACAGGACTGTGAAAATAGATAACTATTGATTTGGCATAGGAAAGTGAGCACACTGGTTAAATATGCACTCTAGTATGCATACTTTTGTGAGAACAGTCATTATTTATCCCTTAGACATTTATGACTTCTTTAAAACTTTATTGTTGTATAAATTCATACTTGGGCACCTTATAAAAGTAGATTTGTGACAGCATAATAGTCCATAAAGAAAACACAGTTTCAAGAACTGGACTACAGATTCTGTGGTTTGCCAACTTAATGCAATGCCACTCAAAACCACCAAAACCATATTCTGAGACCTTGAACAGCTTTTTGTGCTATGCAACCAGGCTTTCTTTCTTCCTAAAAGCACTTTTCAAAAGTGGATCATTAGTTTGATATCAGGTGAATCCATCTGCTTCCTCTCCATATATATATCCAGTGAATTCGAAAGCCTTCCTAAAACATTACCAATGCTTTGGGAAAATGCACTGGGAAATTCAAAGATTTCCAGCACACAGAATTTCAGCTCTGCAATTTTTCTGCTTGAAGTCCCACAGGCGATAATGTATTAATCATTTGTCAAATTATTATTTTCAAATCCAAGCTATTTATTATTTTTAGTTATTTAGTTGTATGAAGAGAGAAAATGTCTTTTATCACTTTCTATTATATTCATATCTATTTCAGATAAAAAGCAGATCAGGCCAAATGTTCAGTCAATTAGAGGAAAAATATTCACTGTCATGTTGTGTACAAGGTGAAGTTCAAACGTGCAAAAATATTTTAGGGTAAAAATATTGCCATTCACTTACATCTCCTAAATAGACCAGGCAGACTACTGTAAAAAGCTGGTTGCACAATATTTTGAATATTGTATTAATAAAGCCAGTTGTAAATTGGGACGGTGGCTGTGTTGGATAATTGTGAATCTTAGGCACTAACCTGATAATTAATATTAAAAGGAGCTGTGGCTCCAAACATTTACTACTGTAATTCTAATTTATAAGTAGAGTCTATAACAAAATATTAATTACCTGAACTAAAAATAAACAACAATCTTCATACTTAATCAAACAATATTGCACTAGTTATGTTTGCCACAAAAAAAATAATTCCTTAGAAAAGCTGTGTAATATTTATAAAAAGGCATTATAAAGAAAACTCCTTAACCTTATAGCATTTTAGTCACCACACTAATTGTTGAGTTCTTCATGAAACAAAAACTGGATATTTATGGGAATTTCTTATGTCTTTTCCACAACACTGCAAAGTGAAATTGCTGCTGGTAAAATCTTATTGAGCTTATCTGAAATACAGTGACGCCAGCAAAAAAATGTGTTTCTAAGTCTTTAGGTATGTGTAGTTGTTCTGTTAGAATCCTTCAAAGCATTTTTTTTTTTTTTTGCTTATGCTCCATTTACAAAGGGGCAAATGATTGAATTTGCTTCACTGAATTGAACTTATACAGCTTCCTGCTGGGTACTGGGGAGCATTTATGGAACACCACCTGGAGGGCAGCTGCTCTTTTCTCCTAGCCCTGAATATCATTAAATTTCAGCAGCAACATGACACACTGTAGAAAATTTTGTTTTAAGGCTGCACTCTTCTGTGCTGTTGTTGTCAAGAGCAAAGAGAAGCAGGGGGGGCATTTCTGGAAAGAGAGAGTGATAGATTTCATTCCTTATCAGCAAGTGCTCACAACCAGGAAAAGCAAAATGACTGGAAGTATAAAAGCAACTTTTTTTTTATTTCATTGAGGGTGGCTGAAAAAAGTCACTAGGAAAATATATATTTTAAAACAATGCATTGTCTTTTTGTAAATATAAGTGTTTATGATCTGTGCTGAAGCATTCATAATTTAACTTCATATTTGAGCAGCAGAATGTCTTCATTTAAGAAAGGAGAGCAATTGCTGACCTTATCTTGCACTTGTGGGTGACACTGGAGCTGCCCTAAGAACTCATTTTCTTATAACTATTTGCTTAAGCATTTCACTACCAGAGTAAGCTGAAGAGAAGATTGCAGCGAAATGTTGTGAAGCACTGCATTATGCCTTCACCTTCCAAAAGAGCAAGGAATTGTGGCTCAGACTCTCTATGGGTTTTACACATTCTGAGCAAGATTTTTTTCATTACAGTTAAGAAATCTTTTGTATAAAGAGTAGAGGTAAGATAGGACCAGCTTGTGGCAGCTCACATCTATTGCTGTGCTTCAGGTTTTTTGTCTCCTCTAGTTTCCAGCCTTTAAGTGTCAAAACCAATATGAAAAAAGGACTGCAGTCCCCTGGGAATTACAGTGTATGGTCCAGCTTTCTGTGCCTCTTGTGTTCCCTGAAGTCTACAGAGGTCACCTTGCTGGTGCTAACAGGAAAACTGGCACAGAAATCAGATAGAGCACTCTATATACAATAGATGTTACAAAGATGATTTACCTGCCCAGTGCCTTGCTATATAATTTCAGTGATTTTCAGTGGACTATGACATTTAATTCATATTTCTGCACATTATGACCTCTACATTTCCCTTCGTCTTCCCATGTTGCAACTTTTCCCCTTCCTCTCTTTGCTAATTGCATCAGCTCCTGATTCCCCTCTCATTCCTCCTTAGTTCACCACTAAAATACCTGATAGAAGCACTAGTGTGGTCTCTAAAATGAGCTAGAGTGTTGTACAACTGGCCACCAATTAATATTGCTGTGCAATACTAATTGACAATTTCTTCTCAAAGAAAAATCCAGAAACATGTGATTTTACTAAAATCACATTGTTACTGAAAAATACATGATTTTCAACATCAGTGAGAAATTACTTTTACACATAGGAAAATCTCAATAAAGAAAATCTGAATAAACTCAAAATTCACATTTCTTGTTGATTTAATTTAGAAGTCTGTTTCAAATAGAATAGTTAACAGAAAGTTACATACTTTCAAATTAAAATATCTCTGCTCTCATGCTAACATTTCTATATCAGTAGCTTTCATAGTATTCTCCATGAGCAGCATTTCAATCAGCAGTTCCAGTTTCATCTGGGTAGTCTTTCAAAATTCACAGTGACAACATATATTGTCACTTTGGGAACAACAAAGGACCCTCGACCTGGAACAAAGCATCACTGTTCTAGGTATTACCCAAACTCTGAATCAGACAGAGGTACCAGGTCGTAGGTAAGCAGGTAAATATTTTGGAACAGTGACTACCTGACTTGGACTAGATGGCTGAACAGGGTAATCAGGACTGGTTTTTCCTCATGGCCACCAGAACTGAGTAATGTTAACTTTCTTACAGGAAGAAAATATTGTATTTGAAACAACTTTAACTCTTGCATATTAGTCGAAGGAACCAAAAATGATCACTGTTGGCAAAGCAGCTCTTATCACTGAGATTACACAGAGTAGGAGCTGCAAGACCAGCACTTCCAGTTGATTCAGAAACCTAGATTTAAATACAAAGTTATTTCTCAGGGGAGAAAACAGTGACCATTCTGAAAGCCAGGAGAGGCCCATGTAGGAGAGACGCAGATTCCAGGTGGAAGGTGGGGTTGCTAAACTGTTCTCCAAAAGCAAACAAGACTGCTATTCCCACATTTTCCAAGCTCAGTGCCCAGGAAAACTAGAAAAGCTTTTTCTATGTTGCAAGAAAGCTCATACTTAGTGAAGACACTGAGTTTGTCTATATTTCTTCTGCCACAACAATCTTGCTGTAAATGAAAACCTGCATACAGTGAACACCAAATAATGAATTTTCAGACTAGCACTGAAATGAAAAAGATGTCTCTGGGTATGACTGATGTCTAGATAAAATGTAAATTCAATCTCTCTGTGAAGCAATTGTGAATAATCAGAAATTTGTACAGTCACTAAAATACATTACCAGAAGAACACAGAAGTGGAACAATAGGACAATATAATCTTTTTGTACTGGAGAATACAAGTAGGTGGTTCTCCCAAATAATTATCTATTTCAAGAGAAAAACGTCCACATGTGAAAATCTCATTATTCCATTTCTTGTATCTCACTCCTTGGACTGGCTTCAGTTTTGATCTTTACCCTGTCCCAAAATAGGAGTAACTGAATGGTACAAGCTGTTTTTTCAAACGTGACTCCTCAGCATATTCATTTAGCCTCAAGATTGTATGGTGAAGAGTCCACAGGACTGTAATGGGGAGAATTCCAGGGCTATTCCTGTCCTGTAAAGCTAACTGTGTAGCCTTAGATAAATTACCTTAACGCTGGCTCAGACCTTCCTTTCCTGCTTTGATTCGTTTATGTGTAAATTGCCAAATGAAGAGCTTGGAGAGAACTCTGAATTTGTGTGTAGCTGGTTAGCTACCCCCTTTCTTCTCTTGAAGTTTGGAAAGTGAAGAAGAAAGGAGATGCAAAGGTATGCAGAAGGGGTTGGGTAGACTTCTGTTAATCTTATTCACAAGAGATGACTGTTTACAGTGAATTTACCCTGCAAGGTGAGGAATAAACTGGACTAAGTTTGTACCTGAATGAAGGTTTTGAGCATGGACTTAGGATTTGGGGCAAGCCTGTGCTTAATAAATGGTTCTTGCCATACACTACTTAGCCTGCAGCACAGATAATCCCCTGGGCCACACAGCCAGGCCCCTTCAGGCAAAGCAGAAAACAGAAATCAGGAAGAGGTTTCTAGCTCCATGTACCATCCTCTTCTGACCAGTACTGACGGTACAAGCAGAACCCCAGCTCCCTTCCATAAACTGCAGCTCCCTTCCATAAATTTCTGATAATAATTCCTTACCTTAGGCTTCACCTTGTCATAAAATATCAACCACTCTGCAAATAGCAAGTACAATTAATTATTAATTTCTGGTTTATTATTGACTGACTGTTTTGTCAAACAAACTGTATGATAACCTGTAATAAACTCTTTCTATTTGCTGCTCTGACTTAGCAATTCCTAACACAGCAAAACTGAAAAAATAATATCAAGTCTCAGCTGACTTACAAAGATCATTAGTAACCATGTCTTGTGCGCAAGAACTGGATTCAGGCCGTGCTGACACAAGACAATCAGTTTCCTACACTTGCAGGATGCTGTAATGAAATGCCTGATCTGATGAAGTTAGAGGCGTTATGATATTTTCATCATCATGTAATAAAGCATCAGGAAACATTCAAGCCTCTAATGTTATTGAGTATCTTGGTGGTGTAAATACTAACAGTACACAGACTGCAATGTAAGGGAAGGAGGAAGGAGAAGGGCAAACAGCTTGGACTTGTGGTTTAAGGTGAACACTCTTCTCCAAATTAATTTGTTCTCCATCCTTAAGTGACTGGTAGAGTCAAGGTTTTGCATGCACCTGAAATGCCCTAACATATTCATAAATAAGAAACTATGGATAGAATAAGTAAATGTTTCTCATTTTTTACTACAAAGCAAAAGCTATCAGAGGGAATAGTTTGCTGGGTTTTTTTCAGTTACCTGGTTTTGGTGAATATTTAGTAATATTCTTCTATGAAATGAAAGAACACAAGGTGATTTTTCACAGTAATTAGTAATGTGCTTTTATATGCATAAACATTTGCCATAAGTTATTATCCAAATTTATAACAAATTAATAAAAAATGGAAAATTAAAACCAGTACTAACGGAAGTGCTGCTTGACCAGAGCGCCAGTCACACTCAGCATATTTAATTCATTCCTGTAAATTCAGCAGGGCTTTGTGTGGAAATAAAACAAACAGCATTTCTATGTGCCTTCATTGTTCAGCTACTATGCAATTTTTTTTGACTGCTGATATTATTTATAACGGAGGATTGTTTGTTTATTTTCCATTTGGAAAAAAAAATAGGCATTGAAACAGTTGTTAAATTTATTTTTTTTAAACAATGGTAATAGAAAGATTTACATGGACATAACAAAACAAGGACATAAAGAGCTTTATAAAGAACTTCATATAACTTTTTTTCTCTAAATATATAAAATTAATAGGAATATTATATGGTTTGCTTCTTTATTCAGTAATGAAGCTCTAATTTCCATTTTCACTGTACAGCTGTTGTACTTCTATCACTTGGATTTTGCCCACACAAGCCCAAGCTCAGGATTACCAGCAAGAACAGTCTGCCTGGAGGGAGAAGTCAGGGCAGCCCAAAAAGCCCGCAGCCCAGCTTCTTCAAGCCAAGCTCTGCCAAAACTGGGCAGAGGTAGCTCGGATGGGACTACAGCCAGGGCACCTGGAGGATGTGCTGACTTGACACTTCAAGTAGCTCCTGCCTATGCTGTGGAGCTTCACAGCAATCTGGGAAGGAGGTTACCTTGTGCAGAGCCAGCACACACACCATGGAGCTTGTCGGCTGTGGCTCCAGACATCACACGCTGTGCTTTCACGGCTCTCATGTGGGAAAGAACAGCTGAAGGAAACCTCTGGGCTGTTCCCTGCTGGGCAACTCCTGGCTGATCTGAGAGGACAGGTCACATTACGGCCCTGCCCCTGGGTATATTTAATTTTGTGATTAGGAAATGGCATGGGACTTAGGTAGCATTTAGATCAAAGACCATCTTAGCAGAACCCCTACAGATTTTTGCAGAATTCTGCTCACTGAGTGACTCCCGTAAATCTAAAATCTTTTGGGCATATGCCTCAGAGTTGCTTTTCCCTTACTCTAAAATAGTATATACAAAAGGCAGTGATCAGCAGATTCTAATCAGGCAAGCATGTGGGACATGAGACTTGTTAAGTGTCTTTCCTCCAGGTCATGTTGCTGCCTCCTTCATGGCACCAGAGCTGAAGGAAACGTCCTCTGCCCATTTTATAAGTTTTGATGTTATTTGGCTGTAAGCGAGGGCTAGGCCAGCTGCAGCCCTCCACTGCTCTTTAGGAGGAAGGAAAAGGTAAATGATAAATCTGTGTGTCTGCATCTACTCAACATGCTTTATATCTCTAACAGGTATGCCAATGTGACACCTAATAAATACATTTTGTTATACATTTTTGTCACATCCTTGCTAAATTTCCACATTCTAAGGAAGGTGATGGACTAAAAAGACTTCCTTCCCCTCCCCCATCTAAAAAGAGTAAGCAAATCCCATGCAATAAATATGATTATCATTCTAGACTTCATGAAGACAAGTTTTAAGCATATTGCATAATTACAAAATTACATAATTACATAACATAACAAATCCTATGTGAGTTCTAAACAGTCTCCAACTAAGCAGGTTAACTGCACACAAGTGTGAAATATTGCACAGTGAAACCTGTGTGCCCTAAGAGACTACCCTAGGGTACTGGCTTTACAACATCGAATTACCCATATTAAGCAAACTGGCTCTGCAATTTAGCCAGAGAGGGTCTATAATTGGTTCAAGGTACAACACCTTTTCCTAAGAGACCTGCTAAAACACTATGGATTTCAACGTCTATAGGTCAACAATGCAAATGTATAATATTATGAATAAACTTTGTCACCTAGAATTGTTTTGAATTTTGTGGAAGATTTCATATCAATCAAAATAAAACATGCTAAAAATAACTGTTTTCCATTTAATTTCGTGTCACTGAAGTCATGGCAGCTGAATAATTAAAATTAAGATAAAATTAAAATTGTGTTAAATTCATGTAGTGAATTTATGTACATCAATTTTTCAGAAACAAATAAACATTTCCATTTAAACAGGCTTAGTAACTGTAATTTCTGATATCAAATATCTGTGATATAATCTCTTATGGGATTCCCTTCACCTTTTTTCAAGTACAATTTTCAAACACTTTTAATAAGGGACTCATTTCATCTAAATTGTTCTCCTGCTCTAAAAAGTGACTTGGTAAAATGGCAAAGGGAGGCTCTGGATTCATTATCACTATAATTTTTGTAACCAACAAGCTCAGTTTGTAAGTAAATTTCTAACTACCAGCTGCACAAACTCAGCCTGGGTCCTGGATCCTTTCCATCTCATGCATCACCACCAGTAATAAATGTCCTGTATGCCAGAATATGTCCTCCATGGCATCTGTGCAATCCCAGTGCCATCCATGAATTTGCACAGGTGTGCTGGAGCCAGACTTTCAAATCAATAGGGTTACACACAAGTGGCTGAGGAAATTATCTTCCAAACAGAACTACTAGTACTACAGTGATCTGTGGGATGGAAGGATGGATCTGACTCCTAGAGCCAGGTTTTAGTCTCGCAACCAGGACGAAAAGTGTTATGTCTTGCAAACAAAAGTCTGAGAGGGGTGAGATGTATGTGAAACATCCCAACACTATTTTTTATGCTGTTTCTTAGAGAATAAAGTGGTTTTGCAGTGTTCTTTTGCTCAAAGAACACATTCAGAATTTTATTTTTAGTAAGATGTACTTTGAAATTGGGATGACATTATGAAAGAAGTGATACATCTTGGTGTCTTAAAACGTCTCCTTGTCTAAGACCAGAACTGAGAGGAAACGGCCCGCCCATATTGTCCCAGTGAGACAGCACCATCATCCGATGCCTCAGAGGAGGGTGCTGGACCAACAACCATACTCCAGGAT
The DNA here is from genome assembly GCA_036023395.1 of Myiotriccus ornatus. Taxonomy (NCBI): domain Eukaryota; kingdom Metazoa; phylum Chordata; class Aves; order Passeriformes; family Tyrannidae; genus Myiotriccus; species Myiotriccus ornatus. The sequence continues at coordinate 98,392,175 of JAYRBT010000114.1, forward strand.
GCCAAACTTGGAGTCACAACATAGCTGTAAGAATAAGGTTACTTTCTGCTCCATTTTTAAGTCCTGGATTATTTCAACCAGTTTACACAAACTCTTTGTCTCAAGATGTCCTTGATGATCATCTGTTTATAAGCAGTGGTCAAGCTATGTTTCTAGAGCTTCCTGCAGGCAGCAAGCAGTTCAAAGGCAGTACTTCTGTCACAGCTCTGTTGTAACCAGGAGTAGAGCTGAGCATTGGATGATGAATACAGGGAATACTTAGCTCTGGCAGGAGGTGAGTTAACCATTAAGAGTTTCTCTGGGCTCCAGTTGGACCCTCCAGCAGCAGAGGATCACACTGTCCAGGAAAATACTACACTTTGTGCTGAGCAGCCAGAAAATCACCACGGCACTGACCTCGCCAGAGGGGTACCTGATGCATATACTTTTGACACCATAAAGATTTCAGCACACATTGTCTGCATTTAGTTTCAAATTGGATTTACACTGAGTTTTTCTAGACTTTTTTTCTAAACTAGTTTATCCTCTCAAATGATTACTTTATTTCAGTTAAATGAGTGCACTTCACCTCTTTATCTGAAGTTTGGTTGTTACACCTGTCAGCTTTGGACGCCTATATACTTGCATTTTCAAAAGACTTTGTGTAAATCAGTCTTAAGCAATCTCAGCTCCAAGAGCATGTGGTAGCTATCATACAGTAGCTGAAAAAACAGGAGAGGATGCCATTTTCCTAGCAATGACAAGGAAGTTGAATTTTTCATGTGAATTACCAGTTTAAGATAAAACCTCTAAGGAAGAGAAGATTTACCAAATCTTAAAAAACACAGTTGGTGTGCCTTTTCACTATTTTACCCAGTGCTAACTAACATGAGGTAAGACCACAGCTTATTTCTTTCCTCATGAATGCAAGACTCAAGAAATTCATGTTTATTCCAGAAAACATCCCTAGGAAATGTGTCTGTGAACTAACCTCATGGTTGACCACTCTGTTCAGAATTCATTATATTTCTGTTAAGACAAAACTCTCTTGACACTGTAATTCTTTCTTCTTCCATTTTCAATCCACAGCTTGTGACTGAAACTACTTCCCACACCTTGCAGAAGGTGCGTAACTCCAGTTTTCCCACACATTCCACAGGCAAAGTCATTTTGGGCTCTCCAGACAAAAATCTGCAGCACAATTCAGAACAGGCAAGAAATAAATAGCCAGAAGAACACTGTACTCATAGTACTATTTATCATCAGAGTTAGCACAGTAAAAATCTTGGCTCTCAGTTTACTCAAATTTAACACAGAGAGCAGCCATAGGAATATCCTCCACTTTCTCTAAAACAGTATTTCTTAAACAATGAACTTTTTTTGCTCATATTTAATTCCCGTTTGGTAGTTAAAATCTTGCAAGGACAGCATAAGGTTAGTCTTTTAAAAACATGGATCACTTCACCTTTTTAAACACTGATGAGGGTAGATGTAAGCACATCGGGCCACATGCAGAGGGCCTATATCCCCATGTGAAGTGTTTTCTGCTGGCTTCAGGCCTTTGGAGGCACCTCAGCAGCTTCTTGCCTCAGAGACCTCAGTGCTTTCATGCCATTCTCATGCTGCACAGCACTCAGAATAACACATCCCCCAAACTAGAGCACTCGGAAGTGCAGTGTAGATGCAGACGCACAAAAACAGCATCCATCCAAGGGGGCAAGCATTAACCCCTCTAGTGAATCCTGGTTTACCTGTTTCCTCTCACTTTCTGTCATAGCCCATCCTCCTATTGACCTAGATAATGGAAAGATGATTATTCATTTGAATTTCAAAAGAACGAGTAGTGGGCTGTTAGCTCTAACTGCTGTACTCTAATAGGAATATACATGCATGCATACAATTATTGAACTGCTTTTAGAACAGAAAATTATTTCATTTTAACAGTAATATCTACTTATTCATGTACATCTTTTAATCAGATTTCTAAAATCCTGGAGTTTCTTTTTTTTTTTTTTTTTTCCTAGAGTGTGGCTATTATTTATCAGCCTGTCTTCAGAATCATTATTTTCCTAGAGTTACCTCAAAATACAACAAAAAACAATCAGAACATACTGTTTAACAAGCATGAGAAAATGGTAATGCTGTTTATATTTAAGAAATCACTTCTGAGGAAAAATTGAAATGCGGCCAAGACACTTCAGAAAATGAGATATACCACAAAAACAGAAAAATGGTATTTATGAATGTTATGTGACACCTATAGTATTAATACATGTCTTTACAGGGACACACATGAAGGAGAAGAAACATCCCAGAAGAAGTCTGGTGTAATGACAGTGACTCCAATTTACACTAAAGCTTTATTAAAAATGATCTCTCCTGACCTTAATGTGTTAGATGTCAGGTTCTATCATCCTAGTGGATAGAATCCCAGTCTTATCAATATCGATTATATGGTTTCCATTGCAATTGAATGAAAGTTTTCCAAAACAGTTCATGGCTTTTGGAAAATTATATTTTAAAAAGAACAGTTATTTTTTGAAAATTCATTGCTTTGATTAATTTCACAGGAAATAAAGATTCAGTTTTCTTTTAATCAGCTTGAATTTTATATGATTATATGACATAATGAAATCTCCCATATAGCTGAAACACCAACAACAGATTAAAACATTTTGACACATTTCATTTTGCAAAACTACACCATTATTTCTTTCTGGATTCAAAATACATGTAAAAACCCCAGACTCTCTCACAAGGTATCTGAATACTTGTATTTACAGGAGAAATACTAAGAAATAGGATTAACTGAGACATTGGTATGCTGGTATCATTCCAGTAGGGGGTTCCAGCAGCAGCAAAGCTGCTTTCCCTGGAGGCAGTCAGGCACCTAGGTACTCCTGAGACTCCTGTCTGCATCGTCGTTACAAGAAACATACTTTCACTCTTTCCAAAATCCTTGCGACACACACGGCTCTACAGTGTTACCAATTTGATTCAGTCCTCACCCGGATGGAGCGGAAAGCGCTAAACTCACAGCCCTCTTGGAAGGAATGCCCTGTCCTGCCAACAGCCCTCCTTGGAGAGACCACAGCTGACCACAGCTGCGACAAGAACTCAGGCACTCCCTCACCAAGGTACTGCACACTCTGCTCATGTAGTTTCTCTAAATTTCAACATTTTATGACAGGTCGAGAACCCTGCCAGTCAATTTTTCCATTTTATCTCCTGTCTCTCAAAGGATAAGCATTACTATGGAGCTAGATTGTACCACGAGGTGCAATCACAAGGAGAGAGAGATGGCAACAAATCACTGCTGAGGGCACTCATGGACAGGTGGATCAGTATTTTTCAAAATCTATCTTTACAATGAAGTAGCTGAGCCTTCTTCAGCTGTGCCCTTTTCCTTTCCTCTGCTCTGTACACCCAGATGGGGTCAGGCAGGGGAAGTGACATGGCAATATGTATCTACCTCAAATGTATCCTTCAAGCTCCTCCAGACTCCTGACAAGTGTAGCTGAGACATGGTAGCCCAAAGTATCCATAAGATAAAAGAGGTGTGTGACAGTTTTTTTGTTTGTTTTGTTCCTGTAATAGCACGAGTCACTCTGCAGCCCTATGATATAATAGGCACATCATCCAGACACAGTAATTTTTCTGCGGTAAGAGAGAAATGAACCACTGTGATAATTAGAGGATGATTTACCAGGGGACCTGCTGCCCCTTTAGCACCAGTTCATAGGATGTGCTCTGGCAGAGGAGAGGCTGTGCCAGGGCTCATTCCTCTTGCTGCCATCATTTCTGTATCCATCCAGCCATCACAAAACTTATTAAACTTTTCTTTTTCTAATAACTGCAAGTGGTAGCTGGAAAGACACAAAGGGACCCACAAAACAGTATGGGAATCCATTTTCAGCCTACGTTTTGCAATAAAAATGACCACAGATGCGTAGTACATCGCCAGTTTTGGATTCCATAAATTCTGCGATAAAAACAAACGTGGGATTGTCCGGAATAGGTGGATCCACTACGGGAGTCTTGAATATGTCTCGATGTTTCCGGGAAAACAAACAAACATATAAACAGAAAATGTTTGATGCTTTCTCCAAGTTTTCACCCCGTACTTCGGAGAAACCGCTTTTACGATCTGCCCAGGGGACGCGGTAAGTGCCTGCAGGTGCGTGCGACGCTGCTCCCGTCCCTTCTGCGGCAGCACCCGCGTTCCCGGGGGGACCGGTGGATCTCCCCCGGTCCCGAGCACCGCCCAGGCGCCGTCCGCATCCGCGGCAACGGGAGTGCGTCCGGCTCTGCCCTGCGGCCCCACAGTCCCGTTCGCTACCGACGAGCCCCCGAGACAAGCCCCGGGAGGGCAGGGAGCCACAGCCGCCACCGCGGCTGCCGCGGAAGAGAAGCAGACCATGTGCGGGCCGCGGCCAGGGCCGCCCGGGCACTCCCGGCAGGGCCGGTCCCTGCGCTCCCCCGCGGGACCGTCGCGCCGCCGCCGCGGAGCTCCCGCGCCCCCGGCCGCCCGCCGGCTGCGCCGCGCGGGGCTCCGCCGCCTTCAGGGGCAGCGGGACGCGGGGGGAGCCGCCGCCGCCCCAGGCCCGGCGGCGGGGCACAGCGGGCGAAGCCCCCGCGGCGGTGCCGCCGACCCCCGGGCGGAGCGGAGGGGAGGGAGAGGCTCGGACGGGCC
>JAYRBT010000114.1:98397196-98449671 GCA_036023395.1 Myiotriccus ornatus
CCCAGCGCACGAGCCCAGCCGCGCCCGACCCGGCCCGGCCCGACCCGGCCCGGCCGCACCGCCCGGCGCGGACACCGCCGCAGCCCCGGCACCGCCCCGGCACCGCCGGCACCCCCGGGAGCCGCCTCGCAGCAGCGGCAAGGTGCGGCGGTGGGAGGCGGCGGCGGAGCGGCTTTGTTGGCTGGGAGGGGAGCGGCGCCTCGGCGAGAGCCCACCATGGTGCAGCAGGCGGAGAGTACGGAGGCGGAAAGCAACCTGCCCCGGGAGGCGATGGATACTGAAGAGGGCGAGTTCATGGCTTGCAGCCCCGTCGCTTTGGACGAGAGCGACCCGGACTGGTGCAAAACGGCGTCGGGGCACATAAAGAGACCGATGAACGCGTTCATGGTGTGGTCCAAGATCGAGCGGAGAAAAATCATGGAGCAGTCCCCGGACATGCACAACGCCGAGATCTCCAAGCGGCTGGGCAAGCGGTGGAAAATGCTGAAGGACAGCGAGAAGATCCCTTTCATCCGGGAGGCAGAGAGGCTGCGGCTCAAGCACATGGCTGATTACCCCGACTACAAGTACCGGCCCAGGAAAAAGCCCAAAATGGACCCGTCGGCCAAACCCAACGCCAGCCAAAGTCCCGAGAAAAACGGGCCCGCGAGCAGCGGCGGCAGCAAGAGCGCCAAGAGCTCCAGCAAGAAGTGCAGCAAGCTGAAAGCCTCCTCCGGCTCCTCGCCCCCCAAGCCGGGAGCCAAAACCGCCCACCACGGGGACTACGCGGGAGACGAGTACGTTTTCGGCACCCTGAAAGTGAGCAGTAAGACGGTTAAGTGCGTCTTCATGGATGAGGATGAGGATGAGGACGAGGACGAGGACGAGCTGCAGCTGCGGATCAAGCAGGAGGTGGACGACGAGGACGAGGACGAGGAGCCGGGGCCGCAGCAGCTGCGGCGGTACAACGTGGCCAAAGTGCCGGCCAGCCCTACCTTGAGCTCCTCGGCGGAGTCCACCGAGGGGGCCAGCCTGTACGAGGAGGTGCGAGGGGGCGCCGCGGCGGCGGGCGGCGGCAGCAGACTCTACTACAGCTTCAAGAACATCACCAAGCAGGGCCCGCCGCCGCCGCAGCAGCCGCCCGGCCTCTCCCCGGCCTCCTCCCGGTCCATCTCCACCTCGTCGGCCGGCAGCGAGGAGACGGACGACTTGCTCTTCGACCTCAGCCTCAACTTCTCCCAGCACGGCCACGCCGCCGCCGAGCTGGGGGCGGGCGCCGCCGCCGGCAACCTTTCCCTCTCGCTGGTGGACAAGGACCTGGACTCCTTCAGCGAGGGCAGCCTCGGTTCCCACTTTGAGTTTCCCGACTACTGCACCCCGGAGCTGAGCGAGATGATCGCGGGCGACTGGCTGGAGGCGAACTTCTCCGACCTGGTGTTCACGTACTGAGCCGGGGAGGCGGTGAGGGCGGCGGAGCTGGAGCGGCGCGACGCCGGCGATGATGATGATAATTGAAAAAAGTCTTGTTTTCTTAAAAAAAAAAAAAAAATCTCGAAGTTAGTTCCGAGCCCGGGAGTTGTGATTTAATTTTTTATTTTTTTTTATTTTTTTTTTTTTTTAATTTTCATTGCATTTGGTGATCACAACAACAACAGCAAAGGCAAATGGGACTGGGGGAAAAAAGATACAGAAGGCGCTGTTTGAAGCTTGTCGGTCTCTGATTGAAGTCTGGAAGATGGTCTGCAAAGAAGTCTTTTGGCAGCACAACTGTTACTCAAGGGGGTTTGTGGATTTTTTTTTTTTTTTTCCCGTGAGAGATCTTAAAGAACTGTTCCTTTTTTTTTTTTTTTTTTTCTGAAAGGGACCATTGCAACTTTTTTTGGAGGGAGAAAACTGATGTCTTCTATGCATCCGATTCTTAACAAAGCTGCAGGGAGCTTGAAAAAATGCAGACTGTACAAACGCTTACAAATAACTGAACTGACTTAAGATCAGAGTTTACTTTTCAGATCAAATTGTTTATGGTTTTACAAATGTGATTTCTACTTGCCAACTTTTTTTTTTTGTAACTTGTTCCCTTATACCTCCTTGATTGAATACCAGACAGCCTAGACCTCAGTACAAAAAGGTATTGAAACATTTTTGATACATAACAGACCTCAGTCTTTTTTAAAAATTAATATATTTTCAGGCGTATTTTTGTACAGTGAAAAGGGAACATTCTTGCTGTGTTTTTTCAGTAAGACTTTTCAGGCACTTCTTCCCTTTTATTTTCTTTGTTTTTCTCTGTTTTTAGCATGCAAGTTTGTTGGTACGTTACGTCCTGGTTTTAAAAGGATTAAAATTTTAAAAAAGTAATCCTTGCATCTAAAGGCCTTGTGGTTTAAAAAAAAAAAAAAAAAAAAGAAACACTTTTTTTGTACAGCTATAGTTCAGATTTGTTCAATATTTGTAGGTAAAGATTTATTGAAAATGGTGATATAGACCTCAGAGCTGTTATCTTAGTTTAAAAGATTGTATATGTACTGTACTATAGTAGGACTTTATGTATCTCATACGCTGTGATATGTGGATGGGGCCCCAGATGGAAGTTATGAAACTGTATTCTCGATTTTAGCAAAAAAAAAAAAAAAAAAAGAAAAGAAAAAAGGCACATAGTTAAAAAAGTTTCTCATGTTGTGCAATATAATCTAAAGTACAGACCATCTGCATATTTTGTAGCAAATGATGGCAAAAGCAGACTTGTGCACTGTCAACATCATAGCCTGTTTTTTTTTTTTTTTTTTTTTTTATGCTGAAAGTCTGTATCTTGACAATTTTAATAAATCAGCTGGAACTGATAGAAACTCGTATCGCAATTAGTGTCTGTAGCAGTAACGCTGGAGATGCCGTATTGTCACCCCTTGCCCGCGGAGGAGCGGTAGCTCTAGGCTGTTGTGCATGATCAGAGGTAGAGGGAAAGGAGAGTCAGGACTGCTTTTTTTCCTTTTCTCTCGTCGCCTGTTTCCCACCGGCTTTGCTCCGCGGGGCCGCGGTTCGCTTGCTCGGGTCGCTCTGGGTGGCGGCAGGTCGGTTCGCCCCGGGTGTTTTCGGCTCTGCCGCCTTCTCCCCCCGCCAGGCGGCGGGGATCGAGCCCAGCTCCCGGGGCGGCCCCCGCAGCCGCTTTCCAGGGCGGGGGGCTCCGGGCAGGGGGCGCGGCTCCCACCGCCGCCGGGGGCGTGACTGCCCCCCGTCCGCATGCTCCGGGTCCTCTCCTCTCTGCGGTTTTTCCTCTCCCGCTCCCGTTTTTGATGAGTAGCCTGGGCGAGACTCAAGGTGGAGGTGCTTGGGGGTAGCGGTGCCGCATCTCCTCCATCCCGGGCAGCGCTCGGCCCGCTGAGGCGGCCCCGGCCCCACCGGAGAGCCACCCGCCGCGCCGGGCGGGCAGGGCAGGGGATGGGGAGGGTACGAGCTTGGGCTGTAGGCGAGCAGACTTTCTCAGTGTGCTTTTTTTGGTGGTTGTTTTTTTTTTTTTTTTTCTTTTTGTACCTTAGGAGCCATCAGATTTCAGTTGTGCACTCTGAAATAGCTGCTGATGGCAATAAACAGACTCACAAGGTGGAAGTTTGTTTCTCGAGAAGTTTACTTTTTTATCTGATAGGCATTGGTAAATTATTATTACTTTTTTTTTTTTTTCTCCGCTAATTAATGATCCAGCTGTTTACAGGGACAATTCACTGTGCTGGTATTTTGGTGGCAACCACTGCTACAGGCTTTCAGACTTGCTGAAATGAAAATCCTGCATACACATTTGTAAGGCATAATAAAACATAACATTAAAACCTGCATGCATGTTATGTTTAATCAAAGACAACTCTTAGGCATTTAAGTGGTGAGATATCTTACTTTAGGTTAGTTAAACTGGTAGTAAAATGATTAATATAATCTGATCTCTTTCTAATAATAATAATAATAATAAAACACTCATGATTCTAAATAAAAGTTGTTTGGCCTAAATCTTTGCTATCAGAAAAGAGATATAGCATATCTGGGAACTCAAATTTATGTCTTGCATTGTGATAATTTTTTATGAGAAACTGTGTTTTAAAACAAACTTAATTACAATATACAAGATATCCTTGGCAATGGATAGTCCTCAATAAAACAGAGTTTCTTGAATTTTCAGTTTTTGGTCTCAAATGATTAGTGTGTTCTCCATGTAATAACTTAGAAATCAGATTGAAAACAAATGACATTTATCTCTTCTAAGGCAAAAGAGTGAAAGAAAATAGATACACTGAAGTGCTCTAGCCTAACTGTTCACTATCCTGCTATCGAAAATCCGGTTTTGGGCTAGGGTGATGGAGTAAGTTAATCAGGTTCTAAGTCTTAAAACTGAGCCAAAATTCTCTTAGTAATTCTTGCAGCTATCATGAGGGTGGGATGACTTGTTCTTCCAGTCCCTTTCTTCTGATATGCATCCTTGTTTATTAAAGTGATAATAGGCAGTGTCATTAAACATTTGTGCTTTACAGATGTTCAATGAGTTATGAACTATTATGGTCAAATACAGGCTGCATTTAGTTTGCATTGTAATAAGGTCTGTGTCTCAGCCTACAAAAGTTTTAACTTGCATATATTTTTGGAAGCTGTTTTTAAAATTACCATTTAAAATATTAGTCAAGGATAACTGATTTAAAGGATCCAAGTATAGAGCAGTCAGGCATATTTTAAAAGAGCAACAGGTCTGCTTTATTCAAAGAATATAATGCCCACTCAAAAGTATATCTTTTTTTTCTTCTAAATGGGAATTATACAGTACTATATCAGAGGAATATTTTGAGTGAAGGTATATGGTGCAGGGAAACAATTTTTTTGGGCCAAACAGTTGAGTTGCTTTTATTTTAGAGTTTACTGTATCACATTGCTCAAGGAAAAATTAGGTAGTGTTCTGTTTAAGCCACTACATAGTTAGGGCTGAAGTTTGATGCTGTTGAATGCCTAAGCTCCTGCTGATCTCAGTGTGAGTAAAAAACAGTCTTCTAATCATGAATGATAGCATCTGCTAAGCTACTGGATTTTTTTTTCTTCTGTCATAAGTAATAATATTTGTACCTCTGTTTCTCTTTCCTTTTTATTTTTTAGTGTGCATAGGAATCTGTTGACATGCTAGAGCAGTCCTCTTGTAGACCTTTTTCCCCACATTCCTTGCATTTGTTTCTGTACAGTACTACTCTACATGTAATAGGACTCAGTGATACGAGGGAGAAAAATTAGCTTTTCTATGTTGGAAGAAATTTGTTTTCTAATGCTGAGGATGTCAATGTATAACATAATCAAACATGCTGATTCTTTTTATTTTAAAAGTGAACATTTTTTACAAACCTACCATTTTTCTTCCTTTGTTGTTTTTATATGGGTTTTTTATATTTTTTTTATATTTTTTATATGGTTTTTTCTCTCTTCCTTTTAAAAGAACCACAATTAAGAAATAGTTTCTTCCTTTAAGTGCAGTCTTTTGTAAATGTGGTAGAAAGACTCATTCCAAGCATCCTCTAAGATCCTCTAAGAGCATCATGCTCTTTAGGTATTCACTGACATTCAGAGGAAACTTCTTCAAGTCTATTGAATGTGATTTGCATGCGTGCAGTATGATCCTTCTTTGCTCATGCCTTTTTGAGGAAAGTGCAACTCTGTTGTTACACCAAGGGAAAATTGGTGTGGGGTCAAAGTCAGGGCCATATAAATTTTAGGTGTTTGATATTCAACACAGTTCATGAAGTTCTGTTTTACATCTTCACAATTGTTGCCTAGTAAGGCCTTAAACCTGCTCTGGTTAATAAAAAATTAAAAATTCTCATTGAGCTTAATGGGAGTTTTTTGCCGTAAGGGCTGCTGATAGGATAGGTGTCTTATTTTCCTCCTAACCTTCATTTGTAAGCACGGCCAGGAAAAAATAAACAACAAAAACTTAATACAATGAGTTGCCTTACATTTCCCCTACTATACAGTGGTATTCCTTTGATTTATTTCCTTTCCCCTCACTCACATCCAAGGCTGTGATTGTTTTTGTTTTTCTTAATTTTTTTGCACACTACCTATACCAATTAACTGCCTAATTAGTTTTATCTTCTCTACATGGATGCAGTGAATTTGTAAGAGAATTTCACAAGCAAGTAGTTTTTTAGTGAGTTTAAAGTAAATAGAGTTTTAAAGACCTATTTTTATATTCAATATAAAGCACAAATGTGCAGAAAGTGTAGAATGACTTACAAAAAGGGAAACAAAAGTTCATAATATTTCATATATAAAAGTAATACCTTCTTTGGGGAAGATTCTCTTAGAAAACCCCATACTTAAGCCAGTGCAAAGATAGGAATATTTTAAAATCTCTTAGAAAATTGTGATTGACAGCAATTTAAAAGGAATGACTTCTGTAGATATAAGGAAACCCCTAAAGCAATATGGATAAGAAGGGGTGAATGGTTTTCAATGGTGAACAGCAACCTGGAAGTGTGAGAATGGAGGTTTCAATTCTTATTAATTAATCAAATTTCTTCTTTTGTGGTTAGTTACAACATCTGGATTTTCTGTGAAGTGCAATCTTGCAAGATGAAAAAGTGCAAGGGTGCCAAACTTCTAAGATTTGTGAAAGTTCAGAAACAGGTTTGGTTTAAAATTATTAAATAGGGCTTCAGATTTTGGTAATTCACCTTTCAGAAAAATCATGACATTGATTTACTGCTTGAAGAAATTTGATCAAGTAATAATGATTAATCCAGGAACTCCCATTGTCACAATTTGTTTTTGTTTCCATCATCCTGCTTATCTCCAAAACCGACTTGCCTCAACTCCTGGCAAAGCCAGGGAGAAGAGTTATATGCCATTGTTAGTTCATTTACAATTTGTATCTGATTTTGCTCTTGTACATATCTTGGCGTTTTGGAGTCTTTACATAAATGCTGTGATACTTTTTTTCCTCTTTCTTTATAATTTTTGGTGGGCTGTTTTAAAATGGAGGCCTGTTTTCCAGTGTGGGACTTTTGATGGTTACAACATTTCAACGATGTTGCATGATGGCCACAGGTGGGGGAAATTGAATGTTTTAGAGCAGTTTTTCAAGCATGACACTTTTAAAATATGTAATTTCAAAGACTTTTCAAGGCCACATGAAATTAGTTTTCATAGCCACTCCAGGTCTTGGGGGGAAAAGCTGAAAAGTACTTTTGTTTAGAAGTCTGAGTGATGGTGGGGGGGAAACCTTTTCTTGAGGTTTTTGCATGCCAGTGCACGGCCTATTGCTGTGAGAGAAGGAAGATGGTAAGGCTGCTTGAGGCAATGCACTGGAGGACAAAGTGTTTTCTAGCACTAGAAAAAGAAAATGCATGGCAAAGTTTTGTCTTCTAGTAGACTATATAGCATGCAGAGTTTAGTATGTGTCAAAACAGTGTATGACATTGCTGTATCAAAGTTGTAAAATTAAGCATTATTTATTGAAAACTATGTATTTTTTTTGTAAAAACCTGATCACCTAGAGGATTAATATCAGTGACTTGTGCTAGTGCTACAAACTTAACCAGCTTCTTTACTACAGTACTTGATATGCAGTGTTAATGCTCAGGGTTGAAACCAGTCCACTCCAATGTCTTTTTTTGCAAGAGTTTTTAAATAAAGGAACAACATAATGCAATTGTTCAAAAGACTCTAATAAAATCGTGTGATCAATCTTCCTACATGGTTTTATGTGGATTTTTCTTTTCTGGTATTGAATTTGGTAAATGCAGTTCAGCTATTATAGTGAATCCACTCTTCATTCTGTGGGGACCTAAAGCTGAAAGTCAATGGGAATGTTATTTCTTTCAAAAAACTCTCGACAGATAGTTATAGTCAAGGTCATATGTACTAAGTGCTGTTCTGGGCACACCTGAGAAACACTGAAACAGAGAATAAGCCAATTAACTTCCTTTCTTTTTCTGGTTAAGACTCTGGGTAAAACAATAAGGTATTTTATGACAAACAGTTTTAATTTTGCTTTAAAATTGACCAAGAAAGAATGAAATAAGAGATTATATGCCAGCAAACCCCATTTCTTTCTGTATCTTTTTCTACAAACAATTTACCATCTAAATGTATTTTAGCATAAAAAAATCATCATTCTGTATTAAGATTCTAGTTACGAAAATGTTTTTATGAGCACCCTGTAATCAATTCTTGGAACTATAAAGAGGTGTTTTTAATGTGTTTATGTGGTGAAAGTTTGTTGTATATTAAATATTGTTTAATAGGAGTGATGGAGTTATATTGTTAAAAGTTCAAAATTTGTAATTAACACAAGCCATCTATTGCTGAAATTAACCTAGAGCTCCTGCCACTAGACATATTCCCATATCTCAAAAAATATAAAAGACACATTTCAGGCTTGTATTTAACATCTGTACTTTTGCAAGTTTACATACAGTTAAAAATATTAACTGATAATACCTTCCTTTCTGGTGGGGGGGGGAGGGGGTGCTGGTTAATCTTAGTACCTAAGAAATAATAGAAAAATTCTAATCAACTTCAGCTGTAGCTGATAGAAACTTTTAGACCTGGGCAGAGTCAATTCAATAAATAAAATGTTGCAGATAATTTGTGTGGCACTCGAGCACAGCTCTACCCATTATTCCTCTTATTTTCTTATCCTAACAGTTTGCTGAATAGCTCTTTTCTCCAAAAAACACTTCTTGGATGACAGGTGATTTCTGTTTAACTTACCAGACCTACTGAGAACACTGAAAGCAATCTATATAATTTCAAGAGTCTGTTGTAGTAGTATATTTTTGTATGAATGGGATGTGTAACTGATGTGAAGGGTTTGAATGTGACATGTCATAGTAAACACAGGAAGTTTAAGCTGATCATTGTAAATCAATGAAATAAAATCTTTATATAAAGCTATCATACCACTATCCTTTCTGTACATATCAAATAAGCTTTAAATAGCATTTTTAAGGTATTTTAGAAGGTTTTGAAACAAAACTCAGAGTATACCATGCCATTTAGTTTTATTGTTGGGGATGTTTTGTTTATTTGTTTGTTTTAATTCCTGTAGAGTTTTTATTTGCACGAGTCTCATCATAGTTAACCAAAGACAAACTAGAAATCTTCTAGAACAGAGTAAGGTCATCTCCATGCTGTCTCAAATGTGTCTAGCTGAAGTCTTCTCTTTAGTTCCTCCTGAACAGTTGTTACTGCATTGAAAAGTCAAGGTTCAGTTATTCTATGTCAGGTCTTAATGCCAGAGAGAATTTCTGCATGATACATTGGGAATCTTCCCTATCCAGTGTTTGAAAGTGTTTTTGGATAAGTAACCATAAGTTATCACATCTTAAAATTATCATTGTGAAGGTATTGTGCTGCCTGGATATTGGCTCAGTTTTATGTGAAAGAAAGGATAGAAGGGTTTGTTTGGGGAAAAAAATACTTGGCATTTCAGTTTTGAGTATATTCTTGAGTTTGAATGTTAGATCTAACCCTAGAAGAAGTACATAAAAACATGGAGTATGGGTAATAAAGACCCACACAGATACCCAAACACATTTGCATCATTACAGACTTAAAACAGGCACACACATATGTAGTTGGATTTTCATTAAAATGCTTGCTGGCTGGACACTCTAAATGGCTAGAATGTAGTGTCCATTCAAACCTATAACTTAAAGTCCTGAGAACCTCAGAAGAGTTTCATCTGTTGGACTTGAAGTGTTGTCCCTGGAGTTTCATAAGTTTTAAGATAATCTTTTCATAACCTTTTAAAATTTTGATAGAACAATTAAAAAAAAAAAAAAAGGAAAAACCATGTGTAGCAAAACCACACCAAAACAAAATCACACAAAACAAAAAAACAAAAAACCCAACAAATATCTCCAGCTCTAGAAACGACAATTTCCATGATAGTCAAAGGATCTTGGTCCTTTCTCTTGAAATCTTATATTTACACTTATTTGCATTACTCTGACATTTGCATAAGCTAAAGTATATGATAGATCACTTTTTTTCTATAACTCTGTTAATTTGGGTAAAAGATGGTGATCTTCTTCAACCAAAACTGAATCACATATATACTTTAAAATACAAGTCTTACTTTATCAAATTGCAGTGTTAACAAATATTGAAGCGTAGACAGGGAATGAAGCAGGATTCATGTGCACACAAGTGCAAGGCAGTCCAAGAAACGCATAGTAAAAAGGAAGATCTAAATCTCAGTTATAATTGTTCCATTAAGTTTCCTATTAATGTGGCATTTTGGCACTTCACATGCATAGGTAAGTGGGTTTTTTTCTTTCTCAAAGTCACCAAATATGCATAAATAAATATGTAATACGTTTACGAGTGTTCAGATTGCTTTTTCAAGTCAGTACTATAAGAACTTTTATTTTGTATCTGTTAGTAAAATAGCTTACATTTGAGCTCAGCCTTTACGTGATGAGACTTCATTTGTCTGCCTAATCTAATTATAATAATATTCCCTAAATCTCTGTAAAGCCTCCTTTTCATTCACCTTGTTCCTTGAGTTTTAGTGCTCATACTCTTCAGCAATCAGAAGCAAACTGCTCCTCTGGCAGTAGCACTGCTGTGCATTACCTTTCATTCTCTTTTCAAGGATCGAAAAAGGGTAGAAAATCACTGAGAAATGCCCACCTTCCACTCATTTACATCCTTGGAAACTTCAACTACTATCTCTTTTTTGGGCTATGGGCAGCCATACCTTGAAACCACCTTTGTTTTTCTTTGGTCTTTGTGGTCATTCATCAGCTGTGGGTTATCAAAGCCAATAGTGCTGCAGGCAGAAAGATTCATCTGAATTCAACCAGATTTCTGAAACCCACCTACTTAAACTGCTAAAACTATCCATCCTGATTTTGCCTGAAGTTGGTGCGAATTGCTCCATAAACAGAATGGTTGAGTATTAATGTCTCTGAAAGGTGAAATAACAGCAAAAATACTACCACCACCTCCCCCAGATAACTGCCTCTTTGAAATGTGAATCTTGATGTAGCCATGATGACCTGAGACTTCTCCACTTTAAAGAAGTGCTTTTTGGGAATAGACATTTTTGCTTATTTCCACTATATTAGTCAGTGAGATGTAAGATATCATGTTTCCACAGATGTGCTTTGCATTTGGAAGGCAACCAAAAATATATACAAAGTCCCATACAAATGGAAAGTATTTGTAATAGTGCTGACGACACTGGAGAAGACTACGGCAATAGTTTTTCAATATATATCTTTGTTTTCCCTATGTCAGTCTTTTGCACACATGTTCTCCCTCCAGCCTTTTCCTGAGCATATATTTTTTAATAGAAATAAGCAGATATAAATATTGGTATTTATCACAGTCTTTCATCCACAAATACAATTAAACAAGCATTAGGAAAGCTGCTGAATCAGTCATGCAAAGTTAAGGTACAATCCAGGAAAAATTACATCTGCAAGTTTTCTCAAATCCTTTTTAATAAATATACTGCCATGAGAGCTTGCGTATCAAGTGGTTCAGTACCTAGAAGTTAGACACCTGGGAGCAGCTAGCCACCCATGGTGGCTTTCTGAACTCAGCCTCTGTGCTGGGTGAGGAGCTGTCTACAGCTTTGCTAAAAAAATGGAATGTGTTTGGCAACCCCAGTACCTGGCTCAGGATTTCACTTTAGACTTCTCTGTCCACTCCAGACTTCAAGTGAGTTAATGGTTTTATTCTGACAACAAAGTGTTTCTACTGATATCAGTATCCCTGAGTAAAGCATGTCCTTGGGAAATAGAAGGTACAGGGAAGAGAAAGAAAGCACACCTAGATTAAGAAATTAAAACAGAGTCAGCACAAAGTCCAGGCACTGAAACTCAGCTCTCAGTATTGTTAGATTGTTAGAAGACAAAAGCCATGACATGGTTTTGGCTGGTAAATGTTAACACTCTTCCAAAAAATCACTGGAACAATTTGGAAATTAATATGGGCCAAAGATCATTCCCAACAGGCGGTTTGGATTCAGGCACTCTGTTTTGGAAAGTAAGAGTTGAATAGCATAGTTGTGGGCAGATCATGCCAGCTGGCCTCTGAGCCAGGGAACAGATTTTGGTTTAATTTACTAGCATAGATGTAGCTACAGGTTACAACCCCTGTTTCTGCAGGACTTAGACCATAAAGCCCCTAGAATTTTGGAGAAAATCTTAAACTCAGTCTATGGAATACTCTCAGAGAGAAGCTGTCAGCACTGTGTATGATTGGAATGCAAAAATCATGAGGCTAAAGGCAAAGCAAAAATGAATTTGCCCTAAAATCTCTTCTGCTTTATTACTGGTGTGTACTGCCTCTCATTATATACAGTGTCAGTTCTACAGTTGTAGCATTCCTGTTTACATGGGCACTCATTCTTAACAGGGGGATCAAACAATGAGACTGTGGATGCAAATTTTTTAAAACTCAGAAATTTCTTAGAAAATTTAGCATGGAATGTGTGCTTCAGCTCATAAAAATGATAACAATTTACACTGTAGTGCCTTCACTCCCAAGAATCCAAAAGCACTTTGCAAACATTGTTGGCCAATTTTGTTCTTCTCTTGTAGTCAAAACACCTACTGAAATCAATTGTAGAATCACTTCTATTGAATCTCCTCCAACTGTAGAGATGAGTGAGAATTTTATATGTTGAACAGCTATAGAACTGGAGCCTTGAAATTGCTTTTTAAATTATACATAAGAAAAGTGTATGTTCTTGTAGCACTCTCATAGTTAGTTTAGACAATATTTTCATAAACTATACTCTTAGGAAAAGAAATCAATCCATCTGGAGATGATAAAGAATCATTAAGTATTTTCCCTGTTTAAATATTAACTTATATTAGTAAAATTGATTCACTGTCCTGAGAAGGGAATGATCCCTTGGTCAGTATATCAGTGTTATTGTCACATATATTTTTACTTTATAAAATTTGAAGTGTATCTATAAATATATATATATACACATACATGCATAATATTATGAATATTTAAGAAGTAAAACACTAATCAATTTTAAATCAAATATTTTCAGGTACAGAAGATTTAAAAGAAATATCCCCTAGCTGGTCCAACAACCACTTGTTTAGAATATTGCACTGAGTCAGAAACTACTTACTATACACCTTATATTAGGATACACTAGTCAAATCCATACTCATATATAATTACATGATTTTTTTGGTCTGTCTTAAATTCTCCTTTAAGAACCTTTTAATGCATCTTATTTCTGAGAGTCTCCTCTCTGTACAAATCACACTCACTCATATTAGTGTCCTTTTTGCATGTAAGAGAGCTGTGATGTTGGAGGCAATATATATCAAAAAGGCTTTTGAGAAAAAAATCTTAGAATTCAGAATTCTTGTCCTTTCGTGTGCAGCATAAAGCAGGTACTTGAAATATCACACATAAATATATTATAAAAGTTATTTTCAGTTTAGTTTAAATGAGTTGTGGTTTAAAGCAGGCACCTGGTTCTGTCTATATAAGATGTTACAGCTACAGAAAAAAAAGCCTGATTACACTGTAAGTTTTGACAAACCTTGAAACAGAGGGAGTATGTGGTAAGGACTGGCATGATGGGAATGGAATAGAAATGTTTTCTTCAAGGGAAGACACAGTTTATCTGCTAAGAGACAGTCACCAATTCCCAGCTCACAAAAGTTAACAGGGACTGGAAATTTTCCTTGCCTCCCAAGAGGTGCTTATATTGTGCTCCACTGGGAGGTTGATGTGTAGAATGGATTTCCCAGTGCAATGTACAGAAATAGGTTGCCTCCCAAATACAGAAAATTATTCTAATTATTTTTCATCATCCTCCTTTCCATTAACTTTGTGATGTGATTCAAAGATTTATATATTTCACATATGTAAAAAATGCAACTAATTGTAAATAAAGTAACCTTAAAAATTACCTCTCACTAGGAAGACTAGACAGATATTAAGAACCTTCTTCTTTTCCTTTGGGAAAGTGGCAGCAGGTTGTTTTGGTTTTTTGGTGGATTTTAGAGGGTTTTTTGTGGTTTTGTTTGTTTTTTTGTTTGTTTTCTTGTTGGGGGTAGGTGTTGTGATTGTTTGTCTTTTCCAGCATGTTTCCTATTATTTCATGTTGTCACCATTTAACCTTGGATTGATTAATCTCTCCAAAGTTAAGTGTTAGCCATCTGACATGTAAAGTACTGTGGGAATTCTTTGCAAACAAGGCTTAAGTGAATGACACAAACAGAATAGTTCTCCTGCTATCTGAAACATTAGCAATAGAGAAAATAAACCTGAACAGGCATTTGTAATTTTTGCCTCTTTTTCTATAAATGTACATTTTTAATAGATGTTTCAATTACAGTTTAAACAAATATGTATAGAAACTATATGCACTGAGAGGACTGAGAAACAGTAGAAGGTGAGACATGTTGCTGCCTTTTTCCCTGGGGTGCAGCATGTGTAATACATGAGAAAGATGACATCATCCACAGAAGGGACTGGATTTGCAGACATGCTATAAATAAATCATTCAACAAAATAAAGAACCAGCAAAAGTAGCAGTCAGGGTCATATTCTTAAACACACATTATTTACCCAATAATCTGAATCATCTCCTATGGTCTTTCCAGTTTCCCAGGCAAAGGCAATAAGCACTGTCATCAGACAAACTAATGTATGCCCTCCATCTGTATTTCTTTCTTTATATTTGCAGGTAATATACACAGAATGAAGTTAAAAAATCCCACTCTATGCAGCTGCTTTCATACATTCTTTTTATAGAGCCACACATTACTACGTTTAGGGTTTGTTTTCAAATAAAAGATGGAAATACTCCCCCAGTCCCAGCAGGCATGGACTAGCATGTGTTCTGTAAGGACTTGGTATACGGGGGCTGTGTGTGCCTGAGCTCCATCAGTTTAAGAGGGAGGTTTCTGCATGACGCCACCACTCCCAACCCCCCAGGCCACAGAGTGAACCTCAAGGAATCAGCCTTCCTGTCCCATGAACACTCTCCTGATGTCAATCTTAAAAATCATTTTAAGATTTAGATGCCAGCATCTCTTGGATTTTCCAGATTTCAGGTGTGATTCAGAATATCTACCCACATAGGTCCCTGCTGAGGAGGTAATGTGCTTCTGGTGTCAGGAAACTGCCTAACATTGCAGGGATTAAAATCCTGTGCTGCGACAAGAGGTTGCCCCACCACCAGTGGGATGGTTATGCAGCCGGCTCAGATGTGGTCAGGGGAGTGCCATGGAAAACAGACATTAAGCAAGGTTACAAAAGAGGGGCCCTACATCAGTTGGATCACTATGTTTAGCACAAAATTACATCATTTATATAGTTCCTTCCTGGAAAAATTGCTTTTCTATGAGAGATCTGTCTCTGCTCAAGAGCTGCAGTCTGAGAAAGGTGCCAAAGCCTTTGGAGACCCTCTGTGCTCGGGATTGGGGCAGATGCCTCTCTCTACTGCTGGAATCGGACCACCAACATTAAGCACAAGATTCACGGGGGCAGACAAAGGAAAAATAAGCAAAACAATATTTACTGTCCTGAAGTTATTTGTATAAATCATGGCAGCATCAAAGAAATGTGCCTTCCTATTGGGGTAGAGTGTGATGAGATTCCTGTTTAAATTTAGTGCCTGAGGAAGTGCGTTCACAGCTGAGGTCTCTCAGAATGCTCTGTCTCCTTCACAAATGAGCTTCTCTGCTATTTACAGCCTCTGACCAAGTGCCAGAAACTGCAACTGGTAAATGTAAAGATAAATATGGATATGCACTTTTCTGAACTGGGACCTTGTAGACTACTTTCAAGTTGACCCATGAATACTAGGCATAAGGGAGACTGTATTTATCAAGAAAATACACGAATAATGAAATAAGTGGAAAATGTGTTTTATTTTCCAGTGCACAAAATAATACCATTTTCTTTGCATAGCTTCAGTTCTGACTTTTATCCTTTCTCTGCCCTATAATTTTGCACCACAGCTTTTCATTTCTACAAGACATATACTAAAAACTGTGATTTCTATTCTCCCTATTCCTTATTTATTACATTTTCCTTTTTACACCTTTGTAAATTTAGAAACCTCTTAAGCTCTGGAAAAGTGTAAAGTAATAGAAAACCATACCTTTGAAATTCTGTCTCTCTGTTACATTTGAAATGCCTTTTTTACCTTTTGGAAAAGTTATAGAGGGACAAAGTTACAGAGTTTCATTTTACTTGTTTTCTCTTTACCTTTTCCAAAGTTGAGGAAGTTTTGAAAAGTTACACAGTGTCAGAAGGAAAATGGAAAGAGTGAGAAAACATTCCAGACCCCTTTCAATCATTCAGTCTCCAGGATGAAAAAAAAAAAAAAAAAAAAATGCAAATCAAAAAAATCAGGGGAAAGAAGAAAAACAAATAAAAAAATTAATAAAGTATCTAGACTAATAAGGGCATAATAACAGTACAAAAGCTTTATTTTAAGAACAAGTAGTTATTTTTACTGTGAAATGTTCATATTGCAACACTTGTCAAGCTTTAACTGACCTCTGCTTTGCTGGGCAAAGCTCATAGGAAATACAGAAAAGGAAATACAGATCTCTCCAGCAAATAAATGCTATTCCTTGTATTTTAAAGATATCAATATCTTATCAGTCATTTGGATGGGGGGCTTGAGTGCACCTTCAGTCAGCTCCAAATGACACCACTTGGATAGGAGCACTGATTTGCTGATGAGTAGGAAGACTCTGCAGAGGGATCTGGACAGGCTGGATCAACGGCTGAGGCAAATGGTATGAGGTTCAACAAGAACAAATACTGGGTCCTGCACTTGGATCATAACAACCCCATGCAACAAAAGGCTGAGGCAAGAGTGGTTGAAAAGCTGCCCAGTGGAAAAAGACCTCAGAGTTCTGGTTGACAGAGGTTGAACCTGAGCCAGCATGTGCCCAGATATCCAAGAAGGTCAGTGGCATCTTGGCCTGTATCAAATATAGTGTGGCCAGAAGGACTAATGAAGTGACTGTCCCCCTGCACTCAGTACTGGTGAGGCTGCAACTAGAGGACTGTGTTCAGTTTTGGGCCTCTCACTACAAGAAAGACATTGAGGTGCTGGAGAGTGTCCAGATGAGGGCAACAAAGCTGATGAAGAGTCCGGAGCACATTTGTTAAGGAGTGGCTGAGGGAGCTGGAGTTGTTTAGTCTGGACAAAAGGAGGCACAGCCATAACCTTATTACTCTCTACAACTACCTGAAAGGAAGTTGTAGCAGGTGAGGATCAACCTCTTCTCCAAGGTCACAAGGAAAAGGCCTCAAGCTGTGCCAGGGGAGGTTTAGACAGGAAATTAGGAAAAAAAATTCTTCATGGAAAGAGTTGTCAAGCACTGGAAAAGAATGCCCATGCGTGTGGCACTTTGGGACATGATTTAGTGGTGGACTTGACATGATGGGTTAATGGTTGGACTTTATGATCTTAGAGATCTTTTCCAACCTAAACTATTCTATGGTTTTATTATTTGACTTGATAATATTATTTGATTCCTCTTATCCAGCCTTTTCCAGGTACTCCTGATTTCACTTAAAATGTATCAGTCTTTTCTTTTTTTTAAGCGTGGTTAGAACAACTAAATAGAAGGTTTAGTTGCTCTAAAACAACAGTACTGCCTGTACAGTCAGGAATCAGGACATTTGCAGAGAGAGTCTGATAGCAGGAGAAGGACAAAAATAAGGAATTTTTCTGCTTGCCCTACATGTGATCTTTTTGGAGAAATCCTGGTTATGTGAGCTCATGTAAGGCTATAATAGCTCTATGCAGGAAGGGAAGCTCAAGTGTAAGGCAAAGAATCCTTGCTATAGATGTTCCCCATTAATTTTCAAAGAAAATTAAAACAACTCAGGTTTTGATAGATTTCAGGGTTCATGTGAATCATAAGTATAGAAAAATAAAAGGGAATACATGTTGCCATTCACTTGGGCAGGACTTGAAGAACCATTATATAGGTACATTATTAACATACTTAGCGGAGCTTGTTCCCCAAGGGATACCATGAAAAATGATATAAATGCCCGAAAGATTTTTTTTTCTGTGTACCAAGAAACACCTAGGATTAGGTATGTGGAGACTTCATGTCCTTCCCATGTGTCACAACATTTACCCTTTTGTCCCTTCTCTGCGTTGGACAGAGCAGACATCAAGTAGGTGTTTCCTAAACAAACAGTATCATGTCTTCCAGTGGAAAGGGAATGTCTGAAAAGGGGTACAAAAATTGGGTGAAAGCATTTGAGAAGTGGAAGACAATTCATGTGACCCTTATGCTCTTTCTGTGCTCCAAGTAATACAGGCACCAGGAAGGAGCTGGACCAGCCCCTGAGCTGCCCTAACTCAGGCTGGGTTTTGGTGGGGAACAGAGAACCATTAAAAACACTCCCTGTTCATGGCAGTGTTCCTTTGATTTTTGGAAGGCATGGTAGGTATATGTTAGATCAGTGACTTATAAATTTCTTTTTTTTTTTTCACACTGACTGTCTTATTTCTATGGGGCTCATGAACCTACTAATCCTAATTGCTCACAGCTGTGACCTAGAGTTTGGAAATCACTGACTTGAGCAGACATAAATATTTTCCTTGCATAATACTCAGGAAACTGACCTTATCAATTTATTTTGGGATAAACTACTAAATTAGGATAAAATTTAATTTTTTCCATGATGATTTGTACTGTTCACATCTCCCTCTTTTATGTTACACATAAAATAATTCTCATTCTATTTGACATGTAAGCGATTTGTGGATATCTCTACTAGATATTCCATTAATTAAAACTGTGTAAAATCCTGGGCAAACTTAATATTGGAATGATACTGATGAATTGTAAATAATTCAGAAAAATATAATGTAGAGGGAGAAGACACTGGAAAAATTGCTTTACAAAGAAAGAGGGAAAAAATATAGATGCATTTTGACTGATCAAATGAGACTTAAGATGGGTATAGTAATAGAGCACAATTATTTTCAAAACGGAAATACCATGGCTGAAAGGAATGGTTTATTTTGGCACAAGGATTACAAGTAAGCATGACAGGATGAAACTTAAAACCAGACCTGTCAGCCTACTAGATGAAGGGAGCTCCACAACCACTTCTATTAAAAGCTGGGTTTGACAGAGAACTGTTCTAGGAGATCTTTCTGTACTGGCATAAAACATGTCCAAATGCTCCTCTCTTTGCTTTAATTTCAGCAGTTCAAGTTGAAAAACTGCTAGCATATTTGTGTAATACTATGTCTGTTAACATAGTACTATACAGTGATATGAATGAAATTGGTCTGCTTAAAAATTTTATATGACTACTTTTATTCTAAGCTTTAGCAAGCTAAAGAGGGGTAAGGAACCTGTCAAGTATATCAGAAAGACAGAGAAACACTTGCTACCAATTTTTTTTAGAGCAGCAAGAGAGGTGATGGAGGTCAGCAGGATTGCTGGTGGGATTCCCTGTGGTTTCCAGTGATCTCACAGTAATATGTAAGCAGTATTTAAAACCTAAATGGAGTTCTGGTGGATATGAG
Organism: Myiotriccus ornatus; assembly: GCA_036023395.1. Lineage (NCBI taxonomy): Eukaryota > Metazoa > Chordata > Aves > Passeriformes > Tyrannidae > Myiotriccus > Myiotriccus ornatus. The sequence goes on from JAYRBT010000114.1 coordinate 98,416,719, forward strand.
TGGGAATGGGAAGTTTGTGCTGCGCTCCAGCTTTCTTAATTCTTTGCAGTGTGAGCTGATGAAACCACACTATTGCTGTCAAAGGCCGGGTTAACATTTAATAGCCCTGTAAAACTTTAAACTTACTTTCAGAAAGTCTTAAAACATTGTTATAGCCTGGATTAAAATTCAGTAGAACTATTAGGTTTAACCACTACCTTTCATGTAAGATAGCTTTAAAAAGTCATTGACCTCTGTTAAAGGAGAAGGAAACGGAAGTAACAGAAACTTCAACAACAAAATATAGACAAAAAACCGTCCAAGCTGGAGACAAATGTAAGGCAGCTCAGGGATAGTCTTTATCTGAATAGGTTTGTTTGGAATTTGAAAACAAGGAGAAATGCTCAGAGAGAGGAAGAGAGCTGGCATAGCTGGAGTGGTAACTCTTCCGTGGCTCTAGGGGCCATGCTTGCAGTGATAGGATGTAGGATAAAGTATTTTAGTAGGAAGCTGGATAAAAACTGCTATGACCATGAACGGTGAAATTCGTGTTCAGATTTGTCATGCTTGAGGAAACAGGATTATGTGCAGTTTTTGCAACCAATATTTTCTTCATCTTTTGTTTCTCTTTGTACATAAAACAAACTGTAAGATACCACTTTTCATCTAGTGAATAAACACACTAATAGTGATGACAATAGGATAATCCTTCCTTCCTTTTGGTCATTTTCTCCTCCTGTCTTAGCTGAGAATTAATCTATTCTGAATTAGACATACTGTACCCAGATAAAAATTAATTAAAATAATTTAAACAAATGTCCATAAACCACATGTAGCACAATGATTATGCTTCAGACCTCAGGTTAACTGAGCCAGTGACAACATTTGTGTTTTCTTTCCTTCCTGGGACAAAGAACTGTTGGTATGAAACTCCTGACACAACTGAATGTTAGAGACAAATTTGAAATACAGACTTTCAGATTTTCTCTGAAATGAATCTGATGTATGAGTTTCCTCATAAGTAGGAATTATTTCCCTAGCTGTAGGAGTTAAATATCTAGGTGCTGGGTGTTCCACAGTGCACAACCACAGCATCAGGGTCCTGCTCATATGACTTTTAACTCTTCTGTTCAAGGCTTCTCAGGAAAATGGGTCCAGATTGTGCAGTATTTCCAGGACTTGTTTGTAAGACAACAGGAAGTCTCCTCTGGGAATTCAAGGCAAGGAGAAAGTATCTTTGTGTATCTACTTGCAACTGTTAAAAAGTTGACCCCGCTGCTCCTTACTGTCAGTCACCTGAAGGCTGTCACCTCCACTGCAACAATATTGCCATAGATCATTTTAGTATCTCTTGTCTTATCCAGAAAAAAATCAGATGAATTCTTTTAATCTGTCTCTGAAAGAGATCTTCTTCCAGCAGAGGGAATAGGCATGTACATCAGAGACATCAGTATTTTTGAGGCTCTCGCTTTGCAGTACTGACCAACATGAAAATAATTTTATTGCTTGTGAAGCATACAGAACTTCTTTGGGAGCTATCAAAAGAAAACAAAAAATGTAATCCCAATATACAGGTCATATTTATTTATTTATTTATTTATCTAATCCTAAAACATTATGAGTTCATGAGGAATCATTTACACTCTTTTCACCACACCCCACACCCCTCCCAGTTAAATTCTAAATCAAGTCCAGCATCAACCTTTATGTCATCTACTAACTCCCACTGTAATGGGTTATGTTTTCCTCTCATTGCCTTTCAGAAATGCAGTGTTCAGTATACTTTCTGGGTAGTTTTAATATCAGTAATGTATCTTTGTTTATAGATGGAGTACACATGAAAGCTATTAGGCTCAGGGAGGTCTCAGTCCTTAATACTGTTAATTCCACCACGCATTACAAACTGTTGTTGCCAAAAAGGGATCAAAAATATGATTCCGAGATAATGTAATGGATATAACAGTCACTGTTCTCTTCATGTCCGATGTTGTTACCAGGAAAGATGGAGAGTGTGTGGTGGCCTTTCTTACCGAGGCTCAGGGTGACCTCCTGTCTCCAGTGAGAATGGTAGTGAAAATCCCAGTAGTTTGAAAGGTACCAGTATTTATTTCACCCTTATTCTATAAACCTGAGTTTAAATGAGTTATTTTTGTAGAGGTCATCTCATCTTCACCTTCAAAGGATGAAGGGGTTGCCCCTATGGGTAGCATTCATCTCACTTTAGCCATTTAAAAGTTAGGGGTCTATCAAAGTGCACCATTCAGGTTGCTTCATGTGAGAAAATGGTACCTCAAGCAGATAGCCTATACTGCCCTCCAGAGAGTGATAATGAACTCTGAGGTGACATGAGTGGATATCTAGATATTAGATCATTAGAGAAGGTGAAATTAATCCTGTCATATATATCATGATTAGCTCATAATTAATATTAAAACCAAGTAAAATACAGTGAGCAATTAGATCTGTATTGTGAAACATCAAACCCAAACAACTAATGATATACTAATCATAGTAAGTGAAGTTATTAGAGCTTACCTTCTCAATTCAAACACTCAGATTAATCTAATGAGATAGAATTTTAATACAACTTTATCCTTTATTCTGTGGAAATCTTATCATTACTCTGTACAAAGATGTCTGTTTGTTGGAGACTGTCTGTCTCTGACATACACCTTGCCATTCATTGCATGATAAGGCAGCTGTCAATTATGCTTAAGTGTCTCATTGCTGGTGGCATGTGTCTAAATAATATACACAATGTATTTCTAAAACAATCTAATGGTTCAGTTGAACTAAAGCAGTCTTGCAAGGTAACACATGGGAAGCTGACAGGCTGCCTTAGTTTGTTGGACATGATATATTGCAGTAGGAGATTTTACATTTGCATATTTTCTAAATGCAGTGACACACAGTGCTTGAAAATCTGATAACATCCATGAGTGTTAGGTACAACAGATAAGTGCTATGGTCATCAATACACTTTTGGTAAATACTACTTAAACAGGAAATGTGCCTTTGGCATTTTTGTCTTTCAGTTATCTGTGAATAATTTGCATGATCTCAAGTTTGGTTCTACAGAGATTGGTTTATCTCTTCATCTTTAAATAGTATTTCTGGTTTTCTGGTTTTCATTAAAAAGCTTTTCAGACTCTTCAAAGTCAGACAACATTGTCTTAGAATCCATTACATGCTCAGGTGTTTTATAAGCCAAGTATAATTTCATATGTATATCTTCTTGTTTATGCTAGTGGGGTCTTTTTAAATTTTGCTGGATTTGTCTTCCAAGGACAGCATGAGTTTGGGATGCTGTGGTGGCTCAGACCTATATGAACTTTTCATCAAAAAGCTACAGAAAATGGAAAATAGGTACAAGTGATACATACATATATATATAAATACACACTCACACGTATACAGATAGGTATATACCAATGTCATATTCATATAAATGACACTGTTTCCTGATTTTTCACTAAATTATAGTCTGATTTTGCCATTTCCTGTATGGTAATTAATTTCCTTTATTGCCCTATGGAATCTATTTGGCTTCATGAACCATACAGCTTTAGAAATATGAAGTCTCATATGTAGAATTTTTCTTCCTTTTTCAGCTAGAGAAAATATACAAGATAACTAATGGTGCTGGAAAACTCATCTCACAATGGGAATGTACAGGTAAACAACTACATTTGCAGTATATAATCTCCTCCACAAGATTTCTAATTATTGTTATACTTGTGTAGTCAGGAAACCATGGTCTATAAAGCAAGCCTAATTTCCTGTGGCTTGCACCTGAACATGATAAAAGGTCTTGATCTCCTTTCCTTCACCAAAGGCAAATCACAAAACTGTGACATTACTGTTTAATCCTACAGTGAGTATACACTTCCACCCAAGTAATCCTGGAAGTGTTACCTCTCTGGACTTTCTGTGACTACCTTAGTGTTTCCCTGTAATAAAATGAAGATATGCAACATTAACTCTTTTTTTTTTTTTTTTTTTTTTTTTTTTTTAATCACAATAATTGTATGAGTTTGGCAAAAGACACTGATTAGTTTAGGCAAAACTGTTTTTCTTCTTCAAAATTCTATGCCATCTTGAGAGTGTGCTTGTGTTGGACAGAAAGTTAATTACTACTTCTTCCTACAACAAAGAGAAGACTATATTGATTAGATGTAGCTGTGAAAACATTTAAGAAAAAACAAAGCCCCAGGTTTGTCTATGTAATGTGAGCTTTAGTGCTTGTGACAGGTGCCAGATTTACAATGCTGGAGACTAAAATCTTTTCTACCCAAGGCAGGTACAGCTTTCCCCTGCCTGTCACTCAGCCATGTTCCAGCGGGAGAAGCACCAGATGTGCAAAAGCACTTCATTGCTGTTTAATCCTTTGGTGCTGACTTAGTGGGATTGAATCAGGAACATCAACTTATTTCACATGGGCTAGCAAATAACATTGACTTTGCAGCCTCTGTCCAATAGAGCTGTTAAGCACATACATAACTTTAAGATCAGCCATAACACCAACTCCATCAATTCCTGCACTTTAGGTCCTTACTCACTTCTGTCATTAGAGGATTTGAACTAGTGACTTACAGCTAAAATGTTTCATATCCTTTCACTAATCCCCCCCAATCACTTCCTAACAAACAGCCTTTGGAGACATATAAAACATACTTCACACTGAACTTCTTGGCAGTACATTTATGTTTCACATCATCTAGCATGTAACATTCTCCTGTATCAGAGGAATCTGTTTTATTTTGCTGATGTTCGCTAATCTTCTCATCATGACTAAAACTCTAACGTACCCTGAACAGTACTTCCTTATACATTTAATCCCATGAAAATTCATGACTTATTCAAGTGAGTTAGGTCTGCATACTCATTCCAGAAGAATGCTTATTATTTTGCAAAAAAATAAGTATTTTCAGCAACATGTCCAATCTTATATACTAACAACATTTCATTTGAGCTGCTTGTGGCAAAAAGAAAAAAAAAATACAGATAACAGGAAATGTGAAGAAGGAATGAAAACACTGAAAGCAGTGTTGAAGTGTTGCTCTGAATATAATGTGATCAGAGGCCAAAATCCTATTAATATACAATATAATTGGTTTGATACTAGAAGTTACTTGAAAACGATGTATATATGTAAAGTAGCCATCAGGGATGTCTGATTCAGACCTTTGCAAGCACTTTATAGATGTGAATGTTTCTTTCCTACCATGGGGGAGTCTCATCATTTGCATCCCATGAGCCATGTGTGGAAGCTTCCACAGATGGCTTGCAGGTTTGTCCTGGGAGAGCTCTGGGCGTGGAGCCATGGAGGTCTGCATCATGCAGAAAAAAAAAAAAAAAAGTCCTTCTGCGGTAAAGACTGGAATAGGCTTGCTGGATTATCAATAGTCTTGCTGGTTCCTTATATTACAAATGACCTTACATATAGATATTATATAAGTTTTTTCATTATTTGGTCAAATTCCATATCGGGAGATCATGCTACTGACAGAAATTGCTTGACCACTTCACTGCTCTACTGATTTTAAGTATATTTGAATTTTAACCTAAAGTTAAGTGTGCTACTGCTTTTTTGTATTGGCATTGTCTTTGAGATGGAGGTGGTTCGCTACTGCACGAACCTTCTTGCTGTTCCCCGGTCCCCGTAGCCATGAGCTTTCTTCCCCTGTCACAGCCTCTTTGTGCCCAAGTTTTGGGTATAGTTTGTCTCTTAGAGTTGATCAGGCCTGTATGTAATATTCCCATCTTGGAGCTGCCCATATCTCCATTTGTTTGATGGCACTAAGTTTTCTCTATCCGTACTAGAAATACTGTTCCTGCTAACACTGGTCTTTTTGCAACTGTATTACTTTGATGGTTAACAGAGATCCTGTGACTTGCTAATATACCCAGGTTTTTCTATTCCTCAGTCATTTCTAACAAATGAGCTCTTAGCTTGTATCAGGGGCTTTAGTTATTTAGTCCGTAAGTGCATGACCTTGCATTTTGTGGTATTGAATTTCAGTTACTCCAGCCTGTAACGTCACACAGTTTCTTCCTGTGTGTTTCATCCCAGCCATCCTTTAGAGTCGTATTCCCTCCCAACACTGTATCACTGGGACACATCAGAACTACACCAGCTCTTTTTTACCAAGGGCATTAAAAATATACAAAAAACCAGTGCCAAGATTCCATGTCTGAGGAGTAAGAACCTCCCTGCTGTAAAATACTTTCCACCCAATGCTTAGTCCTTATGGAACCGCTAAACCTTGACCCTTTTTTCTTTTATGCCCTTGTCCTGTTGTGATTAGCATTTTCTCCAGTTTAAACAAAAGTTTCTCATAGTATCACACAGTTGATTACAGTATCACATGGTTAACTGAGATCAAGATGAAGTAGCTGTGACACATACAGTTTTCTAAAGAGAAAGCTGCCTTTTCCAAGACAGGTTACATATACAAAATTAACAGCTGTATCAGTCTAAATGTATGCATCAGTCTACCTAGTAATCATCCATCATCTATCTCTACATGGTTATAGAGAATTTAATTTTTTTGTCCCTTTCTTCCTCAATGCTTGTTTTCTTAAGCCCTTCCTATCGGCTGGGTGATTAATAAGTCCTGTAACCCCATCACTTTTTCCTCTTTCTTAGTTCAGCTACACTCATGTGACACCACTTCTGCTTTAGCTAGATAATATACAGAAAATATTGGAATTGTTTTGTCCTTGTGATCTCAGTGCATCCAGTAGTCTTCCAGAATTACCCATTTCTTTCAATTGGTCAGTCCTATTTTCTGAAGAAGCATGGATTGTTTGCTTACAAATCACCCATTTCACTTAACAGCTTCATACATGCTTATCACTGCACTGAGTACCAGCTACAAAGAATCCTTAAAATAAATTCACCTAGACAACCCTCAGACACAGGGATGGTCCCACTGGAACAGCCTCAATAGAGCAGAGTGAGAGTTTTACTTCCAGAATAGACTGTATGCTGGTGTTTGTAATTTGCTCACATAGTTGTAGGCAGAATTATATTAGAATTTCTAAGGGTCTACACTTCTAATGGCAGATAAAGGGACAACTAGACATCTAAGTCTTTTTGGGAATCTAAAAATCCTGCATTTCTAAACAGAATTGCCACCTAAATAGTATTTGTTACAGTCACAGGTTATGTATTTCTCCAGTCTTTTGTGTGTGCATATCTAGCCCTACATGGTAAAAAACCAGTTTATCTTTCCCTACCTAGCCTTGCCTCCATAGGCTGTGCCCTATGCAGTTCAGTTTATTCCACAAATGAAGCAATGCTTATTTTTCTTACTCGTTTAGGGTAGTCTTGTGTCATAGTGCTGCCTGGAGCCCTTTTTCATGCACATGAAAGCATTGCACACTGCTCAGACATGTACCCGGGAAAGTAAGCTGAAAAGGATAACCTAAAAAGGTAAGTTTTGAGCAGGTGCACAGAGGTTATCTATGCTGCCAGATGGATATACTTAAGAGGAATGAAAAGATAAAGCAATCTCCATATTTCAAGGAGCGTTTGGGAAACAGTTCAATAGTTCAAGAGAAGTTTGTTTTGTTTTGGTTTTATTTTGAAAGCAGATATAGAGTAAGAATGCATCATTTATGATTTTTTTTTCATTTTATTCACAGCAAAATGACATTTTAAGATGTATAAGCATGTTTTCTTACTCTTTGTCCAAACTAGTCCTTTCTAAGACTTAAATGGTTCAGATCAAGCCTTTATAAAGACAGAGGAGATGACATGTAGACTATGGTACATATCATTGTAGATCTATGGTGCCAGCTTTGCATTTTCACTATCTCTACCTAATTATATCAAGTGGCAATTTTATGACAAGGAAAAGGTTATCGTTGACTTATGTAAAATGCTTATTTTGCCTGCTTGCACTGGCACTCGCCAACACACAACTCAGTTGTGACTTTTTAGCATCAATCTTCTTCAAAATACCACTGCTTCCGAGCAGAGCTTGGATGACACCTTTTAAATGATTCTCTCAACAATTCCTCCTCTCAGCCATGAGCACACATGCACCTGAGCACAGATCACTTTGCTGTTTACAGTTTTCTTTCCAAAATACTGCTGCATTCATGTGGTGGCTGATATCACCCCTGAAGGAAATGAGTGCATGGAAGCTGTGCTTTGGCATATAACCAGTGTCAATGCATTTTCAAAGAAGCTTTGGACCATTATTTTCTTGCTCAAAAAAGGACTACAGTAATAATTGAAGTAATAATTTTGTGAGAAATTTTGTATGAGAAATCATGCGGGCTTTGCTTCTTGAGGACTTCTTGGAGTAAAATGCCACAACGCAGACAGGGCCAAGCATGTATATGTAAAGTATGTATTGTATGGAATACATGTACGTATCTCTGCATCACACTACACTTCTAACTTTCAAGGCATTTTTTTGTTTGATCTGGATTTTTCATATTTTCCCTATCTACTTTGATTTCCCTAGACCCTTTTATTTCCTTCTTCACAGAGGTAGGATTATCTATATTCTCTGCTCCTGCAAAATGGCATGCTTCCTTTGAAGTCTATGGATCTGTGCCAGTTTACACCACTGCAGACTTATTCGATATTGTGTTATAGCTACAGATGGGTCCCAGCTGCAAATCTTGGTGTGGCTCCAAGCTCATCCCAAACTAGGGACTGTTTGGATTCATGATTGTGGTTCAGACCCCTCTCTATGCATGTGTTATAACAGAAGAAGAAAAATAACTTTCTGAATAGGATGGAGGGCCAGTACCTGTCAGGGAGGCTCCCTCATTATGGTTAATCTGCATGAAACTGGAGACCAATTTTTGTGGAAGCCCCCTGTGTAGCTGTGCAGTGTTGCAGAAGAGAAGAGCCTCTCAAAAAGAATGAAATATATAATAAGTCAAAATTTGTGTCTGATCTAATGCAATATTAAGATAAATCTTAATAGTCTGCAGTCACTGGCTTACTGAATGAGTTTATATGCTGCATATCCCTGTCCAGTACAAGAGGCAAAGGCAGAAAATCTCTGTTAAAGTCCAGCAGAGCAATGAAAAAGACATAGAAGCTCAGAGAAATTAGCATATATTTCATTCTAAGAAATGAACACTGTTAAATCCCACATTGTCTTCATTTTTCCCTTCCTGCTAAGACAAAAATGAGAAAATTTTTTTGTATTTCATTAGCAGATCTACAGCTAATTTAAATGAATTAATGATATTTAATTAATGCTTGTTGAAGCTTTGTTCTACTTCAGTTTTGATTCTTGAAGATGATTAAAGTATGTGGGATGTCATTGCCAGTAAACCAGAAAATTCCTGGAAAGCAACTTTGATTCAAGGGATGAACACAGTTAAATGGACTTGCTTAAAATGCTGAAACAATTTTGAGGGTTTTAAAATATGAGTTTTCTTTTGACAGATTACCCCCCCCCCGCATCTTGATTATTATTTTGTGTGACACCTATTTTCAGAGATGAGATGAAATATTGTAAAAGATCAAATAGAAATTTCAGGCCAGACTTTCAGAAGGGTTGTCCAGTTCACATAAATGATAGGTCAAAGTCCTTTACAGATCAGAAAGAGAAGCATGGTAGACTTTGCCAGACTATCTTCCCAAAATATTTCTTCCCTGTTGAAAGCTGACCAGAAACAGGGCTTGAGAAATTCATATTCACTCAAGTCACCACTGGTCTGCCAAAGGTGTTACCTCCAGTAGTGAAGGAATATCCATTTCCTAGCACAGAAGATGTGGAGTCAGAGCTCAAACTCCTAAATAAGTTACTGTTATCTATACATTCTAGTACTGCACCTTAAACTTTTGTTGTCTGTTTGTTTTGTTTTTTTTAATAGTAAGTCTTCACTCACAGGCTTCACAGTCTGTTAACCAGCAGTTTCAGCAGACAGCAGAGATACAGACACAGTGAAGAAGGAGGTTCAGGTGAGGTTGAAAGTATTAAATTTATAGCCTGTGACAGCCCATTGGCCAGGCAGTCCTGCCTTCCTCTCATTCACATTAGAGCTGTATTTACTCAGGGGGAAGGAAGTGTCACCACTGCATATCTGGGTGATGTCTGAAGCAATAACTTTTATACACTACACTCTGTAAACATAAATGCCTTTATAGTACATATCTTTTGTACATTTACAACAGCACATTGAAACCAGTGAATAACTTGCTATCCTCAAAAACAAATATTCTGTCTTCTGCTCCTCTTTTTGCTCAAATATATATATATAAATATACATATGATATTTTTTACATCAATGTAATTAAAACTAAAATTTTATTAATAAATAAAAAACTATATTGTTCTGAGGTATTATTTTTCTAAGTTCCAGAGCCCTCCAATGCTCTTTGCTTTCATGATACTATTCTATTGTAGAGAATAAACATTATGCTTATTCTGTTAACTGCAGTGTTAACTTTTCATGAGAAAAGTTAAGTTTTCATGAGAAACAGGGAAGCCAGAGAATCCAAAGCACACTGAAAAAATTTGGCTTGTAACAAATGCTTACAAATTTGTAGGCAAAATAATTTAATATATACTTCGAGTTGTATAAAAAGATTGCAGTCAGTATTTGCATAAATTTATCTTTCTAAACTGTAAGATACACCACTGCCTTAGTTATATTAACCTTTTCTAAAAATGTGTTATTTCTATAAAGTGTTGTAATGCCATTCCTGTCTCTTAATCAACATGTTATTAGTCAACGATCACTCTCTCAACTGAAAGAAAACAATTTAAGTATTTTACAGAATTTTGAATAAAAGCTGAGGATACTAAGAGGAGGATATTTGGCAAGATGATAATATTCTTTTTCTTCAGTAATCATTCAAACCCCAATCATTTCTTCTGCATTTTCCATATCATGTGGGTCTTCCATTTAAAAGAACATGACATTCTTGACTCAGTTGGAGCCCAAGTTAATCTCTTCTTCTGCCAACAGAATGGTAGTACAATGGCTTGTACTACCCATTACCTAGGATTTAGCACCAAAGGCAATTCCCCAACCTTTGTCCATATAAAACAGCCCTGAGTCTGCAGATTGCATTAGGGAAATATATATATGAAAGAATGTTTTGTTAGAAGTTCAAAGACCCTGTTCCTCAGGGTCTAGATCTGAAACCTTCGATTTAATTATCCCTTACATTATTTATGCATTATTTACACAGTGTTGCCCACAGATGCAATTCCCAAAACACATAGATCTGCTGGCTGGGGTTACCTGACATGACTAAAGGCTTGAGCATGGCTCTAAATCAATTCACTGTGTCCCAAATATCTCTTACGAACATGTGTAGATCAGTTCTGTGGTGTATCAGACTTGCTGGCAACTGTATACCAATATGCTCAAGGAATCCACTGCAGTCCTACTGCACGTAGGGTGTGGAAGTGATCTGGGCTGGTTTGCTCGGAGAAGGCTGCCAGAACCTCAAAAATTATTAGAAAACATGAAGTAAAACCTGTAAGGTTGTAGATAATTGATAAATTTTTAATTTACTGCCAAAACAGCCACAGTAGGATAGTCTGAGTATAAGGAAAAGATTTAACCTGATATTAACCTAATAAATTATATTACCCAGACAATTTTTAAATTATTCATCAAAGCACTTTTTGTACATTTTTTCTTTATTTTGATATCTCCATGCCTAACTTCTTCCTCTAAGTGCTCAAATACATTTTCTCTTGCATCTGTGGATTATTTAGTGGTAACATAGACAGATGAACTCACTTGGGGATAGATTTTCCAGTCTCACTGATCTTTGAATCCTGAGATATCAGTAGGTCCTGTCTCAACACTGTGCACAGGAAGAAGTCTAATATGCTCATCACAGGAGAGCTCCTTCTCACCTGTGCTGAGTTGCATAGCTGTCAATGTGCTGAAAGATGCAAGTCTGGTCCTGAAAACACTGTTCATGTGAGAAAAATGTATTCACAAGTGGCCTGACATGGCAAGGACCCAAGCAACTCTGGCATCTGTCCAAAAAAGCACTTATGCGTATGCTTAGAGCTACAATTCAGCTGTAAGTATGTGAGCAGTAGTGCTGCCTTTGATTGACACTGAATCAACAAGATGTGAGAGGTGATTAGCAAATTTATCAAGTGAGGGCAATATTTGGCCCAGGACTGGACTTCTGTTGTTCAGTTCCTGAATAAGGAAATAGAAGCTGTTTGTAGGGGTAGCACAGAATTTCCTTGACACTGAGATTTTTCAGGCAGACACAGGGACATTAGACGAAGAATTATAAGAGTTTTCCTAGTGTCTGAACAAATGAGAAATGTGCTGAATAAATATGTTAACACTAATAAATAAATCTTGGAGCTCTGCTCACTGACTAATACAGAAGTCTTAATGAAGAAAACTGAATACATTCTGTTTACTTGCACAATACCATTTGCCTACATGGATAAATTTGGTCAAATGTGGTCTTTGCTTAAACAACACCCCCTTTACAAAATGCACTGCTGAATTACTGACAGATTGAAAGACAAAGACAGAAGACTTTTTCCAAGATTTAAATAAAACACAACCTCTTAAGTCTATTCAGATTCAGAAACAAGAAATGTCTCTACTAATCCAAGGTTGAAAGATGCTGAACTTGAAGGCAAATGAACCTATTTATTCAGAAGTTACATTTTCTGCTGTGGTGTACGTGGTTATTGCATAATTTTGCTCACAGTTCCGGAAGCACGAAAGTGTGAGGTAGTAATAATCAGGAAGGAAGATGTCTAAAGGGGAATTTATTTTGGAGAGGAGGCATGGAGCAAACATTAGCCCACAAGAATGGTTTTCAAAGGCAAAAGAGAAATTAGTGTATTCTGAGGACTTTTACCTATCTCTTCCCATTTCTGGGGTTTCTGAGCCATCCAGTCCATTTTACATAAATCTTTGTGTTCTTGCCAGCAATTTGGAGTTCAAATATCACTAAAAGCCAGTCAAACATTGTTTTCAATTGTATTTTGGTAAACTTCTTCTTAAATTAGGATTTAGCAATTTTATTTTAGATTCCTATTTGGAGAGGGGAGGGACAACGATGACACACAGAATTGACAAGATGGAAACATATTTGAAAGCAGTGTTTCTGTTCCAGATAGAAATGCATGATCCCCAAACTTCCAGATTCTATGGACTTTCAGTAGTTTATACTATCATCAGCCTTTTTTTTTCCTTACTCAATTTAGTGTTTTTGGCTTTCAAAATGATTATTTTGAACATGCACTTGAGGTTCCAAAGCAAATTTTTAGACTATTGGGTAATCAGTTCCTTAGGTTTACACAGAATCCACAAAATACGCATTCATGTCAAATTTTGCCTTGCTACATGAAGTTATTGAAAAATCTGCTCAAAATGCAGTTGGCCAGTTTGTAGCTAAATTATATACATTAAATCTCTTCTCTTCATGAATAATTTGGGTTCAGCATTTTCTTTGTCTTGAGCATCAGCTTGAACTTTATAAACAGCTATTTGCAGTAGAAGGTACATTTAATTCCACAACAGTTGATATCGAGAGCATATTGTTGATACAGGTTTCAATAAAAACCTTGTGTTTCAAATTGTTTCTGCCCTAGTTTAACAGCACAGTTTATTGTTAACCTGTTTCCTCTTTATCCCTTCTAGCTGCAGATTTATTAGCAGAAACACACTGTGCAAATGATGATTTATAATAGAATCATGTTGCCTGAGAAAATGTATTGATTTAGAATGAAGTTGCAGTCCTTACTACAAAGGCAGAACAAAAGAGATAAGAGGGATCTGCCTTGAGTTAAGTTAAATTTCTCTGACTGTCCTGTGCACACATTTTCTTGCTTTTGTGATATTTTACATGAAAGAGAAGGTTACACTGGGCATTTTTTTGCATTCAGTTCTTGTGATCTGCGTTCCTCAATATTCCACAATTATTATGATTGTTCAATTCTTTCATCAGTTCAAAGCAGTACGGCGTTTACCTTAGTAGCATTTAAAATGAACCAATCAATAGCTAGATGTTTGCTGTTAAGAATGATGAAGAAAGGTTGAGTGGGAGGCAAACAAGGTTACCTACTTTTAATATATTACCTAATTATTTTCTGTGTTGGAAGGAAGGCATGCCTTCATTTAATTGATTCAAATACACACACATGCAATTAATGTGGATGACCAAAAGTGTATACTACAAATTCAGTTCATTTTTTACTGCTTTCATTTCTTTTTCAAGTGCCATGTCTTCTCTGAATAAAATACATTGCTTGATTGTTTAAACTATCATTGAAACAAGAATTTTAAGACAGACAGGTAGCTTTAGTATATAAAAAGGTGGGAAAACACGTGTGCTTATTCCTTAAGCCAGGGCATAGGAAAGGTATCCTGTTGTTGAAAGAGTTCACTTGGTTTTGATATAACATTTTTAGACACGTGAACTTTTTATCTTTTAAGTTCTGCTATAGTTTCTGCATAGTATTCATTTCACTTGAAGCCTCTATTGCAATACAATTTCAAACACAGATTTTGTTAAGCTTTCTGAGATCCCAGAAAGTCTGATTATTTATTCAGAAATATTTTGGGCGAACTGATTCTATTCATTATTTCATAAAAGGATTCCTCTGCTACTAATTCTTCATTTCTTTACTAAGCAATTCCTTTACTACCAAACCAGCGCCACTATGCCTAAGTTTGCAACAGCATCAAAAAAAAAGCACTATCACTAGCCATGGCTCTGGGTTTTTTCAGACCTTTTTATGAAGGACCATCTCCTGGGCTGCATCCAACTTGTTTTCCATCCACAAAACCACATTCTTTGACTGTCTCCAGCTTGCTTAGAAACCACACTCCCTGCCCTCAGGCTTTCTTCTGTTTCTGAACCTCCACAGCTTCCAGAGGTTCCTCCAGCTCCTTAAATGCCAAAATGAAGGCTGAGCATCTCTGAAATGACAGGCTGCATGAAACAGCAACAACATCCTGAAACAGCATCTAGGGAGGAAATTAAAGATGGGTGCCCTCAAATTGCAAAGTGATGAGGAAGTATTCAGTGTGCTTATGGTGGGAGCTGCAAATAAAGGAGGAAATTGGTGCTAATAGCACCTTGGCCTGATCCAGCTTTCACTGATTTGTGTTATCTTCAATCAAAGCTGAATCAGGATCAAAGAGGAAGAAAATAACACAGTATACAATGTTAAAGAGTGACCCAACAACAATATATGAAACAACAAATGGAGTTATTTTCCTCTTGCTGTTGATATGACCTTAATGTGGTTATTTTACATGAAATCAAGACAAACATGTACCTTGATTCCTATGCTGTGCCCCTTTTGTACCCTTTGTCAATACTTGGGATCATGATAAGAAATATGTTCTACTTTTCTTTTTGAAGCTGAGTCTTGTTCTAGCCTCAAGTGAAGTTGTAAAGCTCTTGATTTTTCTTAAAGACATTTTCTTGCTTCTGTCTCTTCTAAAGAATATTTTGGCCACCATTAAACAATTATTAGCATTGCATTTTCAGGGTTAGCCATGTCTGTGCTGACATATCACACCTTCTGGCACAATTGTTACCCATTTGATTCAGAAGAAATTAAAAATCACTTTACAGAGACAGAAATATTTTTCTATCCCAAAAACATTGCTAAGAGGTAGCTCACTGCTTTTCCAGCCAGTCACTTAGCACATTTTCATTGTTCAATATCGAGGTCACACTTGACAGAAAGAAGAGATTTATTTTCAACATTCCTTCTAAGATGCAATGATTCTGTAGCAACTTTGTTCAATGTTTGTATCACAACAGGAGCTGCTGGGAACGTTTTGATAAGACTGGAGCTCTAATTCAATCTACATCATAGTAACAAGGGTGGGAGAGAAGGGCATATTTCAAATGTCCACTTCTCCTTGTATTAGATTCCTGAAAAACAAATCTCACTAAACAACAGAATGTGAATTAATTTTTAGCTCATTTATCTAGCAGAGTGACATCACCTTCAACTGTGACTTTGGCTCTAATGTGTAAAGATAATGTTCCAAGATTTGGTATGTGACTCCAGATTCAGTGAAGTATTTCATGACCTCAAGTATTTATAAGTGGATGTATCCATTCCTTGCTGCTAAATTCCTCAGTGATAACTGCAAATTTCTACAGTGAGCTTGAACAGTAAAATGGCAGTTCTAATTATTATCCATAATTGTAATATTCTTTAACATCTACAGAAAATCCTTATGTTAGTATGGAACAACTGTATTTTGTCAATAAAAGATAATAAATGAACAAAAGAAACAACTCAGTCTCAGGCATATATATTTCTCATTGGATTTACTTTTGCTCAATACAACAGAGGATTAGTCATATGTACTGTTGATTTAATTATACATACTGAGCAATGTACATATATGTATATATTCTTAACCCTCCTTAAAGGATCATAAAATCATACAATGTTAGGGGTTGGAAGGGACCTTAAAGATCATGTATTCCCAACCCCCCTGCCCTGTGCAGGGGCACCTCCCACTAGACCAAGTTGCTCAAGGCCTTATCCAACCTGACGCTGGACAGTGCTGGGGCATCCACAACCTCCGTGGACAACCTGTTCCAGTATCTCCCCACCCTCACAGTAAATAATTTATTCCTAATATCTAGCCTAAATTTTCCCTCTTTCAGGTTGTAACCATCGTTCCTTGTCCTGCCGCTACAATTCCTGATGAAGAATCCCTGTTTGGCTTCCCTGTAGGCCCCCTTTAGATACTGGAAGGTTGTTATCAAGTCTCCACACAACCTTCTCTTCTCCAGGCTGAACAGCCCCAACTTTCTCAGTCTGTCTTCATAGGGAAGGTGCTCCAGTCCTCTTATCAACTTCATGGGCCTCCTTTGGACTTGTTCCACCAATTCCGTGTCCTAATGCTGGAGGTGCCAGAACTATACGCAGTACTCCAGGTGGGTCTCACAAGAGCAGAGGAGAGGGGTGGAACCACCTTCTCTGGATGGGGAAACAGAGTTGACACACCTTATCCAGGGTAACTCTGGGCAAAATCTGGGAAGAAATCTGACAGTATTGTTCTAGAGCTCTTTTCTTCAGTCCTGATGAAGCTAAGCTCCTGGAGTCAACTTAGCTGCTAAATGTTGAAGGCTTTATGACCAAGATTCAATAGCATTCTTGAACATGTCTGCTCCTAGGCACAATGCCTAGAACTACAGAGCTTGAAGTTAGGTGAGGACTTAAGCACTCTCCTAAAGCTAACAACTTCACAACATTAAACTTCACAATTCCTATAGAATCGGATCCTAATGCTGTTATATAACAGATAAAGACACAAGGCTTACCATGAAAGCAACAGCAATTCAGCATTACACAATAATATCAGAAAGGATCACATAGACTGAATGAAGAGCTGGTTGCCAACTGTTGGCCTGGAAAAGGGTAATGGTTTCCCAGTAAATAAGTTGAAGGCAAGAGTAAAAGGCATATATATGTAAGCAGCTAAATAACACCATTTGTGGTGGACTACAGACCGGAAAAGCAAGGTAGGGTATTCAAAGGATAAATATTGCTGTAGATGTCCCTTAATGCAAAAGGTCATTTTCAGAATTGTGTTGTCAAGATGACTCTGTTGTCACTCTTGAAGATTGTACTGTTTAATATATTTAATAGTGTCTCACCATGGTACATTGTTTACATTTTCAGATAAATGACACATGATGTTCTTTTGCTATGTGTGTCCCCTTTTTAGCTGAAGCAAGTCATGGAAGGATAATTACAAACCGAGGGACTTTGGAGTTGGTCGAGCAGCTTAGACATTTACTGGGCTTAGTGAATGTATTCAAAGAGTCTCAAGGTGCTTGTTAAACTGTTTTGGAAATAAGAATATGTAAGAAAAAAAAAGAATTTTCATCACAAAACTTTTGATTTTATTCAACAGCCTCAAAAATGGCAAATGTGTTCCCTATGTTTTTTCCTAGATGATTAGAAGAATTACTAAGGCTGAAAAGAAACACTGGTTTGATATTAACAGCAATCACTCTCCCACAAAGTAATATCCAAGCAGTACAAAAATACTGAAGCCTGTAGCATCTTTTAGGGCTTTATTCTTCTTTGGAAGACTTTAATGGCATCTGAAATGGTAAGCTATGTCTTAATTCCCTGACATTTACTCAGAGACAAAATGCTTTCTGCATCAAAACTCTAAGACATGTAAGGGCAAAGATTAGTGAATTTGTAAATGGACAGGTAGTGACCAATATTTCTCATATAGCTCATAAAATTATAGGACACTCATGGGTTACAGTGTATAAAACACTAACTCTTTGGAAAATACTAGCTGAAATATTTAAATTCAGAAAATGAGTGTAGAATTACTGGTGTATTCAGCAGTAAGGCAGTTGCATTGTAAATCAGCACCTCAGAAGACTAAAATAATTCTGTCAACAGGGAGGAGAACAGACTGTGCAACTGTGATGAACTATCAGTTTGCTGTCAAACTCTTCTCTCAGTCTGACAGTGGTCCTCACTGTTAAAACTTAAGTGGTGGCATTCCATAAAACTATGCAGAGGATTAAGATCATTTAGGATCTCTCTGCCTTGGTTTGATGGTCACTTAATTATAGCTTATAAGACCACTGGAAATAGTTCCCACTGACTAAAGTGCCTAGAAACATTCAGTATATAAAAGCTACTAGAAGGAATAAAACTTTTTTATGTGGTATTTTTATTTTTGTTAATGGAAAATGTTTCATAATGGGGCATCTCAAGGACTGACTTTCAGCTGGAGTTAGATAAATAATTGACATTTTCACCTTTGAAAATCTTCCACAAAGAGAATTTTACTGTTATTTTGCCATGGACAAGTTATGGCTCCTAGAGTTCCCAACCCAAATATGAAATTCTGGTTGCCAACACGGCAAGACCGTGTCCACAGTGAGAAACCATCAATCCAGATTTAATTCACTTGGGAGAACTGTCTGTGTCAGAAAGGTTAAAGAGGTTTTTTGTGCAGAAAGGATTACTGAGAATGAATACCTTGACATTCAGCTATGGTACTGTGCACTTAGCAGTGTCACAGTACTATCACATCGAGTACAGGGAAAAGATGCTTGAATTCCATACCAACCAAATTTGGGTAACTGCTTTAACAACTTGGCAGCAGATGCAAACTTTCTCCATTTTTCTCTCTTAGCCCTGTCTTGAACACTGAACATCTAGATCAGGAGTAGACCACGCCTGAGCATTGTGGGGATGTTCTCCAGTCAGATTATCAGAGGTAATTAATGTTTCCTCCTTTGATATATGTATGTGTGTGTGTGTGTATATGTATGTGTGTGTGTACACATAAGTATATATTTATGCATACACGAATATCTACATCTGTATCTATAGGCCACTTCTACATGACATTCCTGATATTGCTACAAAGCGTCAGAACTAAACCATTCACTTACCCAGTTAGGACAATCTGCAACATTCCAGCAGCGGGGCAGCCATCTTGTGTTATCTCTGGGGATTTTTATGAGTTTAACCTTCTGCCACTAAAACAAATCTAAGAAATACTTGGATAACTCCAAGCAACAGGGAAACAGTCTGGTGTCTGGTTGGTTTCAGAGCCTTTAGCAATAAGCAACTAAACCCCATCACTTATGCTCAATACTGAAAGAAGGAGATAGGACTGGCCCCTCCAGCAACAATGTTTACAACACCCACCTGGAGACTCACATTTAAGTCTTCTGTAGAGCAATGATTTTAAACCATATTTTTTGTTTTCTAAGAGACTGCTGTAACTACTAGACTATGAAAATTTGACAGTTCCATTTTACCAAACAATAATAAAATCAGGAAATTTGCAAATAGCTGCAGGCTTCTCTAGAACTTGTGTTTTTTAGGGAGCTTTGGATTATATTTCTTGTTGATAACAACAACTACAACACAGTAATAAAAACCACAACAATAATTGCAACACTCTGCTAAAGAACAGGTCTGTATGAATGGGCTACTTTCATGATCTACATCAGATACAGTAGTCACCAGGAAATAAAAAAAGATACGAATTATTTAATCTTTCAGGTTTCTTTGTGATGTTTTTCAGATTGGTTGTTTGCTGGTTTTATTTGTTTATTCATTTTTGTTTGTTTGGGGTTTGTGTTTGGTGCTGGCTTTTTGGTTTGGTTTGGTTTTTTTGGTTTAGTTTTTTTTTGTTTATTTTTCCGACAGGTCCAGTATCCTGCATGGTTGCAGACTAGAACAGCCCTCAAAGTCATATTATATTGGTTGCATTTAAAAATTCCTTCTTCAAAATGTAGTAACACTCCACAACCCAGAGCATCTGTAGGCAAAGATAAACCAGACAAATAATGAAAGCATTTCCTAGAGAGCAGCCAGGCAGCCCAGGATATATATGAACACTGCAAACATTTTGTGCAGCTAGATATGCTAGTCAAAATTTTCACTTAAAAGCAGATTTCAAATTCTGTCCCTAAATATGGCCATTAGAAAATAAGTAGCTCCTGGAAATAATAAAATGATATCACAGTGTTTTTATTAAAGGTTGAAATTTTTCTCATTGTGATGAAAAAAAAAGTAATGAAATCTACTAGTCCACCTTGACGCAGTTAAAGTCACTGATTTGTTCCTCAGATATCAAAAAGATATTCGATCAGGTCAAATAGACCTTCCTTTCCTATACATTGTGAAAGCCTGGATTTGACTTTTTTTGCTTTTTTCCCACTAAGAGTATGAGGTTTGGTCAATGATGGGTTATCATAATTTTTTCTTCATAATTTCATGCATTTTTCAGGGGGTTCAACTAACAGGAAAATGCTCAAATTTGAAGTATCGTTGTTGCTAACAGAATCAAATCAGTCATGTAC
The DNA here is from genome assembly GCA_036023395.1 of Myiotriccus ornatus. Taxonomy (NCBI): domain Eukaryota; kingdom Metazoa; phylum Chordata; class Aves; order Passeriformes; family Tyrannidae; genus Myiotriccus; species Myiotriccus ornatus. The sequence goes on from JAYRBT010000114.1 coordinate 98,437,516, forward strand.
ACAGTCACTTTTATCTTATTTTTAACCTCTGGTTTGTACCTCCTAACTTTACTTTTGTGCTCAGGGAATTTCAATGTAATTGCTGTACACTAAGGCTATGTATAAATTCCAGTGCTATTAAAACTAATTAAAACTATTCTTTCTCATTAGATGGAATCCTCTGAAGTTAGGAAGGATTGAACAGCAAAAAAAAATTATATAATTTTAAGACATTAAATTTTAAATATAGACTTGCAAACTACAACTTTCTATTAATGTTCTGCCAGACAGTTTTTAAAAATGTATAGTCTCATGTGTATAAGGAAGAAGACTAAAGAATAAAGTTTTGTAGAATAAAAAAAATTCTGAAAGATAACTTTGGTATTTTTACTTTTTTTTTTTTTTTTAATGATATATGTTTTATTAATAAGACCAAGATAACAACCTTGGAATTTGCTGAAAAGATGGTTCATGTCATTCCTGTCCTTCTGTCTTCCCTCGATCACATCTTGTCCACTCCAGACAAGAACTATACAGGCACAATTGGGGTGCATGTTGCAAATCTTAATTTCATAAAGTAAAAACTGATTGAATAATTATATTTTAGCCTTGGAAAAATTCTCCTTTTGACTTTTGCTCCATCCATTTCTCCCATCAAACAGATAGTTGCTGGGTGAGGCAGGTGCTATTTTTAACTAACAGCTGAACTATTCCTTTATCACCTTTTCATTTTGAATGTTCTTTCTTCCCCATCTCACTGAAGGGATATTTGTAATTTTAAAATTCATTAGATGAATCCAAAGACATAGGTTAGGTGGATTTCTGAGGAAATGCCTACAGCAGGTCACCAAAATCAGTTTACTTTTCTTGTGTTCAATCTTCCTAGACTGTCTTAATTTAGGAAGAAACAAACCAGTGCATTTAATAGACTCTGGCATACATGACCCAACACTTCACACAATTCAGTTAGATATGGAATCAAACATGGGCTACTTTGCACAATTTAATACATGTTGGGTGGCATGTAAAGAACAGGAAGTCTTGTTCAAATGAATTTTTGGCCCTGTTTCTATGACAATACCTGTGGGAACTGAAAGAAAGAAAAGAAATTATAAAAATATTTAAATATTCTTGTCTGCTACAGTTCATTATGAAAACCATGAGAAAAGAAAGGACAACAGTTTACTTTACATTTCAGACATTTCCTGACACCTATCAGGAAATTCATCTAACCAAAAGGAACAAGATTTCGATTTCACTTTTCGTGTTCAGTAACCATTCAGAGGCGAGGTACCTGATGGAGGTCGGCTTCCTGCAGTGGCAGCTTTCCAGGCAGCCAGCCCTGGAGAACATGAGCCTCTGTGGAGCACAGCTGGTCCAGCTGCCTCACACTGGAGCCTTCAAAGTTATAGCTTTTCGTATCATCTTCTTTCAAGTAAAGAAAAGAAAAAATGAACAACGTTAAAATGTGTGGACTCTGATATCTATAATTTAAAGTGAAGTGGCACTTCTTTGGTGGGAGAGTTCTTACACACTGTAAGCCATCTGAAAGTCAGACCTTTTAGCCTAAACCTGTTATTGTAAGCCAGTCACTAGAGAAAGATAAACGTCTTCACACTTATCTCCCTCCAAAGCATGCTTTCTAACTCTCTGCTTCCTGTGATGCTGTATGCACCACAGTGTTTCTCTTGGTCTTCTGTGCAGAAGTAGGTAATTTTTTTCTTTTTGGAGCTCATCTGTGTGGACAGACACACTTACAACCTTTCCTCTGGGTTTGGAAGTAAGAATTACTTTTCTGGTTTCTGTGATAACTTCTGGAAGACCTAGACTGGGTATATACGTAAGGTAACAATTTTTAGCCCATGATATATGGCTTATTGCACTGGGTTTTTAACCATACCAGCAGTTTCATTCTTGGCCTCCTTTACTATTAACTGAAACATATTAAAAATACCAAGGGAATGATTCAGTGTGGAATGATCACCCTTGGATATCCTACAGTGTCTAAAATGGCACAAAGGACTTACGTGCCAAAGTTTTTTAGCATCAGCTGTTGTCAGAAATGAAGTTACCTTCTGGTACTTTTCTTTTGCACATGCATCCAGATTGCATAATCAGATAGTAAAGCTGTTTGTTTAGATGTCCACATTGCTAGAAGTCTCAACCATTCAGGGCATCTTCCCTCTGTTTTCATATTCATATTAATATTCTTATTCATATTCATATTTGTATTCAATATTCGGTACTCAAACTTCATATTCAACATTCATATTCATATTCAGTGTAGAGCTCACAGTATGCTGCTGTCCTGGTGGGAAAGGAGTCAGGTCATATCTCAGACTCAGCAGGCCCACCTGGTGCAAGGAAGTCTCTCACCTCTCCAACTCGTTCTCATCCCCTACTGAACTCCCAGAGGCTTTCATTTCTATCATGTCAGCCTCCTCTATTTAAAATGCACTCTGAAGCCTGAAGCTTACCTAACCTACAAATCTCTTAAATTCTCTTGTTATCATTATGCTGCTCATCCCTCAGCACAGCCATGACATCCCTGACTGACGTCCATCTTCACCTTCAGCCTGGAGCAATTGTAGTGACCACTCACTGGCTGGCCAGGATACTCGGAGAGAGAGAGTGAGGTTATACCATAAATAAGAGGATTAAATAAAATTACCATTGAAGGAGATCATTGATTTACTTTAATTGTATTAATTGTGTCTTTAATTGATATTTATGTGTCTCTGATTACCACAGCAGGATTAGGAAAGATGAAGAGAAGGCAGACACAAGTGCAGAGCCAGTAATGTACTGTTCTTTTGTACTAATGGTGCTCTATTTATGATCATATGAAGCCTATATTACATTCCATTAAAACAGAGATTCTCTTTTTACTTTGTTATGTCAGAAACCAAGTGTAAGATCTACCTTTAATATAAAAATAACCTAACTGAACCTCAAGAGCTGAGCTAAATCCTGTTGGTGCTCACCCCCACGCTCTGTCCCCTCTTTCTCCCTTACCCCTTGGGTTCTGTGGTTCTGCTAAAACCTCTCCTGGTTTGCAACAGGAGGAGAGAACAGTTTTACATCCTACATATATTTTCAAGCCATGTACAGGAACTGTAATGCAGCAGTGCAGAGGCACTCCAACTAATATACTAATTAGATGCAGATGTGTTCTGCCTCTTGGAAAAATAAAACCAACTGGATGATCAACAAGAGCCAAATGGGTAATTTCTTTTTAAACAAATTGGTTTTATTAACTTAAAAATGCCCATAATCCAACTAGTCTGGCAGACTTTGGATACTTTGAAACCACAAGCAGTATGCGATACCTGTTATTATCTCATACTGCTTTTGGCTGTGATCATGCCATTCTGAATAAAGGACTAACATGTAAGGCTGAAGTCTCTCTTAAATAAAGGACAGCATGTGTGAGTGGTGCCCCAGGAGATGGCCAGGAAATGAACTGTGATTCAGGCTAAATTCTTTCCTTGCTCCTTACTTTCTTCATCAGGAATGCATTTGTACAGTCTGCCCACACAAAGCCCAGCTCTCAGCCACCCTCTCTAAGCAAAGAAGGGTACTGTCAGTGGGAAGAAAACCATGTCAGTCTTGCTCTTAGTGAAGAGGAAGGATTTTAGTGGTAGCTTTCAATGCTACTCATAATCCTATCAGCCACCAAGGCACAGGGGATAGCAAGACTGACGTATTAAGGGTTAACATGGGGCCCTTTCGTCTAAGAGATGCTTCTGTCAGAAAATAAATTCTTATTTAGTTCACACCTTTGATAGTGATGGGAGGAATGTGATGCCTGTGCAGAGATGCTGCAAAGTCAAAAGGATCCCAATGAACATGAACCCCTTGCTGTCTCTTGGCAACTTTGACTTTCCTGAGTGACAGAGGATGGAATGAAGGGCCAAGACTTGCACACTTTTTTGAATATATTAGTTTCTTTGTAAATCAGCATATTTTTATTCCCCTCTGACCCTTTTATTTATGTGGAAAATGATTGTTATGACTTTACTAGAGACAGGAGCAAAAACAATGGGTATTGTCAATACTCTTTGGAAACACAATGGTTGGAAGAGCCGACACTGTCAGTATCTGTACAGTTTAGGCTACCAGGGCTCACTGCACTGCATTGATCTACTTGAACCCTCTGGCATCACTTGACTTCTGAATCCCCCTCTTTGGGTGATGACTAGTGGTCTGGGAGGGCAGCCAGAGGTTTCAATTTCAGAATAAGGGATTACAGGCTACTGAATGACATCTGGGAATTACTGTGGGAGGTCTTTATTTTTCTGGCCACTTAGAGCAAGTCTCTTTTTTAAAGACATACATAATTCAACAAATAAATACAGTATCGTTGAAGCCTAGCTATAGTATCAGTGAAACATAGGTGTGCATTTTAATCTTGGAGAGCAATAAAAGAGTAACAATGGCAATATTCTAACCCGTGAAAGCGATAAAAACTATAGGAAAAGAGAAAGAGGAGATAAGTTTTCATCAAATAGAGAAACCATAGAGATCAGCTGAAAGAAGCAGGAAAAACCCCCCAAAACTTTATTTTTTTACTATTACTGATTTGAGTGAATCTGGATGTGCCTGTCATTCAGGAATAACCTTGGGCCAGAACAGTGGGGTATGAACAGCAGATCTGAATAATTACCTTTGAGATGATTGCTAGTTCAGATTATTTGAGGTTGCAATTACTTCAGATGTAACTTCTTTCATTTTTAATTTTAGAAACATGGTAAATGAGAACTATAAGAGGTGTAAATAAGAATCTAGTGAGATTCATCTGAAAGATGCTTGTTTGAGACAATTGAAGAGAAAGAGCTAAACATTAAAGAAAGAAGAAAGACAGACTTGTAAAGTTCCACATGTTCTAGTTTAACAGAGAGAACATTTATATTTTTAAAGTCGGAACAACTGGCAACCAGAGCCAGATTGGGATGCTCAAGTCACATGTGACTCAGGAGCAGACACTTTCCTCATTTAAGGAGAATTGCACATCATAGTCTGCAGCCATCTCATGAATTTGCGTGGCCTGTGCCAGGAGGTACTGGCAGAGACCTAGACCTATCCTTCAGGTAAATCCACTTGCGTTAAAAAATGTACTTTTCAAGGATTTTCACTAGAAACCAACCAGTTCCTTAAAACCACATAATTTGTCTAATGGTTAATTGCAGCTTCCAAATACAAATGTGTTGAGGTCATGCTTGAAAATATGACCTGCAAACAAAGACAGTTTCAATGCAGATCTTCAAGTCTGAGTGACCATGAAGAAGTTCAAAAATATTCCAATTAATAAGTATTGAAAAATATATTTAAGTCAGTCCTTTTCAAGTTTCTCAATTAATGAAAATTTGTATTAAATGGTCTAGTTAGTAATTCACAAATTATGTCAGGTTCCCCAAAGAACCTTCTTTAGCTTCCTGCAACTGTGTGCAGATGTTGATGCTTTTCCTCTGTGGGTCAAAGCAGAGTCCCTTGGCTACAACCAGGAAAGAGCAGGAGTGCTCTGGGTGCATACACATGGCTAGGAAAGTTTTACGGTCTTATATTTTTAATGGTAGACATACCTTGGAAACAGCTGCAGGATTCCTATTTTAGGTTTCATTTTCCAAAGCTGTGCAGCAGTTATTTTGGCATCTAACACATCTGGACTTTAATCGTGTTCTCACAGCTTCACGGTGTTTGAAAGAGTATGTGGTCGAGCTCTTGCGTTCACAGGATCATTCACAGTATCAAACCACAGAACTATTTCATTTGGAACAGACTTCCGGCGATCATCTCAACCAGCTTTCTTCTCTAAGCCACACTAAATTCAGGACTAAAAATCCAGTTAGAGTTAAACCTTTATCTTTTTTAGGTAAAGGTAATTTTTTAGTCTGGCAGCTTTATACCCCCACTGGTGGTTCCCAAGTCTTCTGTTCTCAGGCAATGTTGCCTGAGAACAATGTCTGCCTGCATCATCATTACACTAAATACAGCCAGTCTGTGTAAAAGACACGCTCTTTCAAATCTTTTCAAATTGTGAGAAATATAGTTCATCTACCATAGCTCTGCAGACAGTGATGTGGGGATGAAAATCTGACATTTTTTTGTTTTAAAATGTATAGAATGACCATAGTTACATATATGGCTTTAGCCTGAATAAAGTTCTACTCTCATCTGTCATAATAATAATTAGGTAATATAGATTCCTTTTACGATTATTATGACAGATTGAAATTAGACCTACATACCATTACAGAATCCGTGTCAAGTGAGATACACACACTCTAAGATCTTCAAGAGAAACATCTCGAACTTCTAAGGCAGAACCTGTTTTTGGAGCTTTTATCCTATAATCAAAATCAAAAGATTGATGTGATTAAGTACCAATCTCGTTGGAGGACTTTGCTTCTCAGCTGGTAATATCTTACGTATCTGATTTTCAGTTCTGTTTTTAAAGGTTAATTTTGCCACTCTTTTTCTTCACTGCTCTATGTAATTTTTGTTTATCTTTCAGAAGCCTGCTCTGACAGTATTTCATGAACTGTTATATAATTCTGACACTCTAGGCTCCAGCTAGTCAATGGCTTAGTTTCTGTCCTGGCTATATTTATCTGTGACTCAGAGGTATAATCACTAACAACACTGTGGAATGATTTGCAATCACATAGTTATTGTCCCAGATTTGGATAAACTTTCAGAAAATAAAGGATCACAATGAGATGTGTGAATAACTTATATCTTAATTTCATAGAAAGTATCGGGATAGCTTTCTGTAATAGGAAGAGTTGTGCTGCAAAACAGGCAACTGCTGTGTATAAACCCAAAAGCTGCTACTCTGCTGGGCTCTGAAAAGCCAGATGGTTTTATTAGTCTTGCCACTTGCTGGAGAAGCCACTGATTCTGCCAGTGTTTGGGTAATAGCTCTGCCCCGGGATCTGTCGGAGCTATGGCACTTCCATCTGGCAAAAGGTTTAGCGCTACACGAGAACTCCAGTCTCATTAACAAACACAGAGCAGCATGCTCTGATGCCAAAGACAGACTCTGTCAGAGCCGCCTTCCCAGCATTTGATCTGTGCACACATTGCAGTGCTGACTTAGCCCCCCATGCACCATGAACCCATGTAGCACTGTGCATGTCCATTCATCCTTTCTGGAGGTGAATGGCTGCTGATCCTGAAAACTGCTGAAACAGCAGTCTTAAATGGACATAAAAAGACTAAGCCCCTATACGCAGAGACAGAAACTACTAATTTATTTAATTTGAAGGAGCGTTCACTTAACTGTATTTATGTGTAACGTGCTAAAGCCACCTAGAAATACAAGTACAAGGCTAGCATAGGAATTCTTGAGAAAGAAAAGTCAGGGTCAGTTCTGCAGCGTTTCTAAAGTTCATTAATTTATAGAGTCTATGGAGTAGAATGTGTTGGTGGGAAGTTACAATGTTATATTCAATTTCTGGAATATCAGAAGTTAGAAATTAGAGCAGAAGAAGTTATCCAGAGTTTAATTGCTGGAGGAAGCACAAACAAAATACAGTTTGGACAAAAAGTATCTCTGAGGAGGACTCTCAGCAGGGTCATTGTGACTGTGAGCTTTCTGACCCTTCTTAAAAGCTTCAAAAGCATCTGTACAGGGCCCAGTATGAAGGATCTTGCCTCTAACAGAAATCTTTGATTATGTGGTTCAAAAAAAAATAGTCATGGATTCAGTAAGCAGGTCGCCATGTGAGCTTTTTTTAATTTAGCCTATGCCATTTGACTGGTGACAGAATATGGGTAGTTTTCATCAACAGATAATTTCATTATTTATATCATACAGTCATCTTTTCAAAATCTCTGGAGAACTGTAGAGATATAAATCAAGCTGCCTTATGACAAATGCTAAGGCAAAACTCCCTATCACTACATGAAAGCACTTTGTTAAAAAAACCCAAACGGTGAGGTAACACAACAAGTGAATTTGAATTAAAATAAGTGGCCTAGAATCACTGTGGTTTTGCTTGAGAATAAGAAATGGGAAATATAACCAGCTAGTACTCTTCGTTCCAAATATTTCTTATGCAGTGAGAAAGTATCAAGAAAACCATTTTACGTGAAGCTAGATGCTCTCCACTGTCTTTTTAATTTTCAACTTCCTTTAGAAAAAAAAAAAAAAGAATAAAGAGCAGTCAAAGCATGGATTTTTGTATTGTAGAATTATGCCTTATTAAAGGAGAAGTTAGGTTGAAACTGTCACTTTGGTTTCTTTTGGTGCTCCAAGTCATATACAGTACTGAGACTGACACTACCAGAGGCAATCATTTAATTACTGACAGTCACTGTCTCCTCAATGTATATTCTGCTTTACTGACACTTTTCTTTACAGAAGTGAGAAAAGTGCATGCCAATGGCCAGCATTTTTCACAAATGTAAACTTTCCTGCTTTATATGCTTTTCAGAGGATGATGCACTTGGCTGCTCCTGGAAAATACATGAATCATGGTTTCCAAGGTATTTGTCACGGTTCCTATTGTAACAAAAGCTAGATGAACAATTGGCAATAATTTATGCAAAGGATTTAGCCACTTTTTCTGGTTTAGAAGTTAACTTCAAGACAACTGTGAGAATTATGAATTTAGTCACTCTCCACTGCTGCTTAATTTCTTTAGGTGAGTGAATAGTAGTCTGACGGTGGTTCACAATCTGCCTGGTGAAAATATTTGTTCCTTGTTGTAGGCTTTGTCCTCTGATTGCTCTATCTAAGTAGGTGTTGGAAACCTGAGTGTGCACCACTGTGTGCATGTGACCAGACTATCCCAGCTGGTCACTTAACAATTTACATGAATGAATAAACTTTGTGAATTTGTGGGTGTTAATTCAAGCTTTAGAGATTACAGAAGTTCCTAGATAGCCTTTCATTCTTCCAGGAAAAGAGTGCGTAAGCAAAAATGGGAAAAGAAAACTGCTAGAAATAAGGAGAGCATGTTGAAAAATTTAAGTATTCCTTTTCTTCCTTGGCACAAGGAATATCCTTATATTTGGCCGTATGCATATCCAGGCTTAAAAATAGCTGGAGTCTTTCCTGACTAAAAGGGAGAAGGGTATAAACCATATGTATTGGTTGTCCAATAGACTTACAGCTACATGTGAATATACTTGTGTGGTCCTGGCTGTGACTGATATCATCATGTGTCTGTACAGATGCCTGCCAGGTACACAGGAAAGAAATTCATCCCCTGCTGTACTAATAGCATTACCCTTCCTGCACAGAGCCCTAGCCAGTTTTGAGGAGCTTGGAAGGGGTTTTCAAGAGAAGTTTATTGATGATTTCAGTGAATAAATGATGTGCACACTGCAAAGCTATTAATTTATGAATAATGTACATAGCGTACTTTTAACCTTTATAATAGGAACAGTATTTGAAAGCTCTTGTTTTTCTTCTGACACTTCTTTCTAGCTGCTTCACTGTGCAAAAACTTCCTTCCCTGATTTTCTTTCAGGAACACAGCACAAGTGTTTTCTAGCTTTCTTTTTTTTTTTTTTTTAATTAATCTACCTACATAGTCTCTGGTCACTGTCATAACTCCACCACCATTATTCTGCCCTGTGCTTCTGGAGACAGCCTACAGAAAGTTAATCTACTTATGGAGCTATGGGTGGTTTGGTCAGTCTCCTCCATGTTCTGTGGCGATGTTTAGGGTATGGACTTCTGCATTTCATCTATTTTACTTCCAAAAGTAAGTTTAATTACACCTTTTTTTTTTTTCTCTGAATGACATTATGTTCTCTTCAGTTTCAAGATTTCATCCAGTTTGTGTTTTATCAAGAAAAAATAGGAAATAATAAAGGCTGAAGAACTTCCCTAAGCATGAATTTTCTCTCCAGAAGGATGAAGGGGACAGTTTTCATGAGGATATCACTAACATATATAAGCTGTACCTACACTGGCATAGTGATGCCAGAAAACGATATCAAACTTCTAAATAGAAACACATTTGGGATTGTTGGACAAAATGGAAAAGAAGCTAAGATAGCAGTGACAGAGAAGATAATTCAATAAAAGGATTTTGCAGTTCCAGAGAACTCAAGAGAAGGACTGTCTACCTGAGGGAAGAGAGCTTCAATCAGTTGTTTCTGTCTATTTTCAGGGTATGATGTGACGTTGCTGCTGACAGAACTGCTATTTTTTCTACCACCTGTTTCAGATTAAATAAGAAGGGTGTTTGTTTCTTTTTTTAGCAATGAAGATAGAAAATAGTGGAAGTTTTACATAGAAGCTGAGCTGAATTCCTACAGTTGGGTACTGTTCTGGAATATTTTTTCAGACTAAAATTTTGTTACATAAAGTTTTTTTTTAATTCATTTCAGAAGATAGCTATTTTGCCAGAATTCGTCAATCTATCTATCTAGTTATCTGTCTGTCTGTCTATCTATCTATCTATCCACCCAGTGGATTTTTTTATCCCAGAGAGAATAATAATGTAGAACTGTTCATGAGAACTGCTATTTTTTGTAGCTGTGGATAAATTTTAAGAAAATTTTCCCATTCCCCGTGCCAAAAGAGTGTATGTAGCTACTGTCCATATATATCTTTCCCAAATGTATTGTCTTTTTTTTTCTTCCAAGTTCTTCCTCACATATTTTTAATAAGTTTTGCCCATACAATTTTGTGTTCTACACTTGTCATCGCCATCTTCTTACAAAGTTTCTAATACATACGAATATTTAGAACTCAGTAAAGCAGAACAATGAGTTATAGAGTAAAAAAAAATCCCTGGAAATGAACCAAAACATACCTCCTCTGCAACTGAAGAGCCTCAGACAAGCTGAGGGTAAGGAGGTTTAATTTGGTTCCTCATCAAATAGACCATAGCTCTGTGAGAAATCAGATTAGGCAGGAAATGAGCACAAATATATAAAGCCCTGAAATTCTAGAAAAAAAATAAATTGATTCCAACCACTATCCAGATGCCCTCTGACAGCATTTCCCTCCCATTTCTACCCTTTTATTCTGCAGGACTAGCTGCAATCCCTGGTAAAGGAACTCAATCAGGATTAACAATGACTTTTCTGTGCTTACTTTGCTAATACCTGCTGCAGTGTGAAACATGCATTTTGTCTCAAAGCCCAAATCAGAAAATGTAATGTTTATAAGTGAAGCAGTGGGGCTTCTACTCCTTTTCTTTAACTTTTTTTTTCTTAGAACACATTAGCTGAGGAAAGGTTTGGCAGGTTAGGTGACTGGGTGCTCTTTGCCTTGGTGCACTGCACTTACTCATTCTGTCTGTGTTAAAACAAGGACATAAAACAAAGAGATCTAGTGCACATTCAGCAAGTTTGCAGATAACATCAAGCTGAGTGGTGCTGTTGAAACACCTGAAGGATGGGATGCCATCCAGAGGAACCTGGACAAGCTCGAGAATCTCGGTCCACGGGAACCTCATGATGTTTAACAAGACCAAGTTCAAAGTGCTGCACCTGGGTCAGGGCAACCCCTGGAATCAATACATGCTGGGGGATGAACAGATCGAGAGCAGCCCTGCTGAGAAGGACTTGGGTGTGCTGGTGGATGAGGCTGGACATGACCCAGCAATGTGCACTCACAGCCCATAAAGCCAAACATGTCCTGGGCTGCATCAAGAGAAGCGGATCCGGGGAGGTGATTCTGTCCCTCTACCCTGCTGTTGGAGAGAGTCCAGAGTAGGACAAGACGATCAGAAGGATGGAGCACCTCTCCTATGAGGAAAGGCTGAGAGAACTGGGATTGTTCAGCCTGGAAAACAGAAGACTTGAGAGTGATGTAATTGTGGCCTTCAGGCAGAACAATCTTTTTGTTTTGAACAATTGGACACTCTGAAGGTGGTGAGGCACTGGAACAGATTGCCCAGGGCAGTTGTGGCTCCACCATCACTGGGAGTGTTCAAGGTCAGGTTTGATGGGGCTCTGAGCAACCTGATCTCGTGAAAGATGTCCCTGCCTGAGGCAGAGGGTTGGAACTAGATGATCTTTAAGGTCCCTTCCAACCCAGGCCATTCTATGATTCTATGATTCCATGACTTTGCACCGGTGTGGTCAGCCTTCACAAACTGCTTTGATGTTTATTAAGCTTCTAGCTCAGAGTTAAAAAGCAAACAAACCCCCCCAAAAAACCAAAACAACAAAACAAAACAAACAAACAAAAACCCCAAAACGAAAACA
>JAYRBT010000114.1:98449681-98469661 GCA_036023395.1 Myiotriccus ornatus
GCAGGGCCGTGCCCAGGAAGGCGTAGTCAGAGATGTAGGCGGCCACACAGCAGTGCACCTTCATGTCCGTCTCCCCCAAAAAAACCAACCAACCAACCAACCAACCAACAAACCCAAACAACAAAACAAACAAACATGAAGAAGTAAAAAAAGACAATCTCCTGAGATAGGGCAGAAAAGAAGAGGAAAGGCAAAGGTGGTGACAAGATGCTTAAACTTTCCTTAGCTGGGCTTTACCCAGAACATTTCTTTGGATGGACAGGGTAGCTGTAATACTTAGTATTGTAACATTTAGGGATGGAATAAGTCCATATGGCTCACCTAGATTCATTCATTTATCTTTCTAGCTTTCATGCTATGTAATATTTTTATACTCTAAGTACTTGCATACCTATTTTTTTTCCCCAGTATGTTCCTGAATAAAGCATATACTGCTACTTTTGGTACTAAGATATTACCCAGTGCAGAAAAAAGTGAACTCCCTTGGGATGTGCTTATTTCATTTGCCTAATTTTGCACATCCTATAAATTATTCAAAGAAGTGATATTAGTGGTTCTACAATAGTTCAGGTTCATCAGGTCATATTAAAAATATTAGACTATTAGGTTGGTGGGGTCCCAAAGAACAACACTGAGAGTGAATTTACAATCTATATTTCAGAATAATCCCTGTATACACAGTGTCAGAGTCCGTTTGTGAGATATTCCTATAAAATATAATTGTCAGTGCAGCCCCATCCCTGGAGTCAGGGGTGAAATCTTGGACCTTTTTTTAAATTTGCGATTTTCCTGCCATCCTTCTCCTTACTGCTTTGAAGATGATTGCAATCAGGAGCTACACATAGGCAGCCATTTTGTGTATTATCTCTTCACTTCCCCCATGCCTTCAAAGTGCTCTAGGAGGATTTTTGCTGAAGATTTTCCAATCACCTTTTTCTTCCTTTTACTGGTCTGTGTAGAAAATATCTATAATGGGGTGCAATTGAGAGATTCTGATTGTCCCTCCATTCTGTTGCCTAGGAAACAGACTTGTGGATATCCAGCTTTTTCCTTCATTACTGAAGATGCCATTTACAGTTGATTTCCTCCTATGTCTCCTTTGCTGTGTACACTGCTGAAAAGGAAAAGACAGAATAAAGCTTGTTTTATTGTTTGCTTTGCTGTTTTAAGGTGTTATTTGTTTAGAGAATATTTGGGTTATAAAGTCTGAATACATTGTTCATGACAGACAGCTATGCCATGGGCAATATAGATAACTGAAAATATCACATAATTAATTTCTTTTGTTTTCTTTCTTTCCTTCCCCCCCCCTCCCCCCCTCCCCCCCCCCGTTCTGCTTATTGGAAAAGAGACAAATGTTAGATTGTTTAGATTCCCTCAAATTCTCAAATCTATGTATACCTGTGAAACATGATCATGGTATTAATTATTCTACAATACAGATCAAAAACTAGAGGTACAACTGAGAGCAGATTTGTTTCCTTCCATTCATTTAATGTCTTCTTATGTACACTGAAGTGGAGGAAAGTATTAATTTTGCAGCTGGGATATGGCATACCCTATTGAGGATGGATCTTAATCAGTATGGAGACTTTAAAACTAAAAAGCTTAAATTCGACATCTTTCTCTGAAAAGGTGTAAATGGTGATTCAGTCTACTATTTAGGTGCAGTATAAATTTATTGTTAGTAAAATAAAATATATTAATCATTAAGACCTTTAGATATTCATTTGGATGTGTGTTTTTTTCCTCTCTGCTTCCTTCTTTTTACCCTTTTCCTTTGTTCTCATTCTTATTATTTTGCCTCCTTCTATTTCCTTTCTTCCTCTCATCAATCACTTTTATCTTTTTCATCTTTTCCCCCTTTATCTTTATCTGTCCCTCTTAATATTCACTCTGTCTCTTTCATAACTGTTTTTCTTTTACAGCATCCTCCTCCTTTTCTTCACCTCCCAGGAAGCATCCTTCTTTTTAGAAATATACTATATTTAGTTTCAAAGCCATCTCCTGCCCATTCTGATTTGAAAATTATTTATACCAGTAATAAAAAGTACTGAAGGTCTGGTTAGCAGCAAAGAAAGTTGTTTATAGGCTGGAGAAGAACAGGAAAGCATTAGGCATTTCCTTACTGTACCAGTTTCTTTTCATGTGCATCTCTCACTTTGTCTCCCCCAGGTTTGGGTAGATCATCCTAGGACCACCAAGCTTTTGCCTCCACCCCTGTCCCCCCCCCTAGTAGCCTCATTCAGTTCCTCAGTTGCAGACCTCCTTTCTTGCCTAATTTTATCTTTTGCCTACTCTACCTTCCCCTCACAGCCTTCTCAGTGCAGTTTGCTCTGCCCCTCTCTGCCTTGCCTCCATTATCCTCAGATTGTTCCTTCCTCTGATTACATCTCTGTCCTTTTGACCCCAGGATGACCACAAAGTCACTCTGTCTCTGTTTTTTTTTGTTTGTTTGTTTGTTTTGTTTTCATTTGTGGGGGATATTTTGTTGGGGGTTTTTTGGGGTATTTGTCTCAATGGTGTTTTTCCCTTTCCTCTCCTCTCCTCACAGTCTCCTTTTCCTCTGTTCCTCATCTCTAAGCAATTTTAGCATAATTGGCTACCCAAGCTGGAGCAAAGCTGGTAGAGTTGGACAGAAATTGTACATTAGAAAAAAAACTCACAAAACAAAACCAACCAACCAAACAAAAAAAAATGGACAAAATCTGACATTTATATCAAAAGGACTGTCCCACAATTCAGAGAGAGAAAAGAAAGGAAGAATAAGGCCTTTTCCCATTAGTCAGAGGTGGTAGAGGAAGGATGGCAATGACAATGATCTTTGGGGTCTTACTCTTTAATTCTCCAGCCTCGAGTCTGCACTTCCTGCTATAGTTCTCTCTTCCACAAAGAAAAGGTGCCTCAGGTAGTAATGTATCCTTAGAGCTGCCTGAGGGAGCTCAGACAACAGACTTGAGAGAAGGCAAACAAAATGACGATCAGAAATTACAGCCAGTTTGTTTCTGGACACACTAATGGAAGCGGGAGAAGAACTGGGTGTATTTTGTGTTCTTATACTTCATCTGCAGGCGGTGCTTTGTTCTGCAGACATGGAGGTGGTAGAGGAATGGTAAAGAGGGAGGAATATTAATTTATTGATGTTAATTATCAGCTGAAGCCAACAGGATTTTTTTTTCCTGGTTTCATGAAAATGTTAATGGATGGGAGCAAACCCAGAGGTTTTCATAGGAATATATCCATTTCTAACACATTTCTATTGGGAAAACTTTTCCAGTCTAGGTGGGGAGTTCTGTCCAAAACTCTCAAAATGTACATCCTGCCCCACTCCAATAATTATTTTGGTTAGAGATTTCAGAGGAAATTGTTCCAACTCCTTTTTTTTCCTCATGGAGATGTTGATTTGAATCTGCGTGTTCTATACTTCACATAGACGTTTCTGTCACAACAGAACTGACTCGTCTTTAGTGAGGTATCAATTCTCATTTTCATAGTGGGCCTTGATTTTACATCAGGATTTAAGATTTACTTTTTATCTTGATAAGTTTCAGGGGGTGGGGAAAATTCATTATTATACAAATACATCCCAAGAGGCAAATTTCAGAAACCTGATGCATATCTGCCCTCTCTCCCTCCTCAATGCACAACACCCTAAATCACCTTTAGCTCTGGATCCCTTGGGCTCTTCAGGACCTCCACATATCTCCTGATGGGCATAAAGAAAAGAGATACCAAATACATAGCGTGAGAGGCAGCCTGAATAACCAGTTTTTAAGAAAGGCTCAGCTGAAATCTTCAAGAACCAAGTCTAAAAGAAGTATTTTTAGTAATAAAATTAAATATTTTGTTATATGTGCACTATAATGATAATAATTACAGGAGCTCCCTGCTTTCCTCAGTGGTGCTCTTTATCTCGAGTCAGGGTGAATCAAAGAGCCAAACTGAAAGTGGGGTGTCTGACTTGTGACCTATGGCATCCTTCTGCTAGCTGGAGTGGCCATGAACAGAACACACATAATAAACCTCTGGCCTCTGAATAATCTGGTAGGACTGATGTTTTAAGAGGTAACTGTTCCTTCAGCAAAGGCTTGCAAGCAAGTTATTATTGTCTGAATTTAACTCAACTTGAAAGTGAACCTAACAGTGTATAAAAACGCTAACAATAACCAAACCTTCTGGGTCGTGACATGCCCAAAATACTGGTGAGGGAGAAAATAAAGAAGAATCTCTTGTCCCTTCCTCTGTATTCCCCTCCATTAGGGAGATTTCTGGAGAATGATGGGGTTTGTTGCAGTGCTTGGTCAGCAGAGTAGGAACTACAGCCTGACCTGCTCACATGAGCATCCATGTTTGTGTCTCACAGTCCAGCAATATGTGTCCTTCTGGGTAAGCTTGAGCTGCCCACCGGCAACACAACTGGGAGAAGTTGGAAGGAAACATCCTTCCAGTTCCTAAGAATCTCATCACATGAGTCTGTTCAAGGCTGGTCACAGTCAAGTACCACATTATTTTGCTGAATTAGGCTGTGTGGTTATTATTAACAAAATAGAAATAAATTGAGAATGGGATGGAAAACAGCTTGCAGTAGAGAGATTTATGACTTACATGTCTTGTGTGAACCCCGTCTGCAGTCATGACCTAATTTCTCACCAAATATAAAAGAAGGTAAGAAGAAAAATTCTAGTAAAGGAGATAAAGTGAAAGGCTAATACAAAACATACTAGGTAACATTGCTCTTCTCTTTGATGAGTGCATTAGGGACTAATTTCTCTTCTTTGAAAATTCTGGGGGTCTGGGTATGCTTGTTGAATGAGCCTACTACATTAATATTTTGTTTTCCTTGTTCTTGGACTTCATAGGTATTAAGTTAAACCTTGATAGAATTCAATAAGTCCAAACATATTCTTCCTCAATAGAATTCAATAAATTGTGTATTTCAAAGAAGATTTGTACAGTTTCTCTGTCTTTCTGTGAAGAGTGATAATGTTTTAGGTTTCCTCAAAAATGCCATACGTTGCCCTATAAAGCCTTGAATCAGGAAAGCCTCCATTCAAGAAAACATTTAACCATATGCTTGACTTTAACTTTAGGCATATGCTTAAAATCTAGCATGTGCTGAAATTGTTTCCTGAAGAGGAATGGATTTAAGCACTTGCTTATGCTCTTTCCTGGACTAGAGCCCTAGATGTTATACATCAGAGTCTCCTGCTTTCACCAACAGAACTATTCAACTACTTGTATTCTGGTGAATATTTTTTAAGCAATGTCAGTGAGCAGGATGATACTCCATCACTGGAAAAAAAGTACAAAGAGGAGGCCCAAATTTTCTAGATATTATTGAAACTCTTATCTCCCAGCAGAAATTAGCTCTTATTACCCACAATGCTTCTATATTGCTCCATCACCTTTTTGAATAACCTTGTTAGTGACTTACACAGTAAAACACTGTTTTTAACTTCATTTATCTTTGGATTTTTTCATCTAAATATATAGGTATTTTAGTCGTTGATGGCTTAGTTTAAGATCTCTAAAATGAGTTTAAATTAGTTTGTAATTTTGGACAAAATAATTTACTTCCTTTATTTCAGACAGAGGGAATCATAGAATCATTAAGGCTGGAAAAGATCCCCAAGATAACGTAGTGAAACCTTTGATCAGCCACCACTTTTTCAACTAAACCATGCCATTAAATGCCATATCCTGTAATTTCTTGAACACTCCTAGGGACAATGACTCCACCACTTCTCCTGTTCCATGATGGACCATCCTTTAAGCAAAGAAATTCTTCCTGATGTCCACCCTGAACCTTCCCTGGCACAGGTTGAGGCCATTTCTTCTTGTTGAAACTTTTACAAGTTCCTGGAAGATAAGGATGACACTCACCTTGCTGCAACCTTCAAAAGTGTGAATTGCTCAGAACTCTTCCACAAGTGTAGATGCATTTCCCTATTTTCTTACTTTTTTTTTTTTTTTTTCTTTTTGGAAAGTAAGAAAAACTTAAAATGGCTAATTTACAAAACCACCTTCTAAAAAGTCCATTCTCATATCCATTAATAATGACAAGGGCTGTCATTATTAATACTGAGTGAAATCTTCCTTGAAATGATACATCACTTTTATCCTTGTGTAATTACCAGAGTTGAACAATTTCCTTTCATGTTTGCTAAACTTAAAAGAGTACAGTTTGACAAAGGGTTATCTGCAGCAGAGGGTGGAGAGAAGCAGGCGGGCAAACAAATCCCTTTATTTATGAATGGGATTTGTTCGTGCACTTCCTAGACCAGCCCAAATAAGTATAAGGATCAGAAACTACTGAGTAAAACTCTTTCTTGGGAAGTCAAAACCCTGCTATTTCCTGGAGATCTGACACCCCAGCACTGAATTTATGCCTCATTATAATTAGAGCTGCTTGCACTCAATTAACAAAATACCTTGTAATTTGTATATACTTGGCTTTAGATTATTATGGTTATTTCATACACCCTCTTTTCCTTGTTTCCTAGGAGATTATTAAAACACAGAGTTGAGCACTAATAATAATGTAGTATGTATTCCAGACATTGAAACACACATACCAGAACCACTAGGGGAAATAAATCACATTTTAGTATTCGGTCTCAAGCAGCCTACGGGTTTGTCACTGCAGGCATATCTGCAGACACCATAGTGCTCCACTTATAGTCCTCTTGGCAGAGAAACTCCAGCTGACAAACACAGAAATACAGCTGACACTCTGCATATGCTGTCTGTATATGAGAACACGAAAATGAGGCTGTTGTGCTCTGCACAGAGGCAGTTATGGGGAGCTGGTGGCAGCTCACCTAAGGGACTTGCTAACCAGCCCTGAACCTGCCTCCTGACAGGAATTCAACACCAGTTCCTCACAAAAATTCATAGCAGCTCTGCAGGATTTTCACTGGAGCCCTTTGACTGCTGACAATTGCTGGGAAGCCTTTAAGGCCACACATCTTAATACGAATCTCCTAAAAGAATAACGTATGAATAACGTTGTGTTTTCTCCAGGCACATTTCAGTGCAGTGACATGAACACTCTGTTCATCTTGTTTATAAGAAAATGGTATTACCTTCATGGGGGAGTTGAACTGAATTTTCACCAAATTCATCTGGGCTCCGGTTTGGACTGGTGACCTTCCTGTGCGGAAGCTCCCCGCTGGGAGCATTTGACTAAAGGGAAAGGGGAATTTGTGCTTGGAAGCTCCACTGAACTCTCTCTGAACTAACCCGGAACCCTGTCCTGAACTAACTGGAGGTTATTTCAACTATCCATATCTGATTTCCTTCAAATTTTTGGTATATTTGAGTTTTCATATGAATCCAGCTTTAAAAGTAGAGGACTGGATCCATTTCCTCTTTATTTATTATCTAAGCTCTCTAATCTTCTTTGTCTCCTCACAGTTTGCATACAGGGTATACGACATGACCTGTGTAGAGCACTTTCTATTTTCAGTCCTGACTCAGTACTCCAGTCATTGGCTATTATTAATCTGTCATTATCTTCTATTAGACATAACAATATAACACAGGAGAAAGTCAATGAGAGGTCAGTGAGAGACGCTTAAATCAGCAGACCTTTTGAGAAAGCATAAGTTTAAATTAATCTCATTTTGGTCTGTCTGAAAATATTACTGAAGTTTTTAATTTCCTGAAGGGAAAAAAGTATAATAAAAATTACTGCCGTGAAAGCAAAACTATTAATTAAGCATTCATTTAATTACTCAGCTAAGTAACATAATTTCCTTGAATCAAAGGAATTAGTTGAATATTTAGTTTTAGTCTGCAGTGCATTTCTTCACACTGCAGCCTGAGCCTGTGGTAGGGGCACAGAACATTTCACAAAAGTGATCAAAACTATCCAAAATAATCTGGGAAGGCAACTACACAACTGCTGCTCATTTGCAGTTAGACTGTGAGTGAAGGGTAGCAAATAAGATTTCCAGCACAAGTTAACAAAATAAAATATTTCACTTTATTTTATAAAACAATATAGAAATCACCAGAGATCTAGATTTTATCTTATAAAGGTTGTATTCAAAGCTAATGCATGCGTGTGAGTATAGAATAAAAATGTATTTGTTCATTCTTGGCTAAGCTATACACCTGTGCAAATTAAATGCTGACCTCTTCATCATATCTCAGCATGATACAAAGATTTACCAGCATAAAAATCTTTTTAAGATGCCTAGTTCTAAGACTTCATCTTCTTGACTAAAGTGTTAAAGCATTTTACTAGAAAGAATCTTAATAAGACTGAAAGTAAATGCGGAATTGTCAGACAGAGGAATCATGCAGAGGAACAGACAGCCAGCGAATGGGTAAGGACCTATACAGGAGAATGAAAAGCTAATTTTAATCGAGTTTATTCTTCTTGCTTTGTGGAGTTTGAGTTCTTTCTTATATTTTTTCAAAACCGTTTTGTGTTATCAAACCTGCAACTGGCAATTACACTCCCCGTTCCTGCTAGAAATAGCTAGAATGGTTATTGTTGTTGATATTATTCACAAAACAGCAGGGCTTGGAGTCAGCCAGAGACTCCCACTGTGCAAGAGACTATACAGATGCAGAATTAAAAGATAGGTCTGTCTTAAAGTGTCATCCTATTTCATTGTGTTGACAGTGAATCTGTGTTCATACAATATCCTTTCCACCCTGTAATGCTGGGTTGGGAAACCTAAATCTGTGCTGATTTTTCCATAACAAGTAAGGATAAGAGACTGGAAACTTTGTTGCAACAGTAAGAACCTTTGGCCCTGCCCTGCTCTCTGTATGTCAGCACAGGCTCTTGTGGCTCCTGAATTGATCTGAGGGTCATATTTTAGATTCTCCCGATTTACTACTTGTTGAAACCAGACACGCATGAATAGCTAGTGGGCAAAGAGTTATGCAGGGCCAATATTGCAAGGCCAATATTGCCCCTCGATCTCTGAATTGCACCCAGGCTAGAGAAGAATTCCTGCAAGCTCAAGCTGTTTCCTCTGGCGTGCACTAAAAAAGATACTCCCTTTACCTATGATGGGCAAGAGTTTTTCACTGGATTTCATGTGAGAGGAAAATATAATCAGTGACAATAAGCCCTTCCACAAACTCACTTTAATATTATTAATTTGGGAGAGGGAAGGGGAAAGGGAAGAGAAGAAAGAACTCTCATTCACATACATCCGTAGGGTTTAGTTAAAACTATAAACTATACATTTTCCAGAAAACCATTTCACATGACTCTAAGAGACTATGTTTTAAAACATTTTGACATCACTATTAAGCCAAAAAAATCTATTGTTTGTTCACCTGAGATTTCAATGTGTTATTAATAACTAAACTTGATTACAATAAAAATTGATTGAGTGTTTACATACTGGGCATCTTCTTCAAACTGATTTTTTGAATTTTAAAATTACTATATTTTTCTTCAGCCCCAAGATCTTAACTTCTCTGAGAGCAAATACAAAGGAAAAAAATTGTTTTAGCTGATAGTAAAAATTCTGAACACAAAAGTCTTCAGACAATGTTTGGGCTTTCCAGCTTTGGACAAGAGAGCAGAATTAACCAAAAGGTGTCATTTTCTGTACAGCTTGGCTTTTACTTCTTTATAGAAACCCAACAAAATGTGGTAAATCACATCTTTGAAATAATATATTTTTTATCAGCTAAGTATCCTGAGGGCTCATCCTCGGTAACAATGAATTATGAATAACTCATACTTTCTAATATTCCCTGAATCTCCATTTTCAGTGTCTGCAAAGAAGCTGAGCTCTGCTCTTTCATCATCTGAGCTCCATTTATTTCCTAACCCAACAGTGCTGTACTCAGAGGGCCTGGCATGGCCCTACCTATATACCCAGCAACCTCTATGGATTGCCAGAGTACCCTGCCTTCCTCAAAGCCTTTCTTGAACATCCATAACTGTGCCTGGGAACCCTCAGACAATGCTCTAATGCTAAGTAAAGAGTCAGAGATGGGACACAGGTGGCAGAGCATGTCCTAACACTTGGAGGAATTGCACTTGCAGCTGCATTCCCAGATTATACTTTGGAGATAGGAATGGCTGTCACCCTCAGTACAGTGGAGTCTTGAGGAAAATACCTGGCACTCTTATGTCGTATTAGAAACGTAAAAGAATCCAGCAAGCCTTCTTTATTTTCAGGAGTGAGTGTGACTGTGTCACTTCAGCTGATGCAGTTGTTGGACATGCGGGGTCATCAGGGTGAGGTGTGCATTGGTTATCCCTGACCCACAGAATGTACAGGGACTGTGCTTGGCCTGCTGCAGGGAGAGGGATTGGAGATCAAGGAGGAGACATTTTACCCACAGGCTTCTCGAATCTTTTCTTCTACATACTCCCAGATAGTAAAGGAACCCAAAGTGGCCCTGAATACTACTGGAAGTGAGAAACCTCCAGCAGTGTTTGATTTTCATATTGTTGTTTAAAAGTAAACAATTACCATGTGAGAAAACTACAACAGTATTTGATTTTTATCCAACTCCCCTGCCATACTCCTGTCTTTCCTTCCCCCCTTTCTTCTCCTACTCAGCCCACCATCCCACAAGCACACATGGTCTGATTTGTCTTGTGCAGCAAAAGTGCTTGAAACTCAGAAAAAAAAAAAGATTTCCCCAGCAAACATAAACCCACAAGGTCGCAAAGCTTATTGTTATTGTGTTTTGCAGGTTTCTGCTTTGCAAGCACCCAGAGAAGCATCCATGCAGATGCCAAGGGACCTGCACCCCTCATCCAGGCAGCACAGCGGCCAAGCAAATGCTTTTCTCAGGCAGCAGCCAGTGCTGTTTCTGGGATTTACTTCCAGAGTGAGCTACACAGCTCCAGCATCCTTCAGACTGAAGAAAATACACCACAATGCAAGGTTTGCTGGTGTTGTTATACTGTCTGGTTTTTGACTCGTGACCTTAAAGCCATGAGCCATTTAGCTCTACCAGCAGGAGCAAAAGATGAGATAATTTAGCCCATTTCTCAGTGGTGATGTTATTTAGTATGGGCATCCTTAAAAATGTCATCTGACCATGTCAGATGAAAAAAGTCTAGACTTGGCCATTCAGCCAGACTTCCAGCACTGCAGCGTATTGGGACTTCAGCTCCTACTGAGACAAAGAGCTGCAACTACCGTTTTGCCTTACAAGCTTCACAAGCAGTAAACTTCTTTTTGACTAGTGACTAGGATACTTCTTTGTATTATTCTTATTCTGATAGTGCGAGTATCTTCTGGGAAGTACAGAGCACTCAATCCCTTGAGGTCAGCATCTTCCAGCAGGTACTCAGTCAGCTACCATAATCACCTGTACTACTTATGGTATTCGTTAATGGGATTTGACACCTTTGCCTTCTGGCTTCAACTGCAGCCTCCACTGCTATTCTGAAAACACTGATTAAATTACTCACTTAGTAATTTTCAGGATCAGGACTACATTTTGAAAAACACATATTGCAATTTGATCTTGTATTATATAAACTCATTTGAAAACCTGATTCAGCAAATAATTTAAGCCCTTGCTGAAGTACCATTGAGTGACATCACAAAGAAATATTTTTTGCATACATTTGCTCTATGGCATTATCATGTAGCTTTCTGAAAGGAAAGTGGATTAGCCTCAGTTGTTATGATTTATTATTTGTTGAGTGCTGACAGTAGACTTCAATGGAACTTGAGAAAGTGCTTAAAGTTAAGCACATTTTCAAGTACATTGCTGATCTAGGGCCAAAAAGTGAATCTGAGACCTTCTTTGTTGGAAAGCATAGACACGACATCAAGGAAGAGCATTCTTTAATTTTTCCTTAAGCAGGAAACACTGATTAGGCATGTGGGTCTATTTTACAGATAAAAGAGCTGACTGTCAACCATTCATCATTTGGATATTCCAGTGCCAAAGAAAAAGTGTATCAACTGCTCATATAATACGTTAAATTCAAATTTAGGAAAGTGTCCAAAGCAACACACTTATCTTCCCAGACATGAAAGTATAGAATGTAAGTACGCCACCTGGAGCTTGCAACCCCCATCCCAACCTGATGTCATATCCTCCTGCAGGGCTTTGCATGCACTCAGAATTTTTGCTCTGGACCCAGAGAAGGATATTGTAGTCTCCCAGTAAATAATACACCAAAAAACAACTTCAAAAAGTAACAGACTTTCCTCTTCGCAAAACTACTTGTTAGTAGTGTAAACATCCACAGCAGATACCATTAGGATAGGAGAGCACTGGGTAACTCCAAACTGCTGTAGGCTGCATGTGGGTTTGCTATTGCTGCGTAAGGTGGTTCTTAATGTTCCATCTAGCTAGTGTGGCTGCTCAGCACCTGCTAGGAGTAGTCCCTAAATTAATTAGTCTGGGATTGTATACTTGTCTTTTTTATTACATGCGAAAACAGAGTCTAACACAATAGAACCTTGTCCCTAACTGTAGCCAAGAGGCTCAATAGGAACAACAGCAACAATAATAATTACACTTATATGTTGCCTAAACACAATTCTGAAACATCTGTGGCTTGTCACTATTATAGTTCAGGAGCTATAGCCTAAGTGAGGTTTTTTTGGAGGCAATACAAGGAAACTCACTGTGGCTCCTGAAAACTCTCTTGGAATGTAGTAATATAAATGAGGAAGGAATATTCTATGGGGGAAAAAGTGCTTAAGGCAACAGTAATTATATTGCCAAATATAGCATACAGAATTTGCAGAGTGAGAGTTTCACATAACAAGGGAAATGTAAAATCATACTTGGGGTGTAACTAAATTGTAATAGAATGGCTGGGGGGAGCATTATTTGAGGGAGTTAATATTTAATCCCTGACTAGCCATGGAAGCACAAGAGAGAGGCTGTTTGCAAAGCTGTATTTTCTTTATTTTTGCAGGAAACTGTCAGTATGTGTTTGGGTGTTGAACAATCATAAATAATAATCTCTTAAAACCCCCACAGAACATACCTGGAATAATATAGTCCCTACCTCTATCTTCTCATTTTTCTGATATTCCTAAACTGGTAATATGGAATAAAAAGCTCTGGTTTTGGAGAGCTTTTCTGGGTAAAACTGAGCAGGGATTTCTATTTGTGGGAAGGTCAGTCCTGTCTCCACTACAGTGTGCTCTAACAGGAAGGCATTTGTAAGAGTCCTCTCCTCTGCCAGCCAGCTGAGCAGGGCTCTTCTCTCTCTCTCCCCACTGATCTCATTCAGTCTGAGTGTTGAGCCACTGCAGCAAACAGACACCCAGACACCTCCACCACTCCAGCAAGAAATTTGCATCTTTTTTATCTCCCTGGCTGCTGTTACTGCCTTTGGTACCTTGCTTCCACCTTTTGCATTTTCTCATTAAAAATGCATTTATTCTAACTCTAGTTCTCATAGTCCTTTCTTCTCAGGTATTTATTCTTCTCTAAGCATTATGCATTCATCAACAGGGTTCAGACTCACCTCACACTTCAGCTGCAATCCCCCAGTGTCTATGGCACCCCATGAATAGTCCGTTTCCCATCAGAGGTCAAAGCAGGGACATGTAGTATGAACATGTGCTTTCATAAGCAAGTCATGGCACTGAGCCAAGGTCCAGTGAAGTTATGAGGGCTTCTCCAATGTCTCTAACATTTTTGAATCATAAAACATACACCAATGTTTTTAAACACAAATAAACATAAGCAATGTTTACTGCTTCTCTTCATTTGGTAGAGTTTTTTGTGTGTGCATTACACCAAAAAAAAAGCTATGGACGAAGAAGAAGATTGTGACTTTGCAAATCAGGGAAAGGAAGCTTTTCTATGCATCAAGAAAATCCGTTCTGGCACAATCAGATGCCAACAGAAACACCATCATAGAGAGAACTGGAGAATTTGTGGCCAGAATCTTTTAGTGATTGAAACTATTCTAAATTCCCGTTTCTTTTCTCAGAATTTCACTATGAGACCTGCTGAAAAGGTTGTACATATCATATGAAAATTTTCGAGTTTTGAAGGACATATGGAGACAGAAAACATTTGCTTTGTTTCTTTGACAAAATGTATGTCTTACCTGGCAGAGGAGCAGATGTACAACAGAAAAAAGCCATTCCTCTTCTGTTTTGATAATTATTTTTCATCTTTTAATTCCTACACTGTTTTGACAGGTAATATGAAAGAGGATGACAATCGCCCTCCGCTGAAGGACATGGACAAACTGGCACTTCTTCAGGCAAATGGTTGAGTCACCATCCCTGGAAGTATTTAAAAGAGGTGTAGATGTGGCATTAAGAGACATGGTGTGGCCTTGGTTGACTTGTCAGTGTGAGGTTAATGGTTGGACTCAATGATCTTAGAGCTCTTTTGAAATGTAAAGGATTCTATGATACAATGATCCATCAGTACATAAGCGATGGCTCCATGGCGTGAAGCTTGACATTGCAGTCACCAGCTGCAGCAGCACAGACAGGTTCTTTGAGCTATATCAGCTGAATGACAAAGGTTACCAAACCAAAAAAAAGGTGTTTTTACACAGGTGCTCAGTACTGTGAGAGTGTGAATGGAAAGGGTAATTCAAACCCACTTTAGAGGATGCAACAATCTAGTCCTTCAATGCAATTTTGTTTTTTAAAAGGTATCCACTTTTTTTCCTATGGAAATAATTTAAAAGAAAATAATTCCATCTATTTACAACATATAACATCAATAGGAGGATCTACAAACTGAATCCAACTCTAAATTCAAAACAGATATTCTTGGTTAAAGAGGAATTCATAATCTGGAATTCAAAATCAGATTTTAAATAAAGAAAACAAAAATAACAAAGAAATAGAAACCCTGTTTGCCAAGAAGTGCTTGTAGAGTGGAAATAACTTTAGTGCAAATGCTGTTGTTTAAAAAAAGTGAAAGCTAAACCAGACCTGAAACAGAAACAATTATTACGGATTGCTTGATTGGCTAAAAAATACTAATTCTTCTCAAGCCATGGAGCAAAAATGAATTGCGGAAATAAATCTGTCAATCCATCAATTTGCAGCTTGTGCCTTTAGTAGCTATTTGGCAGAAAAAATAAATTATGTTTCAGAGAGATTCAAATTTATGTTTTTTCTTTTGGATTTTGTAATGTTTTGTGGTCTTGCAAACGCAGTGAAACCAAATACATTTTTAAGCCATCAGTTCATTACTAGTGAAGGCAAAGGCTCTGACAGCAGAGCTGGATAGCCCTTGTGGTCCCCACTCTCAGTATTTCATCCAGCTACAATAGAAACTCTCTGTGCTGGATTTAAGCTCCCATCTGCTTCAGGTGCTGCTATGAAAATGTAGTGTGCAGACACAGCACATGTGTGAACATCATCTTCTTCTGTTTGCAGCAGAAGTCTCTAACATTTTGCCTATAGAAAGCAAAATTCAGGGTATTTTTTTATTTATAACTGGGGGATTTTTTATGAACATGTTTAAGCTCAAGTCCAAGGTAATCCATTCAGTCCAAGTGGATCTCAGTAGAAAGGTTTTTAAAATGCCTTATTGCCACTTCTCTGTGTTATTCCAAGGTCAACATATTTTCTTAACAAAGCAGTAGTCATTGAAAGCAGTAGACTGTACAGCATAAATCCTTGGAGTCACATAATTCCACCTTGTATACAGTATTTACCATGGAATAACTTAGAGAAACCAAGAAGAGAGAAACGCACAATTTTAATCCTCCAAAATCTTCATTTGTTTTCCTTCACTTTCCAATATTTCTTCTCTGAAATCTCCCCCAGGTTAGTTTCTGGAACTCATTTCTTCACCTTACCCTGTCTGTGTTGCTTCTCCTACATCAGCCATTTTTCACTGTCTCTAATTTCTGAAACTGCTTAGATTTCACAGTATCTCTACCGTGTCTCTCAGGTTTTGCCACGAAAGTAAATGACAAGGGACCAGAGGTCCAGACAGGTGTCCAGACAGGGTATTGGCAATGATCACCAGTGTCTAGTAGTCTTTGAACTAACCCTGTGCATTGCTTGGGTAGGGCAGACCAAAACTGGACAGGAATGACCTTGGTGATTACCCAAATGCTTTGGATTTATTTGTCCATTTGGACAACACTCTCAGGCACATGGTCTGATTCTTGGGGCGGTTCTGTACAGGACCAGGAGATGGACTCTGATGATGTTAGGGGGTCCCTTCCAACACAGAATATTCTATGATTCCATTGCAATAGACCCAGTGTCATGCTCCTCACCCATCACTGGACTGCATCATCCTTGCAAGAGTTTTGTCATAGTTAAGTTTAGAAGACAAGAAGAAAATGCTTTGGTTTTCTTCCTAGGAAATACAAAACATTTATTTTCTAACATTCTTTCCCACCTTTAATTTAACCTGTGTTGTTAAGGTCCAACACAACAGCTAGTTTCGTGGTTCATATATGATTTAGTTTCTTCTCAGCTCAGAGCTGAAAAGCTGTTCTGGAAAAGACTTCTCTTACTTAATCTATGATATCATTACTATTCTTTCTCTACATTCTAAAAATGTCTTTCAGAAATGTGATGGTTTAATTCGTATTTTATTATTCATATGTTTATGGGAAGTATTCTTTTTCTAAATTAACTCACGCCAAATAATTTATGTTGTTTCTCATCTCTGCAGAGACTTTCAAATTAGTCATTTCTTTATTATTCACATCATCCAAATTAACTTCTCAGTTTTATTGAATCCAATGATAGGCTCTGGGAGCTATGAAGATTTTAATGTTCTAAACATTTTTTCTAAAACTTTTTCCTGTTCTGAATAGCATGTTAAAACTACTAAGCAAGCTGGAGAAGAAAATTAATATGGTTAACTTGGACAGTAAGTAGGAGTTTTTATTTCACTGATCATTAAAAGAAGCTATCTTCCCTATACACTTATTTATTGCTGCCAAAAACACATTTGCTAACTAAATCATTCTTGAACTGAGATGGCATTATTTGCCTATGAAAATTGATCTCTACTAAATTCTCAGACTTATGCATTTTATTTTTTAATTTGGAAAGATCCAAGGAAATACTGAATCAGTAAAATAAAACTAAGTTGATAACTACTATAACCTTAAATTCTTGATGGTAATGATAATTATCGAATTCTAGGTTTCACAGATCTGCCAGACTACAGCCAGATTAATTGTATTAACTTTTTTTAAGATCACAGATAAATGGCCATAGCTTCAACTGGGCATCTACTAAACAGTTTCCATTTGTGTGCAAAGAGGGATGATTCAGTGTTGCTTTCTGCACACAAAACTAAAAATATACCAATTCATGATACCTTAATAGATCTTACACTTGTATATTTTCTCTGCGGAAGAAAAAGTCTTAACAGGTTTGCAAATGAGATATAGGTTCTCAGTTCTGGCATAAAATTTCTAAGATATCTCAGTGAAACAATCTAATAATATATTAACTTTAGACATAAGGAAAGGGGACAATTTTCTCTTTTCATATTTTGCTACTTTCACAGTTTGCCACATTTTTGGAATAAGGTGCATGTCCAGTTACTGGCACAAAGGGACATTGGTCTTTGTTGGGGCTGACAGTAATGGTTAGTGGTAGCAGCCTTTGTGATCGTGATTGTTGCTGGGCTCAGAAAATGCATAATGACCACATAATTCACGAGGGGGCTTCTATGTTAATAAAACATTTAATGGGACACAGCGAAAAAAAACCCTGTTACATTCTTATTTCATGTCAATTACACCAAAACACAGGAATTAAATAGTGTGCAGCTATTTGATAATTTTGATTCGTTCCTTTAATGTTTCAAAGTATGATAGCTGTAAGTGATTGAGGATGTCACTTATATACTATAAAATGCATGATGTTTGACTATTCAAAACAGCAGTCTCAAAACAATATCTTGCTATTATACTGAAATGAACTGTTTCAACACTGAACCAGTATTTTCAACAGTTGAGTTTTGTGTTGAGGTTTTTTAATATATTTTGGAATGAAAAGAAAATTTTTCCACTATCATTACAGCTAAGTATGCAAATTTCAGACTGCTTTGCAAGTACATGTTCTTATTTTGTGTACATTTAAAAATCTTATATACATCAGATAAAATATTTTGGTTTTTCACTCCTTGTTCTCTGTTTCCATCTTGTCTTGAGTTTTAAAATTGCTATTGGGTCCATTTTTCTCTAGGTTATGTTTTAACAAATATAATTATATGTGGTATATTCCCAGAGCCTGACAAACATTAGAAAATGTGTCATTGCATTTTCTTTGCCTAGTGGGTGAATAAAATTTTAGAGCTATAATCTGGAAGATTATGCCACAGATAGAAGAAATATCTAGTTCACTTAAACATAAAGTCCCAAGTGTATTATGAGCTGTGACTTCTGTTTCCATCTCTTACCAAAAGACCATCTTGGCTTTCTTTTCTCTACTTTGTTATTTTATTTTCTTTAGTAGTAACCAGGCCAGAATTAGTTAACAAAGTACCAGACAACTAAA
Source organism: Myiotriccus ornatus (assembly GCA_036023395.1). Taxonomy (NCBI): domain Eukaryota; kingdom Metazoa; phylum Chordata; class Aves; order Passeriformes; family Tyrannidae; genus Myiotriccus; species Myiotriccus ornatus. The sequence continues at coordinate 98,468,110 of JAYRBT010000114.1, forward strand.
CATGATTCCCCTTTTTTGCAATTGGTTGGAATTTGGGACTACCTGTAAAAGCGTAATTTTTTGCTTGGATTGATGTAAAATCCAAGACTGAGTGTGCAATATCTCATTTTAACACTTTGCAGTCATTAATCAATGTCACATCGACAGCCACTTCGTGTTCCCCAACATGCTGAAGCGCTCTTATATTTTACAATAGCATCGTTTGGCACTTCTCTCACACTGTTCAGAAACAAAAGCGCTGACAAGCTGCTGCACTGTTGTAAAACATCAGAATGGTTCATATTCATTGGAGGCAGTCCAGAGGGTAGGGCAAAATGGATTTGAATCTCTACCAATTTTACTGACAAATACATCAGGATCTCGCCTGATAAACAGAGGTTAAACTGCAAAGGTAACAGTTTAGCTGAATAATCATCTTATTCACTTAACACATTGGAATGTAAAAAGGAATTGTTTGAGGCGCTTCACGGCGTTTTCTTGCATGCTGTTTCCAGGGCCTGCTTATTTTCTCCAGTAAATATGCTAGTATAGTGTGTTTTATTTTTAAAGACATGATGCAATTTCTTATTACCCCTTTCATGCCAGGTAGGTGCATTTCCATTCTGGAGGTCGCTCAGAGAAGCAGTAGGGCTTCAAAAGTATTCAGAAGCACTGTGAGCAGAGGTGCCTGCAATCTGTGCTCTGCCTCTGATTCATCCACATGTAGCTTCTCTAAGGTATGGCAAAGAACGGCCAGCTTTCAAGGCAGATTTCCCTGCCCTGTTAAGTGGGACTCCTCTAGATTTCTCTACAAATACATAGAACTGAGAAAGGTTTCTGGGGCACTGACACATGTGCAGGGTGGCAGCCAGTCCCCCTGTAATGGTGTACAACGAACTGATGACACAAAGCTAGAATAAGGCTAAAGAAGTTGAACTCATCTGCTGTGGTGGTATACATACTATTTACTGCCTTTGGCTTTTGTATTAGAGATGAAATAGCACTTTATAAATGTCATGTTAGTAGAGCTATATACAGAGCCTTGTGCAGTCTATCAGCTCTTTATTTCAATAATTTAATTCAATCATTTGATTCGACACCATCTTCAGAAAAATCTGTTTATGTCCAAGTTATTGAAAATTGTAAGATTCATCTCTCTCTCACTGTTTCTCAGACTCTTACATGTCACAAACTTCCATTTGTGCAGTTATTCAGAATGAGTTTTCAGTTATTAGAGGCACCTGGAATAGGAGTCTGTTGACTTAATATAGTATGCCAAGGTCAACATCTTGATAAAATGCATTGTCCCTATCCATGAACACTTGAAATTGATATAGGTTATAATAAAATTCATGAAACTTTTTTTAATTTTAGTAGATCAATAGTCACAGCATCATCTTCTAATTCAATTTCAAAGGTAGCCTTTGTCACTGCCCTTTATCCTAATGGCGGGAGCCCCTGGTGGTCTAGTGGTTAAGGCGCGGCGCTGTCACCGTCGAGACCCAGGTTCGATTCCTGGTCAGGGCCACTCCCCGGGCAGATGGAGCCCGTTAGCCCTGTAAGGCAATCCATC
>JAYRBT010000114.1:98469693-98481883 GCA_036023395.1 Myiotriccus ornatus
CTCACTGCCACCGTCCAAGCTTGCTTGGCCCCGGCAGACGAACCTTAGGATTAAAGGGTGGGCTCAGTTCCGCGCACGCTGGAAGGTGTAAAGACCTTCCCCGGCTCTTCGTTCGCGAAGGCGGGCCATTATTATTATTATCCTAATGAAAGAAGATGTTAATCTTCCACTTTTATAACCTCGCACTTAGCACATGTGATCATTTCAGCTGTTCAACTCTCTGTGTGGAAGGTGTAGGTTAATGTTGAACACATTTCCCTGAGATATCACAAAGCAAGAAATCCTGCTGTTACAAACTCCTAGTGTCTTGCAAGTGTTTGGGGGAAAGAGTCAGCTGTTGCTGTGGTCACACTGGTGAAAACTCTTCTTGAGAGACAAAAGTGGTTAGGAAGGAAGGAAGGAAAGGAAGGAAGGAGGGAAGGAAGGAAGGAGGAAAGGAAGGAAGGAAGGAGGAAAGGAAAGAAGGAAGGAAGAAAGGAAGGAAGGAAGGAAGGAAGAAAGGAAGGAAGGAAGGAAGGAAGGAAGGAAGGAAGAAATTATTTATGAAAAGAATATAATATGTGGTGATGTAAATACTTCTATTTACAAAAATGAGAATGTTCAGGAATCCGATGGTTAGCTCATATGGAAGAGAATGAAGGATTTTGTTTTTGTTGTATGGCACACAAATGTCCTGTGGACCTGTTGCTATAAGGCCTTTCTCAAAACATCTTAGAGTTCAGGAGGAATAAGGGGGGTTAAAATCATATCGCATAATTATAGACATGGTGAAATTCTGTATGTTGACAGTTTATGGCTTAAAATTTCACAATAGGATAAGAGCAAAAAATCACATGATTTAAAAATATATTTGCTCTAAGTATGACCTTTTTTTTTTTTTTAGTTGTTGATTCTAGCTATTAGTATGTTTTTCCCTGAAGAACCTAATGCTAGTCACCTTTGAGAAAAAACAGTAGACCAGATGGATTCCTGCCTTGATCTTCTGCAAGAAATTTTGTATTCCTGATTTAAGTTCAAAACCCACTTACACATCACTTTTTGTAATCACTGAGGGGTTAAACCCCAGCACGTTTTTACAGAGAAATGCATATGATATAATTTCAAATGCCATATGTGTTTAAGTAGATTTCACACTTTAAATGCAGTAGAATAACGTTCAGAGAGGAACAGAGATTTTTTTTTAAGGATTTCATTTCCAGAGAGGTCTGTTTGTAAAACCCTAATCCAGAAGAGCCTGGAAAGCAGTTTTGCATAGGTAATGTACCACAAGTGAATACATCTGCTAAGTTTGAACGCCTATATAAATCCTCTAAAGTAAGACTCTGAAATTGCCTAGGTGACAGAATAAATCCATCCTGTACCAAAAAAAAAAAGCTAACATTTAGCCTCCAGCTGCTTAACCTTAGTTACTGCATTGTGGTTACTGTGTGCATTCCTTGGTTTATAACTTTTTTTTTCTAGATAGGAAGACATCTTGAGTTTATTTTTATTGGCCATCAATTTTCTCACAGGATCAAAATATCACACGTTGATTAGGTATTAATGAGAGTTCATTAATATTAAGTTTCTGACTCCAGAACCCTGAATATCTGTGATCTTGAAACTTAGTGAATTTTGAGCACTGATAAAATCTTTCTTTGCAATGAAGATTATTAATAAATGACTGAGCAATGTAATTTATCACTGGCTATATTATTATTTCTTAGAGCTAAGGTTGGATTATAAACTGACTCTTCAGAAAAAGGTAAATTGATTCACATACTCCAGGTCTTGCCTTGCCTTCGAACATGTGGTTCTGCTTAAACGTGCCCATGTTTGCAACCTACAGTTGACATTTTTGGCACTCAGAATAATGCCTTGTAATTATGCTAAGTCTAGAAAGGAGGATTAGCTTTTATAGCAGAATTCATAAAAAAAGAAAAAAGTTTTAGTCAAATTTATTGACTGCAATGAGCCCTCCAGAATGCAGACGTCTGGTCTGGTGGAACTCAATAGATTTCTGTTTGCTCCTCGCGTGTGCGCGTGCACGCGCGCTCACACAGACACACACACAGACACACAAACGACTATTTTGTGAAAGCATTTGTGTTCAATAAAATGTTAAATATTTTCACACTTAAAAATCAGCTTCCCCACCTGCAGCGATTATTATCAAACAAGCTTCATTTGATATGTTTTGAAAGCCTTTTTCTTCCTTTTTCCTCCCCCACCTCTTTCTTTCTCTCTTAAAATACACTGTATCGATTATATCAGCAGCTTGGCAAAGCCAGTTTTCTGAACACTGTCCCGCTTTTTCCGTAATTCTCACCCTGGTGCAGTTTTGTGGAGCATTTTGCAAGTGCTTCATTATGGATTCAAAGCCACAAGAGTTGAAAGAACTGAACTGTCTGGCAGTATGTTGTGTGTACAAACCATCACTTATCAGTCATGAAGGCACATTGCTGATAGCTGAGTGCTGGTATGAAACTCTGACTTTTATCTCTGCACCAAAAGGGAAAGGTTTCATTTGGGTTAGCAAACACCAGGCACTTATTTCCTTTGCAACAACCTGCCTCAAAGTGCACTTTAATTCCTGATGATTCCACTGGAAGATCAAGCTTACACACATATTTATTAAAAAAATCTCCTCATCCTTGAGGATCGTCACCCCTTTTTGAACTATCTTAGGAATGAAAAAGCCAGTAGCAACCTAGATGCCATGTCTTGTACATTTTGAATACAAGCGTCTACAACAAGTCACGTTTTGTGCTGTTATTGATTTTTTCTTCTTTCATCAGTTTACTTTTCCAAATGTCCCTATTAGACACTGCAGGGCAAAAGCGGGATCATTACCTTGAGTTATCACAGTCAAGCATGAAATACCATCTCTCCCTCTGGGAAATAATTAATCCACTATTTATGACACAGTTTAGAGGAAAAGGTCTAGTTCTTTCAAGGATTAAAAGCCTTCTTTCATTGCTTCCCTGCATTAGAGTAGATCTTTAAAGGATGATGAATACATGTTGTTATGAGCAGCTGTCACATACAGTCATATTTTCCTATTTAACATCAAACAGATGCATGCAGCACCCAAACTACGAACCTCTTCACTGCGGAATCTCCTGTAGCCTGTAAAGCAAGGCTGGCACCTCCCATCTGCCCTCTCCTTGGAGCCTCTGCCTTTTCCATGGCCTCTTCCTTTTTGATTGTCTGCACAGGAAACAAGGCCAACCAGGCTCCTCATTTAGATAACTCACTTAACTGTCTGTAATGAGGTGGGATTAATCTAGGCCACAGTTTCTAGCTGGAAATGAATGTAAAACATTGAAAAAGCTGAAGGAAAACACCTCAAAAAGAAGAACACAAGAAAGAGGTACCACTCCTCCGTCTCACTGCTGACAGGGAAATCCTTCTGTTCTCCTCTGCAGCAATTGGGCAGTATCTGGCAATTGTCCTGGGCAGTATTATAAAATGAGATGGGATTGTTTAGATTATATCTGAATTTAGTCTCTAAAAGGTGGGTGTCCGATCCAGTTTAAGGACTTAGTCTCTGTCAGTAATCAAAGAGGAAATACAAACACCTCCCCAAGGAGATTTTTCCCATTTGAAGATAAATGTTTCAGAGAGGGAAGGCAAATAAACTCCTCAGAGATAACTCTGTAGACACTGGAGAAAGTTATCTTATGCAACTTCTTCAGGCTATTCAGCTAAATTTTAGATTGCTGAAGTTAAGCAAGTTAATTTCTTACAAGTCTGTGGATCCTCTATCTCCAGAGGTACAGGAAACTAAACATAGGTCTGTTCAGCCTTAAACTGTATCCTGTCACTATGGCTATTTTTAACACTAGTTTTGCATTAGAAGCTAATAAATGTTGCCAATACCTTTTAAAATCTTAACTGTATAGTACATGTGTTGGGTTTTTGTTGTTTTTTTTTCTCCCCCTGTAAAACTTCTAAACATATGCTTAACCATCTGGCAAGAAACAATCAAAACCAAACAAACATGGTGTTTGAAAGTTCAAACAGACAATCAGTCACACTTCTCCACAGATTTTATATACAGGCTTGAATAATAGCACATAATGTAGAATGAAACAACAATGTAAAAATTAATTAACATGCCCCACTAGGTAGTTTAATGCTCTTGTTCAAAATAAAGATACTGTAAGGGATGGAGTTTCTCTTTTCCTGTCCTGCTCTGATTTTATTCTAGCTGAATCTGTATTTTCTCAGGCTATTAGTATTACTAGTCGTATATTACCTGTGTCTTCCCTGTCCTTCATTTCTCCACCATCTCCTGATTTTTGACCACACTGCAGCAACTATCTTAATTTTCAAAGTTCTGTGCTTCCTAGCACCTCCTTATCTTTCATCACTGCTGTTGTGCCAGCTTCCCTGGTACTCTGCCCTGGACCTCCAGATATTCCTTGCTCATTCTGGAAACTCTCAGTCAAACACCACATAGGCCTTCTGGCACCCTTTCTGAGACACAGGGGAATCACTCCATAGATGGCTGTGTAAGCATGAACTTGTCATTTGAGTCAATGTTTTCTATTCCAAGCTTTTATTAAAAAAATAAAGGAAGTTGGGTGGACTCCTGCTGGGTGTCACAGGCACTGTGGTTATACAGAGAGATAATCAGCAAAAATAAGGGTAATAACAATATCAGTTGGTGTCTTCCATTTCTCTACATATTCCATTAGGAACAAAAGAGATATTAGAGCAGGCAATTCCCTCAAACTCTCGCTGCCTCAATTTCTTCTAGGCTAAGATCCTGGCAAACTTTGATAAGGTAACATAGCCCTATTCAAGTAGTTGCAAAAAAATCAAAATATTGCTTTTACTTTTCTTTCAAGGAGTTGGGACGTGCAATGTCAGGGGTGGTCAGAACTTTCCTTGGAAAGAACAAGGAAACCAGTACAGGAAGCAGTGTGGAACCATCCACTGCTGGTTCACAGGAACAGCGGATTTGGTTCAAGGGGCATGCAGTAAAAAAACAGAGACTTTGAATGAAGGGCATTAAAACTGAAACAGAGCCAGGCCTCCTAAAGTCATTAAAGTGCAACGTAGCTTTAAGAAAGCTTTATTCCTGTTGCTGAGAATGAAATGTACACCAATAATTTCACACCCTTCTCTGAATACACAGAGCCTGGATAATTTTTCTCCCAGAGCAGTTTAGCTCTGTAGCATCTGTCTCTCTGGATTTATCAATGTAAACAAAGTAGATCTATATCAGGCTTTTACAGGAGGAGATCCACACTCAGTTTCTGACACTTAGAAATCTGAAAAGCAGAAAGAACAAAAGTAAATCTATTTTGCGTCTGTTTGTTTTTTTGAGACTTTGGCCTTAGAGTTGGTAACCTGCTTAAGCTTTATGGTTTGAATACCCATCTCCACCTGGGTGCCTGAACTTCGCTATCCTTTATTGTTCCCTTGGCATGTGCTGCCTGCCCAGGAGCTGGCACTTTGTGTTCTCAGGCAGTGCTCTCCTTGCAAGCCTCTTCCTCCCCTTTTCCATGCCTCTTCCATCAGCAGGCTGGGGAGACACAGCAATAGGGCAGCATATGAGAATACAGCTATCAAAATGATGCGTTAAGTGAAAGATCAGTATTGATGGTCACAAACTTCCCTCCTCTGCTGTCAGCCTGGATGCTACAGTCTCTCTTGACTAAGATAGCGTCCGTCAATGTGTCTCCACTGATGGAGCTGCAACCTGAATATCTCTCTGCTGGAGATATTCAGAAGGAGTAAAACAGAGTCTGTGCCATTGTGATTTATCTTCTTATTTGTCACTGGCTACTTGTATCAGAGTGAATTTGTCTTACGCAAGTGCTGCGCATCTATCTGTGTAACTACAAACTAGGTTGGAGCTTGTGGCAATCTTAATCTTCCACAAGCTGTGGCTCTGTCTCAGTTTACCCGGAATGTGCTCTATATCCATACAGACCAGGGGATTGGTTAGATATAGCCCAGCACAGTACGTTAGGATGGGCAACTTGTTGATTTTTGGAGTCCAAGACATAAAGTACGTTGTTGAAAATTCGCTCTAATAAGCTATTTTTGTTCTCCACCACCACTTCTCAAAAAGATAAAACTGAGTATCATGATTTCTACCAATCATTTCCTGGTGTATACCAAGAACTTTTCTTTGCTACACTTTTCACCCCTGAAAATTATGTTAAAGAGATACCATTCACCTCTAAAGGCAATTTTCACATTAGAAAGTATTTTTTGAATTTTTTTTCAAGGTTGAAGATCAGTGCCAATACACCTAACAACTTTGTCGTCTTTAAGCAAAAAAAACAAAGTGCTGTAATCCAGCAGCTGGCAAAACAGCAGCAATGTGATTTAGAGAAGCCTGGTCTTCCAACTAGCATGAGATTAAATAAAACATTATTTATTTATTTATTGGCTTTTCTGGTTCACTTACCATGATTTGTATATAATCTAATATTATGGAAACTCTTTGAGACCCCAGTGGAGTTCTGCCTTTTGCTAGATGTATGATCCCTCCCCCAAAATGCTTATCTATGAAGTAGACTCTGAATACCTTGCACACACTAATGAATTTTTCTCCTCACAGCCTCCCTGATAGAGAGTTATTGCTTGATTTACCTGTGGGAAAATAAGATTAAATAATTGGCTCCAAGTCAAAATGAAGCCTGAGGTTGAGCTGGGACTAGCACCCAGATATCCTGAGTCACAGTCCAGTGCATTAAACACAAGCCTGGTTTGTTGCTGACAGACTTTTCTTGGTAACAAGCCCACATTTCTGGAATGTATTCCCTGCAGAAATGCAATTAAGTATGTACTTGGCTACTTTTAAAAGAGCTGCAAGTCCCACCTCTCCACCCAGGCCTTCCACTTACTAAATCCTTGCTTCTTAGTTTACTAGTAAAGCTGCAGGCAGCTGAGAGGCCAGTCTGGAACTATTTTTATGGTGGTTATGTCTTGCTGTAGACCTGAAAACAAACTCCTTTTACAAACAAATAAATTCAATTAAAAATTGCATTTTGACGTCAGAGGATCCTGTCACTGTTGTAGGTGCCAGCCTGTGGTGTGTGTTGACCAGACACAGGATCAGGAGCCCACCTGAACTCACACAGAATGTGTCAGTGTCTGATAGGCAGCTTAAATAGAAAGATTTCCTTTTATTTTCATAGGTGTCAAAGTAACTGTCATGATAACTTTACTTAATTTTTAGAGGATTTTTTTTTTCATGGAAGATCATTTTTACATCATTTTGATATTTGGTAATAGGTTAGTCCTCTGAAAATAAGAACACAAGGAATTAGATACAATCCTGCAGTTGTTGTCCAGTCAAGTCTTCCTATCCGCGTAAAATAATAACATCTTGAAGAGAATATCTATTGCTACTAAACCCCTTAAGACATGGAAGGTAATATAATATCATTTTAATAACTGGTGTTCAAAATATCTGAGGCAAGTTGTCACGCTGCTCAAAGAGCATTAGGGTCCCAATCTAAGCAACATTTGGTTCTAATTAACCCTGTGTTTTAAATTTGCTATATTAAAAAAAAAAAAATCTCATGTACATTTCACAAATTAAATCTAGAATCTGAACAGCTTTATTGTAACTTATCTTCACAAAGAAAAATAATTTTTGGGATCCGTCAGATCTTTCAGCCATCCTTACCCCAAATACTTTTCTCAAGTACCCAATTTTATAGACACAAGAAGATATAACTTCATTAAAAAAGACAAGTCATATACATGCTTATTGCAGGCTTCCCGTATGCACTGCTGTATTGTAAGCAAACACACACATGCAGGTTACACACAACACATCTACCTTATTCAAAGATCACACAGGAGAAAATATATTTAGCAAGTAATGAGTAGCCTTCCTCTGCAGCTAACATGGCAGCCTCCATCTGTGGTGAATTAGAGGTTATTCCAAGAAAAGATCCTTTTTGTCAGAAGAAATTAGTTTGGTGTGCTGTAAAATCAAAACCAGAATGAGATGTGATCGTTGCCGAGTGGCTGGGCCACTCCTAATGTTGCCTTGGTTCCTATAAACATGAAAAGGAACTTTGAAAAAAGAGACATCACAGCTCTGTGCAACTGTGCTGCTTTCACGGTCATAAACTGGTATTAATCAGAGTTAGCCCAAGACAGCCTCACCCAGGTCAAGGGATGTGGGAATGGCACAGCTGAGTCTGCCAGTTCCACTCCTGAAGTGAACAGGCCCATCATTTGTATGACAGTGAAGTCCTGGACCCAGGGAATTCCACAGCCAGGATGCTGTTTCATGGTGCCAAAACACATTAAATTTTGTGTGACTCAAGTTTTACACGAAATGCCTATTTTTAAAGTCTTCCTTTTAAAGTCTGACTTTGTAGCCAATAATATTGGTAGATCTTCAAATTCTGTACAAACTACGTAACACTACTTAGGTTAAATCTCTGTGATTAAGTATATATAAAATCATTTGCCTAATGACCATTTGTTCTGCAGTCCAGAAACAAAGATCTTTTAGATAACATCAAATATGAATATTGTCGATTTACTCATATCCACAGCTGATGTAATGTACAGTTATAACATTTAGTGTAGATTCCAGATTTACCCATTTTGAAGATATGTAATGTGCTTTTGCCAGGGTGGAAAGATCTAGTTGATCTCAGACAGCACAGGAAGGGTTTCCTGAGAAGCAGACCCTCTACAGTCCCTTCAGGCATTCTTTAGGCCCTGTGCTCACCCCACAAGCCTAATGGCTTTCTTCTGTCTCTTTGTCTGAGTGTGCAAAGTCCCTCACCAGAGCCTAGGAGTTCTTATTTTAATCCCTGCAAACCTGCATGGGGCAGCTGAAAGCTGTAATGAGTGTATGTTTGAATGCAAAAGACTACAGAAAATACTTTTAGTATCAAATTAAACTGCAAGAGAAACAGAGTTCATTATTAACTTGAAGGGGATTGTTCATTTTCATCTTGAATTCAAATACATTTCCATGAACAGGGCAGCTGCAAGCTCAGGTCCACAGAGAATATCAAATTCAAATATTTTAAATGGAAGAGATGCATTACATAGCATTAAGGGAGGTATTGTCACAGAAGGTGTATGGACTTGCAGTTAAAACTGGACTGATTCTGGGAGCTGTGATGAACTTTGAGCTCTGACACAGAACTCTGGTGTGATCTTGTCTGTGTCGCTCTGTCTCCCTTTTCACTACTTGGTCATCTGCAATAGGAGCATGTCCTTCACCCTTTCTGGCACACCAGTTAGAAAGAGAGAGCCATAGTCCTACAAGTATTATGTCTTTACGTCAAGTGTTAAGTCTTTGGTTGGTTGAAGTTTTCTTTTCCAAAATGAAACAAAATAACAATTAAAATATGAACATTTTAAATGAAAAAAAAAATTTTGAGTTTTATTTTTAAAATACAGATTTGGCCCTCACCCATCTTTTTTTATTATTATTTTGCATGTAATTACAGGATTAGCTGGATTGCTCCTCTCTAATTGGACTTTGTAAGTCTGTATCTTTTGCCCAATAAAAATTTAAGGGGGAAGGGAAAAGGAAGAGAGGATGAAGCTCTAGTATAAATACTTTTGCTAATGCATTTATGCAACATTTCAGAATGTTAAAATCATGCAGGGTTGCTAATAGCATATTTGCACTTCAGAGAAAAAAATTATGGAGAGTGGTTTGAAAAATTTGGACAGTGGTTTGAAAATACAAAACACATTAGGGAATAGTTTTTGAATCTATTTTGTTGTTGTTGTTGTTGTTGTTTCTTTGTTCTTTTTGTTGTTGTTCTTGTTAATGCATTATCTGAGCTCCTTGCGGGAGTGTTAATCTTCCTAAAGGTGTGAGGAACCAAAATATCACTTTGAATATGACACAAGAATGAAGGCAAATGTTGAACTCCTCCTTAACACTTGGTTCAGCAAGCTCTCAGCATCACCTCACAGTGCAGCCAGAAGTACAGCTGAGGTGAGATAAATACACCTTGGAAAGTTTTCACTGGCTTGTCTGGCTGCAGACTACAGCGAAGCTGAAATGTGGGTTTCTGAGGCATGTTCAGATCCCAAAAGACCTTTAAAATCCCATAGAAAAAATCCTGCTGCTACTGCAATATTAGTGGCTGCAATAAATCTACTTCAATTGTACTTACATATGATGAATTTACATCTTTGTCATGTAAATACACTGTATTCATTTGAAATTTCACCTGAATGGGATATTCTACTCCCAGGTAAATCTTACCTCACTGTTGGTGAGTTGCCCAATCCTGTCTTTTAAGAACCAAAAAGAAATAAAAATAAAAGTAGACAACGTTTTAAAGAAACACCTTACTTACAAAAGACATTTCTCAGTGGCCTGTTTGGAGACCTACATAAGCATGTGGTGAACTTTAAACATGAGCTTGAGTTTCCAGCATATGATTAAAGTTAAGAGCTTTACCCAGCTGTAACGATGTGAGTCAGGAAGGAGAAACCTGGCCTCGAGTAAACAAGTCATATTATGTTCCAGCATGATGTCAGGAGCGATAGAGTTAAAATCTGCATGTGAAAGCAGACAGCAACCAAGTACAAGCTACACCCTAATGGTGTCAGGTCAGCATTTTGGATTTCAAGTTAAGATGTGGTTTCCCACACCCAGCACTGCCAAGTACCACTTTTTTTAATAGGAAAAGCCTAACCAGAGATCTTTCCTAGACTATTATAGAACTTGAAAAATATGTTTGCTAAATATATATATACATATAATTCTAAATATATAACCACAATCCTAACTATATATATCATTTGCGAACATATACATGTAAATATATGTGTCTGTACCAGAAGTGGTAAAAAACCTTCTGGTGCCCTGAGTCAGCATCTAATTTATCAGCAGGAAACTATTTGTAAAGCAGGGAACTACCAGAAATGAACCTGAGGTTTCTGAAAGCATGTATCTCTACAGGCTTGTGACTGGATGGTAGAAAGCATCTAGAAATTACCTCATTTGGTATCTTGCTTTTAACCATGAGTTCAGAAATTTCTCCCCACAGTGATCCAAGGAACTTACCTTTGTTAGAAAACAAGTAACCACTTACAGTTGTGCAAACACAACAAGCAACTTAAAACTTAATTATAGTACTTAAGTCCAAAAATTCTACTATGATTTACACTCCACATAATGCTAAAACTGATCCTATAGTTGAAGCAACAGAATGTTGCTCCATGTATGCCACATATTTCCAGTGTGACCTGGAGCAGACAGGTATTCCTGTGTACCCACCCTACATGGAAATAGCGGGGGAACCAGTGATCATCTCACACATAATCCATCTGTGTAGGGACTGCCTTCTCCTGCTGTAGCATGCAATATAATGAGACCTTAATCGTAATGAAGTATTCTAAACCCTATTGTAACACACTAAGACACACTGTTCTAAAACTGGATCTTGCCCCTTCAAGGAAGTCTGACACTTTGCAGTTGTTTTTTGAATTCTGAGCGGGGATGAGAAGTCAAAGAGCACAGATTTCTCACCAAAGAAATATTCTCTAAATTTCAGATTAGAAATGTCAAATGATGTGTTTGTAATAAAAATCATCAGACTTTCTGAAATAATGTTCCAAACTCTCATCTTTAGAGTCTAAATAGAATCGTAGAATCATAGAATCAGCCAGGTTGGAAAAGACCTCCGAGATCATCAAGTCCAACCCTTGATCCAATCCTGCTGTGGTTCCCAGACCATGGTACTGATGCCACATCCAGTCTCAAACAGATTTGTTGAAGTTAAGAAAGGCCATTATGAATCAAGTTTAGGAAAAAAGAACAAAAATCTTCCTTATGAAATTTTATGAAATATTGGCAAGATTTTATTTTCACTCTCCTCATCAGAAAATATGAACCTTTTCCCCATACATACATTCGTCTCCAGGAGAAAAAAACCATGAAATGTTCTAATGGGAAAAAATGTTCATGAGTTTATTGAGAACAAAGTTAATATAGCAAATCTGTAGTTCCATAAATCATAAAATTATATAAAGCAAGACTCTTAAAGGATCATTGCAATTTGGCAGTTTTAGAAAATCAAACAGCATTCTGTTAAGTATATGAAAATATTTCTCTTTGCTCAACTTTATCTAACCCTTTGAAGTGTGATTTATTCATAATCTTTGAGAATACTTCTATTAGTTGTCTTTTCTATCCTCGCCTGTTGGTACCCAGAGAGGCTGAATGCCCAAAGTGTGCACC